>JAPYXD010000188.1:4155000-4728898 GCA_030998225.1 Diplolepis rosae | reverse complement strand
GAAATGGCTTCCCCGGAGTCAAACTTTCCTAATTTTGCCGGTTTCGCTCCGCAAACTCAAATTTTAATTTATATTATTTTTAATGTTGCATTATGTATCTGCAATCAAAAACCAAAGTCTACAGTTTTTTTGGCCACGTTCTTGAGTTCCACCGAGATAATTTGACGAGTTTGTCAATGGAAATGGCTTCTTCGTGTCCAAACTCTTCCTAATTTTTGGTTTCGCTCCGCAAACTCAAATTTTTGATTTTTTATTTTTTTTTAATTTTGCATTATGTATCTGCAATCAAAAACCCAAAGTCTGTTTTTTGGCCACGTTCTTAGTTCTCGAGATAATTTGACGAGTTTGTCAAGAAATGGCTTCTTCGTGTCAAACTTTCCTTCAATTTTGGTTTCGCTCCGCAAACTCAAATTTTTTATTTTTATTTTTTTTAATTTTTGCATTATGTATCTGCAATCAAAAACCAAAGTCCTTTTTTTGGCCACGTTCTTAGTTCTCGAGATAATTCCTTGACGAGTTTGTCGAGAAATGTCTTCTCCCCGGGTCAAACTTTTCCTAATTTTGGTTTCGCTCCGCAAACTCAAATTTTAATTTATATTTTTTTTAATGTTGCATAATGTAATTCTGCTATCAAAAACCAATCTCCTTTTTTTTGGCCACGTTCTTAGTTCTCGAGATAATTTGACGAGTTTGTCGAGAAATGGCTTCCCCGGGTCAAACTTTCCTAATTTTGGGTTTTCGCTCCGCAAAACTCAAATTTTAATTTATATTTTTTTAATGTTGCATTATGTATCTGCAATCAAAAACCAAAGTCTGTTTTTTTGCCACGTTCTTAGTTCTCGAGATAATTTGACGAGTTTGTCAAGAAATGGCTTCTTCGTGTCTAAAACTTTCCTAATTTTGGTTTCGCTCCGCAAACTCAGAATTTTTATTTTTCTTTTTTTTTAATTTTGCGTATTATGTATCTGCAATCAAAAACCAAAGTCTTTTTTTTGGCCACGTTCTCTAGTTCTCGAGATAATTTGACGAGTTTGTCAAGAAATGGCTTCCCCGGGTCAAACTTTCCTAATTTTTGGTTTCGCTCCGCAAACTCCAAATTTTTATTTTATATTTTTTTTAATGTTGCATAATGTATCTGCTATCAAAAACCAATCTCCTTTTTTTGGCCACGTTCTTAGTTCTTCGAGATAATTTGACTCAGAGTTTGTGCCGAGAAAATGGCTTCCCCGAGAGTCTAAACTTTCCTAATTTTGGTTTCAGCTCCGCAAACTCAAATTTTTATTTTTATTTTTTTTAATTTTGCATTATGTATCTGCAATCAAAAACCAAAGTCTTTTTTTTGGCCACGTTCTTAGTTCTCGAGATAATTTGACCAGTTTCGACGAGAAATGGCTTCCCCGGGTCAAACTTTTCTCAATTTTGGTTTCGCTCCGCAAACTCAAATTTTTATTTGTATTTTTTTTAATGTTGCATAATGTTTCTGCTATCAAAAACCAGTCTCGTTTTTTTGGCCACATTCTTAGTTCTCGAGATAATTTGACGAGTTTGACGAGAAATGGCTTCCCCGGGTCAAACTTTCCTAATTTTGCTTTCGCTCCGCAAACTCAAATTTTAATTTATATTTTTTTTAAAGTTGCATAATGAATCTGCAATCAAGAACCAATCTCCTTTTTTTGGCCACGTTCTTAGTTCTCGAGATAATTTGACGAGTTTGTCGAGAAATGGCTTCCCCGGGTCAAACTTTCCTAATTTTGGTTTCGCTCCGCAAACTCAAATTTTAATTTATATTTTTTTAAATTTTGCATTATGTATCTTCAATTAAAAACCAAAGTCTTTTTTTAGGCCACCTTCTTAGTTCTCGTGATAATTTGACGAGTTTGTCGAGAAATGGCTTCCCCGGGTCAAACTTTCCTAATTTTGGTTTCGCTCCGCAAACTCAAATTTTAATTTATATTTTTTTAAATTTTGCATTATGTATCTGCAGTCAAAAACCAAAGTCTGTTTTTTGGCCACGTTCTTAGTTCTCGAGATAATTTGACGAGTTTGTCAAGAAATGGCTTCTTCGTGTCAAACTTTCCTAATTTTGGTTTCGCTCCGCAAACTCAAATTTTTATTTTTATTTTTTTTAATTTTGCATTATGTATCTGCAATCAAAAACCAAAGTCTTTTTTTTGGCCACGTTCTTAGTTCTCGAGATAATTTGACGAGTTTGTCGAGAAATGGCTTCCCCGGGTCAAACTTTCCTAATTTTGGTTTCGCTCCGCAAACTCAAATTTTAATTTATATTTTTTTTAATGTTGCATAATGTATCTGCTATCAAAAACCAATCTTTTTTTTTGGCCACGTTCTTAGTTCTCGAGATAATTTGACGAGTTTGTCGAGAAATGGCTTCCCCGTGTCAAACTTTCCTAATTTTTCTTTCGCTCCGCAAACTCTAATTTTAATTTATATTTTTTTTAAAGTTGCATAATGTATCTGCAATCAAAAACCAATCTCCTTTTTTTGGCCACGTTCTTAGTTCTCGAGATAATTTGACGAGTTTGTCAAGAAATGCCTTCCCCGGGTCAAACTTTCCTAATTTTGGTTTCGCTCCGCAAACTCAAATTTTTATTTTTATTTCTTTAAATTTTGCATTATGTATCTGCAATCAAAGACCAAAGTCTTTTTTTGGCCACGTTCTTAGTTCTCGAGATAATTTGACGAGTTTGTCGAGAAATGGCTTCCCCGGGTCAAACTTTCCTAATTTTGGTTTCGCTCCGCAAAGTCAAATTTTTATTTTTATTTTTTTTTTAATGTTGCATAATGTATCTGCAATCAAAAACCAATCTCCTTTTTTTGGCCACGTTCTTAGTTCTCGAGATAATTCGACGAGTTTGTCAAGAAATGGCTTCCCCGGGTCAAACTTTCCTAATTTTGGTTTCGCTCCGCAAACTCAAATTTTAATTTATATTTTTTTTAATGTTGCATAATATATCTGCAATCAAAAACCAAAGTCTTTTTTTGGGCCACGTTCTTAGTTCTCGAGATAATTTGAAGAGTTTGTCGAGAAATGGCTTCCCCGGTCAAACTTTCCTAATTTTGGTTTCGCTCCGCAAACTCAAATTTTAATTTATATTTTTTTTAATGTTGCATAATGTATCTGCTATCAAAAACCAGTCTCCTTTTTTTGGCCACGTTCTTAGTTCCCGAGATAATTTGACGAGTTTGACGAGAAATGGCTTCCCCGGGTCAAACTTTCCTAATTTTGGTTTCGCTCCGCAAACACAAATTTCAATGTATATTTTTTTTAATGTTGCATAATGTATCTGCAATCAAAAACCAAAGTCTGTGTTTTGGCCAGGTTCTTAGTTCTCGAGATAATTTGACGAGTTTGTCGAGAAATGGCTTCCCGGTCAAACTTTCCTAATTTTGGTTTCGCTCCGCAAACTCAACTTTTAATTTATATTTTTTTTAATGTTGCATAATGTATCTGCAATCAAAAATCAATCTCCTTTTTTTGGCCACGTTCTTAGTTCTCGAGATAATCTGACGAGCTTGTCGAGAAATGTCTTCCCCGGGTCAAACTTTCCTAATTTTGGTTTCGCTCCGCAAACTCAAATTTTTATTTATATTTTTTTAATGTTGCATAATGTATCTGCTATCAAAAACCAATCTTGTTTTTTTGGCCACGTTCTTAGTTCTCGAGATAATTTGACGAGTTTGTCGAGAAATGGCTTCCCCGGGTCAAACTTTCCTAATTTTGGTTTCGCTCCGCAAACTCAAATGTTAATTTATATTTTTTTTAATGTTGCATTATGTATCTGCAATCAAAAACCAAAGTCTGTTTTTTGGCCACGTTCTTAGTTCTCGAGATAATTTGACGAGTTTGTCAAGAAATGGCTTCTTCGTGTCAAACTTTCCTAATTTTGGTTTCGCTCCGCAAACTCAAATTTTTATTTTTATTTTTTTTAATTTTGCATTATGTATCTGCAATCAAAAACCAAAGTCTTTTTTTTGGCCACGTTCTTAGTTCTCGAGATAATTTGACGAGTTTGTCAACAAATGGCTTCCCGGGTCAAACTTTCCTAATTTTGGTTTCGCTCCGCAAACTCAAATTTTTATTTATATTTTTTTTAATGTTGCATAATGTATCTGCTATCAAAAACCAATCTCCTTTTTTTGGCCACGTTCTTAGTTCTCGAGATAATTTGACGAGTTTGTCGAGAAATGGCTTCCCCGGGTCAAACTTTCCTAATTTTGGTTTCGCTCCGCAAACTCAAATTTTTATTTTTATTTTTTTTAATTTTGCATTATGTATCTGCAATCAAAAACCAAAGTCTTTTTTTTGGCCACGTTCTTAGTTCTCGAGATAATTTGACGAGTTTGTCGAGAAATGGCTTCCCCGGGTCAAACTTTCCTAATTTTGGTTTCGCTCCGCAAACTCAAATTTTTATTTATATTTTTTTTAATGTTGCATAATGTTTCTGCTATCAAAAACCAGTCTCGTTTTTTTGGCCACATTCTTAGTTCTCGAGATAATTTGACGAGTTTGACGAGAAATGGCTTCCCCGGGTCAAACTTTCCTAATTTTGCTTTCGCTCCGCAAACTCAAATTTTAATTTATATTTTTTTTAAAGTTGCATAATGAATCTGCAATCAAGAACCAATCTCCTTTTTTTGGCCACGTTCTTAGTTCTCGAGATAATTTGACGAGTTTGTCGAGAAATGGCTTCCCCGGGTCAAACTTTCCTAATTTTGGTTTCGCTCCGCAAACTCAAATTTTTATTTTTATTTTTTTAATGTTGCATAATGTATCTGCAATCAAAAACCTAAGTCTATTTTTTGGCCACGTTCTTAGTTCTCGAGATAATTTGACGAGTTTGTCGAGAAATGGCTTCCCCGGGTCAAACTTTCCTAATTTTGGTTTCGCTCCGCAAACTCAAATTTTAATTTATATTTTTTTAAATTTTGCATTATGTATCTGCAGTCAAAAACCAAAGTCTGTTTTTTGGCCACGTTCTTAGTTCTCGAGATAATTTGACGAGTTTGTCAAGAAATGGCTTCTTCGTGTCAAACTTTCCTAATTTTGGTTTCGCTCCGCAAACTCAAATTTTTATTATTATTTTTTTTAATGTTGCATTATGTATCTGCAATCAAAAACCAAAGTCTTTTTTTTGGCCACGTTCTTAGTTCTCGAGATAATTTGACGAGTTTGTCGAGAAATGGCTTCCCCGGGTCAAACTTTCCTAATTTTGGTTTCGCTCCGCAAACTCAAATTTTTATTTTTATTTTTTTTAATGTTGCATAATGTATCTGCAATCAAAAACCAATCTCCTTTTTTTGGCCACGTTCTTAGTTCTCGAGATAATTTGACGAGTTTGTCAAGAAATGGCTTCCCCGGGTCAAACTTTCCTAATTTTGGTTTCGCTCCGCAAACTCAAATTTTAATTTATATTTTTTTTAATGTTGCATAATGTATCTGCAATCAAAAACCAAAGTCTTTTTTTTGGCCACGTTCTTAGTTCTCGAGATAATTTGACGAGTTTGTCGAGAAATGGCTTCCCCGGGTCAAACTTTCCTAATTTTGGTTTCGCTCCGCAAACTCAAATTTTAATTTATATTTTTTTTAATGTTGCATAATGTATCTGCTATCAAAAACCAGTCTCGTTTTTTTGGCCACATTCTTAGTTCTCGAGATAATTTGACGAGTTTGACGAGAAATGGCTTCCCCGGGTCAAACTTTCCTAATTTTGGTTTCGCTCCGCAAACTCAAATTTTAATTTATATTTTTTTTAATGTTGCATAATGTATCTGCAATCAAAAACCAAAGTCTGTTTTTTGGCCACGTTCTTAGTTCTCGAGATAATTTGACGAGTTTGTCGAGAAATGGCTTCCCCGGTCAAACTTTCATAATTTTTCTTTCGCTCCGCAAACCTAAATTTTAATTTATATTTTTTGTAATGTTGCATAATGTATCTGTAATCAAAAACCATTCTCCTTTTTTTGGCCACGTTCTTAGTTCTCGAGATAATTTGACGAGTTTGTCGAGAAATGGCTTCTTCGTGTCAAACTTTCCTAATTTTGGTTTCGCTCCGCAAACTCAAATTTTTATTTATATTTTTTTTAATGTTGCATAATGTATCTGCTATCAAAAACCAATCTCCTTTTTTTGGCCACGTTCTTAGTTCTCGAGATAATTTGACGAGTTTGTCGAGAAATGGCTTCCCCGGGTCAAACTTTCCTAATTTTGGTTTCGCTCCGCAAACTCAAATTTTTATTTATATTTTTTTTAATGTTGCATAATGTTTCTGCTATCAAAAACCAATCTCGTTTTTTGGCCACGTTCTTAGTTCTCGAGATAATTTGACGAGTTTGACGAGAAATGGCTTCTCCGGGTCAAACTTTCCTAATTTTGGTTTCGCTCCGCAAACTCATATTTTAATTTATATTTTTTTTAAAGTTGCATAATGAATCTGCAATCAAGAACCAATCTCCTTTTTTTGGCCAAGTTCTTAGTTCTCGAGATAATTTGACGAGTTTGTCGAGAAATGTCTTCTTCGTTTCAAACTTTCCTAATATTGGTTTCGCTCCGCAAACTCAAATTTTTATTTATATTTTTTTTAATGTTGCATAATGTATCTGCAATCAAAAACCAAAGTCTTTTTTTTGGCCACTTTCTTAGTTCTCGAGATAATTTGACGAGTTTGTCGAGAAATGGCTTCCCCGGGTCAAACTTTCCTAATTTTGGTTTCGCTCCGCAAACTCAAATTTTTATTTATATTTTTTTTAATGTTGCATAATGTTTCTGCTATCAAAAACCAGTCTCGTTTTTTTGGCCACATTCTTAGTTCTCGAGATAATTTGACGAGTTTGACGAGAAATGGCTTCTCCGGGTCAAACTTTCCTAATTTTGGTTTCGCTCCGCAAACTCAAATTTTAATTTATATTTTTTTTAAAGTTGCATAATGAATCTGCAATCAAGAACCAATCTCCTTTTTTTGGCCACGTTCTTAGTTCTCGAGATAATTTGACGAGTTTGACGAGTTTGTCGAGAAATGGCTTCTTCGTGTCAAACTTTCCTAATTTTGGTTTCGCTCCGCAAACTCAAATTTTTATTTATATTTTTTTAATGATGCATAATGTATCTGCAATCAAAAACCAATCTCCTTTTTTTGGCCACTTTCATAGTTCTCGAGATAATTTGACGAGTTTGTCAAGAAATGGCTTCCCCGGGTCAAACTTTCCTAATTTTGGTTTCGCTCCGCAAACTCAGATTTTTATTTATATTTTTTTTAATGTTGCATAATGTATCTGCAATCAAAAACCAATCTCCTTTTTTGGCCACGTTCTTAGTTCTCGAGATAATTTGACGAGTTTGTCGAGAAATGGCTGCCCCGGGTCAAACTTTCCTAATTTTGGTTTCGCTCCGCAAACTCAAATTTTTATTTTTATTTCTTTAAATTTTGCATTATGTATCTGCAATCAAGAACCAATCTCCTTTTTTTGGCCACGTTCTTAGTTCTCGAGATAATTTGACGAGTTTGACCAGTTTGTCGAGAAATGGCTTCTTCGTGTCAAACTTTCCTAATTTTGGTTTCGCTCCGCAAACTCAAATTTTTATTTATATTTTTTTTAATGTTGCATTATGTATCTGCAATCAAAAACCAAAGTCTGTTTTTTGGCCACGTTCTTAGTTCTCGAGATAATTTGACGAGTTTGTCGAGAAATGGCTTCCCCGGGTCAAACTTTCCTAATTTTGGTTTCGCTCCGCAAACTCAAATTTTAATTTATATTTTTTAAAGTTGCATAATGAATCTGCAATCAAGAACCAATCTCCTTTTTTTGGCCACGTTCTTAGTTCTCGAGATAATTAGACGAGTTTGACGAGTTTGTCGAGAAATGGCTTCCCCGGGTCAAACTTTCCTAATTTTGGTTTCGCTCCGCAACTACAAATTTTAATTTATATTTTTTTTATGTAGTACAATGTATCTACAATCAAAAGCGAAAGTCTTTTTTACGCCAAGTTCTTAGTTTACGAGATAATTTGACGAGTTTGTCCACAAACGTCTTCCCCTGGTCAAACTTTCCTAATTTTGGTTTCGCTCCGCAAACCTAAATTTTAATTTATATTTTTTGTAATGTTGCATAATGTATCTGCAATCAAAAACCAGTCTCGTTTTTTTGGCCACATTCTTAGTTCTCGAGATAATTTGACGAGTTTGACGAGAAATGGCTTCTCCGGGTCAAACTTTCCTAATTTTGGTTTCGCTCCGCAAACTCAAATTTTAATTTATATTTTTTTTAATGTTGCATAATGCATCTGCAATCAAAAACCAAAGTCTGTTTTTTGGCCACGTTCTTAGTTCTCGAGATAATTTGACGAGTTTGTCGAGAAATGGCTTCCCCGGTCAAACTTTCCTAATTTTGGTTTCGCTCCGCAAACCTAAATTTTAATTTATATTTTTTGTAATGTTGCATAATGTATCTGCAATCAAAAATCAATCTCCTTTTTTTGGCCACGTTCTTAGTTCTCGAGATAATTTGACGAGTTTGTCAAGAAATGGCTTCTTCGTGTCAAACTTTCCTAATTTTGGTTTCGCTCCGCAAACTCAAATTTTTATTTATATTTTTTTTAATGTTCCATAATGTATCTGCTATCAAAAACCAATCTCTTTTTTTAGGCCACGTTCTTAGTTCTCGAGGTAATTTGACGAATTTGTCAACAAATGGCTTCCCCGGGTCAAACATTCCTAATTTTGGTTTCGATCCGCAAACTCATATTTGTATTTCTATTTTTTTTAATATAGCATAATGTTTCTGCTATCAAAAACCAGTCTCGTTTTTTTTGGCCACATTCGTAGTTCTCGTGATAATTTGACGAGTTTGACAAGAAACGGCTTCACCGTGTCAAACTTTCCTAATTTGGGTTACTCTCCGCAAACTCGAATGTTAATTCATATTTTTTTTAAAGTTGCATAATGAATCTGCAATTAAGAATCAATCTCCTTTTTTTGGCCACGTTCTTAGTTCTCGAGATAATTTGACGAGTTTGTCAAGAAATGGCTTCTTCGTGTCAAACTTTCCTAATTTTGGTTTCGCTCCGCAAACTCAAATTTTTATTTATATTTTTTTTAATGTTGCATAATGTATCTGCAATCAAAAACCAAAGTCTTTTTTTTGGCCACTTTCTTAGTTCTCGAGATAATCTGACGAGTTTGTCGAGAAATGGCTTCCCCGGGTCAAACTTTCCTAATTTTGGTTTCGCTCCGCAAACTCAAATTTTTATTTATATTTTTTTTAATGTTGCATAATGTATCTGCTATCAAAAACCAATCTCCTTTTTTTGGCCACGTTCTTAGTTCTCGAGATAATTTGACGAGTTTGTCGAGAAATGGCTTCTTCGTGTCAAACTTTCCTAATTTTGGTTTCGCTCCGCAAACTCAAATTTTTATTTATATTTTTTTTAATGTTGCATAATGTATCTGCTATCAAAAACCAATCTCCTTTTTTTGGCCACTTTCATAGTTCTCGAGATAATTTGACGAGTTTGTCAAGAAATGGCTTCCCCGGGTCAAACTTTCCTAATTTTGGTTTCGCTCCGCAAACTCAGATTTTTATTTATATTTTTTTTAATGTTGCATAATGTATCTGCAATCAAAAACCAATCTCCTTTTTTGGCCACGTCCCTAGTTCACGAGATAATATGACGAGTTAGTCGAGAAATGGCTGCCCCGGGTCAAACTTTCCTAATTTTGGTTTCGCTCCGCAAACTCAAATTTTTATTTTTATTTTTTTAAATTTTGCATTATGTATCTGCAATCAAAAACCAATCTCCTTTTTTTGGCCACGTTCTTAGTTCTCGAGATAATTAGACGAGTTTGACGAGTTTGTCGAGAAATGGCTTCTTCGTGTCAAACTTTCCTAATTTTGGTTTCGCTCCGCAAACTCAAATTTTTATTTATATTTTTTTTAATGTTGCATAATGTATCTGCAATCAAAAACCAAAGTCTGTTTGTTGGCCCCGTTCTTAGGTCTCGATATAATTCGCAGAGTTTGACGAGTTTGTCGAGAAATGGCTTCCCCGGGTCAAACTTTCCTAATTTTGGTTTCGCTCCGCAAACTCAAATTTTAATTTATATTTTTTTAAATTTTGCATAATGTATCTGCAATCAAAAACCAATCTCCTTTTTTTGGCCACGTTCTTAGTTCTCGAGATAATTTGACGAGTTTGTCGAGAAATGGCTTCCCCGGGTCAAACTTTCCTAATTTTGGTTTCGCTCCGCAAACTCAAATTTTTATTTATATTTTTTTTAATGTTGCATAATGTATCTGCAATCAAAAACCAAAGTCTGTTTTTTGGCCACGTTCTTAGTTCTCGAGATAATTTGACGAGTTTGTCGAGAAATGGCTTCCCCGGGTCAAACTTTCCTAATTTTGGTTTTGCTCCGCAAACTCAAATTTTAATTTATATTTTTTTTAATTATGAATAGGGTATCTGCAGTCAAAATCCAAAGTCTGTTTTTTGGACAAGTTCTTAGTTCTCGAGATAATTTGACGAGTTTGTCAAGAAATGGCTTCTTCGCGTCAAACTTTCCTAATTTTGGTTTCGCTCCGCAAACTCAAATTTTTATTTTTATTTTTTTTAATTTTGCATTATGTATCTGCAATCAAAAACCAAAGTCTGTTTTTTGGCCACGTTCTTAGTTCTCGAGATAATTTGACGAGTTTGTCGAGAAATGGCTTCCCCGGGTCAAACTTTCCTAATTTTGGTTTCGCTCCGCAAACTCAAATTTTAATTTATATTTTTTTAAATTTTGCATTATGTATCTGCAGTCAAAAACCAAAGTCTGTTTTTTGGCCACGTTCTTAGTTCTCGAGATAATTTGACGAGTTTGTCAAGAAATGGCTTCTTCGTGTCAAACTTTCCTAATTTTGGTTTCGCTCCGCAAACTCAAATTTTAATTTATATTTTTTTTAATTTTGCATTATGTATCTGCAGTCAAAAACCAAAGTCTGTTTTTTGGCCACGTTCTTAGTTCTCGAGATAATTTGACGAGTTTGTCGAGAAATGGCTTCCCCGGGTCAAACTTTCCTAATTTTGGTTTCGCTCCGCAAACTCAAATTTTTATTTATATTTTTTTTAATGTTGCATAATGTATCTGCAATCAAAAACCAAAGTCTGTTTTTTGGCCACGTTCTTAGTTCTCGAGATAATTTGACGAGTTTGTCGAGAAATGGCTTCCCCGGGTCAAACTTTCCTAATTTTGGTTTCGCTCCGCAAACTCAAATTTTTATTTATATTTTTTTTAATGTTGCATAATGTATCTGCTATCAAAAACCAATCTCCTTTTTTTGGCCACGTTCTTAGTTCTCGAGATAATTTGACGAGTTTGTCGAGAAATGGCTTCCCCGGGTCAAACTTTCCTAATTTTGGTTTCGCTCCGCAAACTCAAATTTTAATTTATATTTTTTTAATTTTGCATTATGTATCTGCAGTCAAAAACCAAAGTCTGTTTTTTGGCCACGTTCTTAGTTCTCGAGATAATTTGACGAGTTTGTCAAGAAATGGCTTCTTCGTGTCAAACTTTCCTAATTTTGGTTTCGCTCCGCAAACTCAAATTTTTATTTATATTTTTTTTAATTTTGCATTATGTATCTGCAGTCAAAAACCAAAGTCTGTTTTTTGGCCACGTTCTTAGTTCTCGAGATAATTTGACGAGTTTGTCGAGAAATGGCTTCCCCGGGTCAAACTTTCCTAATTTTGGTTTCGCTCCGCAAACTCAAATTTTTATTTATATTTTTTTTAATGTTGCATAATGTATCTGCTATCAAAAACCAATCTCCTTTTTTTGGCCACGTTCCTAGTTCTCGAGATAATTTGACGAGTTTGTCAAGAAATGGCTTCCCGGGTCAAACTTTCCTAATTTTGGTTTCGCTCCGCAAACTCAAATTTTTATTTATATTTTTTTTAATGTTGCATTATGTATCTGCAATCAAAAACCAAAGTCTGTTTTTTGGCCACGTTCTTAGTTCTCGAGATAATTTGACGAGTTTGGCGAGAAATGGCTTCCCCGGGTCAAACTTTCCTAATTTTGGTTTTGCTCCGCAAACTCAAATTTTAATTTATATTTTTTTTAATTTTGCATTATGTATCTGCAGTCAAAATCAAAGTCTGTTTTTTGGCCACGTTCTTAGTTCTCGAGATAATTTGACGAGTTTGTCAAGAAATGGCTTCTTCGTGTCAAACTTTCCTAATTTTGGTTTCGCTCCGCAAACTCAAATTTTTATTTTTATTTTTTTTAATTTTGCATTATGTATCTGCAATCAAAAACCAAAGTCTGTTTTTTGGCCACGTTCTTAGTTCTCGAGATAATTTGACGAGTTTGTCGAGAAATGGCTTCCCCGGGTCAAACTTTCCTAATTTTGGTTTCGCTCCGCAAACTCAAATTTTAATTTATATTTTTTTTAATTTTGCATTATGTATCTGCAGTCAAAAACCAAAGTCTGTTTTTTGGCCACGTTCTTAGTTCTCGAGATAATTTGACGAGTTTGTCAAGAAATGGCTTCTTCGTGTCAAACTTTCCTAATTTTGGTTTCGCTCCGCAAACTCAAATTTTAATTTTTATTTTTTTTAATTTTGCATTATGTATCTGCAATCAAAAACCAAAGTCTGTTTTTTTGGCCACGTTCTTAGTTCTCGAGATAATTTGACGAGTTTGTCGAGAAATGGCTTCCCCGGGTCAAACTTTCCTAATTTTGGTTTCTCTCCGCAAACTCAAATTTTAATTTATATTTTTTTTAATGTTGCATAATGTATCTGCTATCTAAAACCAATCTATTTTTTTTGGCCACGTTCTTAGTTCTAGAGATTATTTGACGATTTTGTCGAGAAATGGCTTCCCCGGGTCAAACTTTCCTAATTTTGGTTTCGCTCCGCAAACTCAAATTTTAATTTATATTTTTTTTAATGTTGCATTATGTATCTGCAATCAAAAACCAAAGTCTGTTTTTTTGCCACGTTCTTAGTTCTCGAGATAATTTGACGAGTTTGTCAAGGAATGGCTTCTTCGTGTCAAACTTTCCTAATTTTGGTTTCGCTCCGCAAACTCAAATTTTGATTTTTATTTTTTTTAATTTTGCATTATGTATCTGCAATCAAAAACCAAAGTCTGTTTTTTGGCCACGTTCTTAGTTCTCGAGATAATTTGACGAGTTTGTCAAGAAATGGCTTCTTCGTGTCAAACTTTCCTAATTTTGGTTTCGCTCCGCAAACTCAAATTTTTATTTTTATTTTTTTTAATTTTGCATTATGTATCTGCTATCAAAAACCAATTTTTTTTTTAGGCTACGTCCTTAGTTCTCGAGATAATTTGACGAGTTTGTCGAGAAATGGCTTCCCCGGATCAAACTTTCCTAATTTGGGTTTCGCTCCGCTAACTCAAATTTTAATTTATATTTTTTTTAATGTTGCATTATGTATCTGCAATCAAAAACCAAAGTCTGTTTTTTTGCCACGTTCTTAGTTCTCGAGATAATTTGACGAGTTTGTCAAGAAATGGCTTCTTCGTGTCAAACTTTCCTAATTTTGGTTTCGCTCCGCAAACTCAAATTTTTATTTTTATTTTTTTTAATTTTGCATTATGTATCTGCAATCAAAAACCAAAGTCCTTTTTTTGGCCACGTTCTTAGTTCTCGAGATAATTTGACGAGTTTGTCGAGAAATGGCTTCCCCGGGGCAAACTTTCCTAATTTTGGTTTCACTCCGCAAACTCAAATTTTAATTTATATTTTTTTTAATGTTGCATAATGTATCTGCAATCAAAAACCAAACTCTGTTTTTTTGGCCACGTTCTTAGTTCTCGAGATAATTTGACGAGTTTGTCGAGAAATGGCTTCCCAGGTTCAAACATTCCTAATTTGGGTTTCGCTCCGCAGACCTAAATTTTAATTTATATTTTTTTTAATGTTGCATAATGTATCTGCAATCAAAAACCAACGTCTTTTTTTTGGCCACGTTCTTAGTTCTCGAGATAATTTGACAAGTTTGTCAAGAAATGGCTTCTTCGTGTCAAACTTTCCTAATTTTGGTTTCGCTCCGCAAACTCAAATTTTTATTTTATATTTTTTTTAATGTTGCATAATGTATCTGCTATCAAAAACCAATCTCCTTTTTTTGGCCACGTTCTTAGTTCTCGAGATAATTTGACGAGTTTGTCGAGAAATGGCTTCCCCGGGTCAAACTTTCCTAATTTTGGTTTCGCTCCGCAAACTCAAATTTTTATTTATATTTTTTTTAATGTTGCATAATGTATCTGCTATCAAAAACCAATCTCCTTTTTTGGCCACGTTCTTAGTTCTCGAGATAATTTGACGAGTTTGTCGAGAAATGGCTTCCCCGGGTCAAACTTTCCTAATTTTGGTTTCGCTCCGCAAACTCAAATTTTTATTTTTATTTTTTTTAATTTTGCATTATGTATCTGCAATCAAAAACCAAAGTCTTTTTTTTGGCCACGTTCTTAGTTCTCGAGATAATTTGACGAGTTTGTCGAGAAATGGCTTCCCCGGGTCAAACTTTCCTAATTTTGGTTTCGCTCCGCAAACTCAAATTTTAATTTATATTTTTTTTAATTTTGCATTATGTATCTGCTATCAAAAACCAATGTCTGTTTTTTTGCCACGTTCTTAGTTCTCGAGATAATTTGACGAGTTTGTCGAGAAATGGCTTCCCCGGGTCAAACATTCCTAATTTGGGTTTCGCTCCGCAAACTCAAATTTTAATTTATATTTTTTTTAATGTTGCATTATGTATCTGCAATCAAAAACCAAAGTCTGTTTTTTTGCCACGTTCTTAGTTCTCGAGATAATTTGACGAGTTTGTCAAGAAATGGCTTCTTCGTGTCAAACTTTCCTAATTTTGGTTTCGCTCCGCAAACTCAAATTTTTATTTATATTTTTTTTAATGTTGCATAATGTATCTGCTATCAAAAACCAATCTCCTTTTTTTGGCCACGTTCTTAGTTCTCGAGATAATTTGACGAGTTTGTCGAGAAATGGCTTCCCCGGGTCAAACTTTCCTAATTTTGGTTTCGCTCCGCAAACTCAAATTTTTATTTTTATTTTTTTTAATTTTGCATTATGTATCTGCAATCAAAAACCAAAGTCTTTTTTTTGGCCACGTTCTTAGTTCTCGAGATAATTTGACGAGTTTGACGAGAAATGGCTTCCCCGGGTCAAACTTTCCTAATTTTGGTTTCGCTCCGCAAACTCAAATTTTTATTTGTATTTTTTTTAATGTTGCATAATGTTTCTGCTATCAAAAACCAGTCTCGTTTTTTTGGCCACATTCTTAGTTCTCGAGATAATTTGACGAGTTTGACGAGAAATGGCTTCCCCGGGTCAAACTTTCCTAATTTTGCTTTCGCTCCGCAAACTCAAATTTTAATTTATATTTTTTTTAAAGTTGCATAATGAATCTGCAATCAAGAACCAATCTCCTTTTTTTGGCCACGTTCTTAGTTCTCGAGATAATTTGACGAGTTTTTCGAGAAATGACTTGCCCGGGTCAAACTTTCTTAATTTTGTTTTCACTCCGCAAACCTAAATTTTAATTCATACTTTTTTTAATGTTTCATTATGTATCTGCAATCAAAAACCAAAGTCTGTTTTTTGGCCACGTTCTTAGTTCTCGAGATAATTTGACGAGTTTGTCAAGAAATGGCTTCTTCGTGTCAAACTTTCCTAATTTTGGTTTCGCTCCACAAACTCAAATTTTTATTTTTATTTTTTTTTAATTTTGCATTATGTATCTGCAATTAAAAACCAAAGTCTGTTTTTTTGGCCACGTTCTTAGTTCTCGAGATAATTTGACGAGTTTGTCAAGAAATGGCTTCTTCGTGTCAAACTTTCCTAATTTTGGTTTCGCTCCGCAAACTCAAATTTTAATTTATATTTTTTTTTAATTTTGCATTATGTATCTGCAATCAAAAACCAAAGTTTTTTTTTTGGCCACGTTCTTAGTTCTCGAGATAATTTGACGAGTTTGTCTAGAAATGGCTTCCCCGGGTCAAACTTTCCTAATTTTGGTTTCGCTCCGCAAACTCAAATTTTTATTTTTATTTTTTTAATGTTGCATAATGTATCTGCTATCAAAAACCAATCTCCTTTTTTTGGCCACGTTCTTAGTTCTCGAGATAATTTGACGAGTTTGTCGAGAAATGGCTTCCCCGGGTCAAACTTTCCTAATTTTGGTTTCGCTCCGCAAACTCAAATTTTTTTTTTATTTTTTTTAATGTTGCATAATGTATCTGCAATCAAAAACCAAAGTCTGTTTTTTGGCCATGTTCTTAGTTCTCGAGATAATTTGACGAGTTTGTCGAGAAATGGCTTCCCCGGGTCAAACTTTCCTAATTTTGGTTTCGCTCCGCAAACTCAAATTTTAATTTATATTTTTTTTAATTTTGCATTATGTATCTGCAGTCAAAAAACAAAGTCTGTTTTTTGGCCACGTTCTTAGTTCTCGAGATAATTTGACGAGTTTGTCAAGAAATGGCTTCTTCGTGTCAAACTTTCCTAATTTTGGTTTCGCTCCGCAAACTCAAATTTTTATTTTTATTTTTTTAATGTTGCATTATGTATCTGCAATCAAAAACCAAAGTCTTTTTTTTGGCCACGTTCTTAGTTCTCGAGATAATTTGACGAGTTTGTCGAGAAATGGCTTCCCCGGGTCAAACTTTCCTAATTTTGGTTTCGCTCCGCAAACTCAAATTTTAATTTATATTTTTTTTAATGTTGCATAATGTATCTGCTATCAAAAACCAATCTTTTTTTTTGGCCACGTTCTTAGTTCTCGAGATAATTTGACGAGTTTGTCGAGAAATGGCTTCCCCGGGTCAAACTTTCCTAATTTTGGTTTCGCTCCGCAAACTCAAATTTTAATTTATATTTTTTAATTTTTCATTATGTATCCGCAATCCAAAACCAAAGTCTTTTTTTTGGCCACGTTCTTAGTTCTCGAGATAATTTGACGAGTTTGACGAGAAATGGCTTCCCCGGGTCAAACTTTCCTAATTTTGGTTTCGCTCCGCAAACTCAAATTTTAATTTTTATTTTTTTTAATGTTGCATAATGTATCTGCTATCAAAAACCAATCTCCTTTTTTTGGCCACGTTCTTAGTTCTCGAGATAATTTGACGAGTTTGTCGAGAAATGGCTTCCCCGGGTCAAACTTTCCTAATTTTGGTTTCGCTCCGCAAACTCAAATTTTTATTTTTATTTTTTTTAATTTTGCATTATGTATCTGCAATCAAAAACCAAAGTCTTTTTTTTGGCCACGTTCTTAGTTCTCGAGATAATTTGACGAGTTTGTCAAGAAATGGCTTCTTCGTGTCAAACTTTCCTAATTTTGGTTTCGCTCCGCAAACTCAAATTTTTATTTTTATTTTTTTTAATTTTGCATTATGTCTCTGCACTCAAAAACCAAAGTCTGTTTGTTTGCCACGATCTTATTTCTCGAGATAATTTGACGAGTTTGTCAAGAAATGGCTTCTTCGTGTCAAACTTTCCTAATTTTGGTTTCGCTCCGCAAACTCAAATTTTTATTTTTATTTTTTTTAATTTTGCATTATGTATCTGCAATCAAAAACCAAAGTCTTTTTTTTGGCCACGTTCTTAGTTCTCGAGATAATTTGACGAGTTTGTCAACAAATGTCTTCCCCGGGTCAAACTTTCCTAATTTTGGTTTCGCTCCGCAAACTCAAATTTTAATTTATATTTTTTTTAATGTTGCATAATGTATCTGCTATCAAAAACCAATCTTTTTTTTTGGCCACGTTCTTAGTTCTCGAGATAATTTGACGAGTTTGTCGAGAAATGGCTTCCCCGGGTCAAACTTTCCTAATTTTGGTTTCGCTCCGCAAACTCAAATTTTTATTTGTATTTTTTTTAATGTTGCATAATGTTTCTGCTATCAAAAACCAGTCTCCTTTTTTTGGCCACATTCTTAGTTCTCGAGATAATTTGACGAGTTTGTCAAGAAATGGCTTCCCCGGGTCAAACTTTCGTAATTTTGGTTTCGCTCCGCAAACTCAAATTTTAATTTATATTTTTTTTTAAAGTTGCATAATGAATCTGCAATCAAGAACCAATCTCCTTTTTTTGGCCACGTTCTTAGTTCTCGAGATAATTTGACGAGTTTTTCGAGAAATGACTTGCCCGGGTCAAACTTTCTTAATTTTGGTTTCGCTCCGCAAACTCAATTTTAATTTATATTTTTTTTAATGTTTCATTATGTATCTGCAATAAAAAACCAAAGTCTGTTTTTTGGCCACGTTCTTAGTTCTCGAGATAATTTGACGAGTTTGTCAAGAAATGGCTTCTTCGTGTCAAACTTTCCTAATTTTGGTTTCGCTCCACAAACTCAAATTTTTATTTTTATTTTTTTTAATTTTGCATTATGTATCTGCAATTAAAAACCAAAGTCTTTTTTTTGGCCACGTTCTTAGTTCTCGAGATAATTTGACGAGTTTGTCAAGAAATGGCTTCTTCGTGTCAAACTTTCCTAATTTTGGTTTCGCTCCGCAAACTCAAATTTTTATTTTTATTTTTTTTAATTTTGCATTATGTATCTGCAATCAAAAACCAAAGTCCTTTTTTTGGCCACGTTCTTAGTTCTCGAGATAATTTGACGAGTTTGTCGAGAAATGGCTTCCCCGGGTCAAACTTTCCTACTTTTGGTTTCGCTCCGCAAACTCAAATTTTAATTTATCTTTTTGTTAATGTTGCATTATGTATCTGCAAGCAAAAACCAAAGTCTGTTTTTTTGGCCACGTTCTTAGTTCTCGAGATAATTTGAAGAGTTTGTCGAGAAATGGCGTCCCCGGGTCAAACTTTCCGACTTTTGGTTTCGCTCCGCAAACTCAAATTTTAATTTATATTTTTTTTAATGTTGCATAATGTATCTGCAATCAAAAACCAACGTCTTTTTTTTGGCCACGTTCTTAGTTCTCGAGATAATTTGACAAGTTTGTCAAGAAATGGCTTCTTCGTGTCAAACTTTCCTAATTTTGGATTCGCTCCGCAAACTCAAATTTTTATTTTTATTTTTTTTAATGTTGCATAATGTATCTGCTATCAAAAACCAATCTCCTTTTTTTGGCCACGTTCTTAGTTCTCGAGATAATTTGACGAGTTTGTCGAGAAATGGCTTCCCCGGGTCAAACTTTCCTAATTTTGGTTTCGCTCCGCAAACTCAAATTTTTATTTATATTTTTTTTAATGTTGCATAATGTATCTGCTATCAAAAACCAATCTCCTTTTTTTGGCCACGTTCTTAGTTCTCGAGATAATTTGACGAGTTTGTCGAGAAATGGCTTCCCCGGGTCAAACTTTCCTAATTTTGGTTTCGCTCCGCAAACTCAAATTTTTATTTTTATTTTTTTTAATTTTGCATTATGTATCTGCAATCAAAAACCAAAGTCTTTTTTTTGGCCACGTTCTTAGTTCTCGAGATAATTTGACGAGTTTGTCGAGAAATGGCTTCCCCGGGTCAAACTTTCCTAATTTTGGTTTCGCTCCGCAAACTCAAATTTTAATTTATATTTTTTTTAATTTTGCATTATGTATCTGCAATCAAAAAACAAAGTCTGTTTTTTGGCCACGTTCTTAGTTCTCGAGATAATTTGACGAGTTTGTCGAGAAATGGCTTCCCCGGGTCAAACTTTCCTAATTTGGGTTTCGCTCCGCAAACTCAAATTTTAATTTATATTTTTTTTAATGTTGCATTATGTATCTGCAATCAAAAACCAAAGTCTTTTTTTTTGGCCACGTTCTTAGTTCTCGAGATAATTTGACGAGTTTGTCAAGAAATGGCTTCAGCGTGTCAAACTTTCCTAATTTTGGTTTCGCTCCGCATACTCAAATTTTTATTTTTATTTTTTTTAATGTTGCATAATGTATCTGCTATCAAAAACCAATCTCCTTTTTTTGGCCACGTTCTTAGTTCTCGAGATAATTTGACGAGTTTGTCGAGAAATGGCTTCCCCGGGTCAAACTTTCCTAATTTTGGTTTCGCTCCGCAAACTCAAATTTTTATTTTTATTTTTTTTAATTTTGCATTATGTATCTGCAATCAAAAACCAAAGTCTTTTTTTTGGCCACGTTCTTAGTTCTCGAGATAATTTGACGAGTTTGACGAGAAATGGCTTCCCCGGGTCAAACTTTCCTAATTTTGGTTTCGCTCCGCAAACTCAAATTTTTATTAATATTTTTTTTAATGTTGCATAATGTTTCTGCTATCAAAAACCAGTCTCGTTTTTTTGGCCACATTCTTAGTTCTCGAGATAATTTGACGAGTTTGACGAGAAATGGCTTCCCCGGGTCAAACTTTCCTAATTTTGCTTTCGCTCCGCAAACTCAAATTTTAATTTATATTTTTTTTAATGTTGCATAATGTATCTGCAATCAAGAACCAATCTCCTTTTTTTGGCCACGTTCTTAGTTCTCGAGATAATTTGACGAGTTTTTCGAGAAATGGCTTCCCCGGGTCAAACTTTCTTAATTTTGGTTTCGCTCCGCAAACTCAAATTTTAATTTATATTTTTTTTAATGTTGCATTATGTATCTGCAATAAAAAACCAAAGTCTGTTTTTTGGCCACGTTCTTAGTTCTCGAGATAATTTGACGAGTTTGTCAAGAAATGGCTTCTTCGTGTCAAACTTTCCTAATTTCGGTTTCGCTCCACAAACTCAAATTTTTATTTTTATTTTTTTTTAATTTTGCATTATGTATCTGCAATTAAAAACCAAAGTCTTTTTTTTTTGGCCACGTTCTTAGTTCTCGAGATAATTAGACGAGTTTGTAAAGAAATGGCTTCTTCGTGTCAAACTTTCCTAATTTTGGTTTCGCTCCGCAAACTCAAATTTTAATTTATATTTTTTTTAATGTTGCATTATGTATCTGCAATCAAAAACCAAAGTCTTTTTTTTGGCCACGTTCTTAGTTCTCGAGATAATTTGACGAGTTTGTCGAGAAATGGCTTCCCCGGGTCAAACTTTTCCTAATTTGGGTTTCGCTCCGCAAACTCAAATTTTAATTTATATTTTTTTAATGTTGCATTATGTATCTGCAATCAAAAACCAAAGTCTGTTTTTTTGCCACGTTCTTAGTTCTCGAGATAATTTGACGAGTTTGTCGAGAAATGGCTTCCCAGGTTCAAACATTCCTAATTTGGGTTTCGCTCCGCAAACTCAAATTTTAATTTATATTTTTTTTAATTTTGCATTATGTATCTGCAATCAAAAACCAAAGTCTGTTTTTTTGCCACGTTCTTAGTTCTCGAGATAATTTGACGAGTTTGTCAAGAAATGGCTTCTTCGTGTCAAACTTTCCTAATTTTGGTTTCGCTCCGCAAACTCAAATTTTTATTTATATTTTTTTTAATGTTGCATAATGTATCTGCTATCAAAAACCAATCTCCTTTTTTTGGCCACGTTCTTAGTTCTCGAGATAATTTGACGAGTTTGTCGAGAAATGGCTTCCCCGGGTCAAACTTTCCTAATTTTGGTTTCGCTCCGCAAACTCAAATTTTTATTTTTATTTTTTTTTTATTTTTGAATTATGTATCTGCAATCAAAAACCAAAGTCTTTTTTTGGCCACATTCTTAGTTCTCGAGATAATTTGACGAGTTTGACGAGAAATGGCTTCCCCGGGTCAAACTTTCCTAATTTTGGTTTCGCTCCGCAAACTCAAATTTTTATTTATATTTTTTTTAATGTTGCATAATGTTTCTGCTATCAAAAACCAGTCTCGTTTTTTGGCCACATTCTTAGTTCTCGAGATAATTTGGCGAGTTTGACGAGAAATGGCTTCCCCGGGTCAAACTTTCCTAATTTTGCTTTCGCTCCGCAAACTCAAATTTTAATTTATATTTTTTTTAAAGTTGCATAATGAATCTGCAATCAAGAACCAATCTCCTTTTTTTGGCCACGTTCTTAGTTCTCGAGATAATTTGACGTGAGTTTTTCGAGAAATGGCTTCCCCGGGTCAAACTTTCCTAATTTTGGTTTCGCTCCGCAAACTCAAATTTTAATTTATATTTTTTTTAATGTTGCATTATGTATCTGCAATAAAAAACCAAAGTCTGTTTTTTGGCCACGTTCTTAGTTCTCGAGATAATTTGACGAGTTTGTCAAGAAATGGCTTCTTCGTGTCAAACTTTCCTAATTTCGGTTTCGCTCCGCAAACTCAAATTTTTATTTTTATTTTTTTTAATTTTGCATTATGTATCTGCAATTAAAAACCAAAGTCTTTTTTTTGGCCACGTTCTTAGTTCTCGAGATAATTTGACGAGTTTGTCAAGAAATGGCTTCTTCGTGTCAAACTTTCCTAATTTTGGTTTCGCTCCGCAAACTCAAATTTTTATTTTTATTTTTTTTAATTTTGCATTATGTATCTGCAATCAAAAACCAAAGTCTTTTTTTTGGCCACGTTCTTAGTTCTCGAGATAATTTGACGAGTTTGTCGAGAAATGGCTTCCCCGGGTCAAACTTTCCTAATTTTGGTTTCGCTCCGCAAACTCAAATTTTTATTTATATTTTTTTTAATGTTGCATAATGTATCTGCTATCAAAAACCAATCTCCTTTTTTTGGCCACGTTCTTAGTTCTCGAGATAATTTGACGAGTTTGTCGAGAAATGGCTTCCCCGGGTCAAACTTTCCTAATTTTGGTTTCGCTCCGCAAACTCAAATTTTTATTTTTATTTTTTTTAATTTTGCATTATGTATCTGCAATCAAAAACCAAAGTCTGTTTTTTGGCCACGTTCTTAGTTCTCGAGATAATTTGACGAGTTTGTCGAGAAATGGCTTCCCCGGGTCAAACTTTCCTAATTTTGGTTTCGCTCCGCAAACTCAAATTTTAATTTATATTTTTTTTAATTTTGCATTATGTATCTGCAGTCAAAAAACAAAGTCTGTTTTTTGGCCACGTTCTTAGTTCTCGAGATAATTTGACGAGTTTGTCAAGAAATGGCTTCTTCGTGTCAAACTTTCCTAATTTTGGTTTCGCTCCGCAAACTCAAATTTTTATTTTTATTTTTTTTAATTTTGCATTATGTATCTGCAATCAAAAACCAAAGTCTTTTTTTTGGCCACGTTCTTAGTTCTCGAGATAATTTGACGAGTTTGTCGAGAAATGGCTTCCCCGGGTCAAACTTTCCTAATTTTGGTTTCGCTCCGCAAACTCAAATTTTAATTTATATTTTTTTTAATGTTGCATAATGTATCTGCTATCAAAAACCAATCTTTTTTTTTGGCCACGTTCTTAGTTCTCGAGATAATTTGACGAGTTTGTCGAGAAATGGCTTCCCCGGGTCAAACTTTCCTAATTTTGGTTTCGCTCCGCAAACTCAAATTTTAATTTATATTTTTTTTAATTTTGCATTATGTATCTGCAATCAAAAACCAAAGTTTTTTTTTTGGCCACGTTCTTAGTTCTCGAGATAATTTGACGAGTTTGTCGAGAAATGGCTTCCCCGGGTCAAACTTTCCTAATTTTGGTTTCGCTCCGGAAAATTAAATTTTTAATTTTATATTTTTTTAATGTTGCATAATGTATCTGCTATCAAAAACCAATCTCCTTTTTTTGGCCACGTTCTTAGTTCTCGAGATAATTTGACGAGTTTGTCGAGAAATGGCTTCCCCGGGTCAAACTTTCCTAATTTTGGTTTCGCTCCGCAAACTCAAATTTTTATTTTTATTTTTTTTAATTTTGCATTATGTATCTGCAATCAAAAACCAAAGTCTTTTTTTTGGCCACGTTCTTAGTTCTCGAGATAATTTGACGAGTTTGTCGAGAAATGGCTTCTTCGTGTCAAACTTTCCTAATTTTGGTTTCGCTCCGCAAACTCAAATTTTTATTTTTATTTTTTTTTATTTTGCATTATGTATCTGCAATCAAAAACCAAAGTCTGTTTTTTGGCCACGTTCTTATTTCTCGAGATAATTTGACGAGTTTGTCAAGAAATGGCTTCTTCGTGTCAAACTTTCCTAATTTTGGTTTCGCTCCGCAAACTCAAATTTTTATTTTTATTTTTTTTAATTTTGCATTATGTATCTGCAATCAAAAACCAAAGTCCTTTTTTTGGCCACGTTCTTAGTTCTCGAGATAATTTGACGAGTTTGTCAAGAAATGTCTTCCCCGGGTCAAACTTTCCTAATTTTGGTTTCGCTCCGCAAACTCAAATTTTAATTTATATTTTTTTTAATGTTGCATAATGTATCTGCTATCAAAAACCAATCTTTTTTTTTTGGCCACGTTCTTAGTTCTCGAGATAATTTGACGAGTTTGTCGAGAAATGGCTTCCCCGGGTCAAACTTTCCTAATTTTGGTTTCGCTCCGCAAACTCAAATTTTTATTTGTATTTTTTTTAATGTTGCATAATGTTTCTGCTATCAAAAACCAGTCTCGTTTTTTTGGCCACATTCTTAGTTCTCGAGATAATTTGACGAGTTTGTCCAGAAACGGCTTCCCCGGGTCAAACTTTCCTAATTTTGGTTTCGCTCCGCAAACTCAAATTTTAATTTATATTTTTTTTAAAGTTGCATAATGAATCTGCAATCAAGAACCAATCTCCTTTTTTTGGCCACGTTCTTAGTTCTCGAGATAATTTGACGAGTTTTTCGAGAAATGGCTTCCCCGGGTCAAACTTTCCTAATTTTGGTTTCGCTCCGCAAACTCAAATTTTAATTTATATTTTTTTTAATGTTTCATTATGTATCTGCAATAAAAAACCAAAGTCTGTTTTTTGGCCACGTTCTTAGTTCTCGAGATAATTTGACGAGTTTGTCAAGAAATGGCTTCTTCGTGTCAAACTTTCCTAATTTTGGTTTCGCTCCACAAACTCAAATTTTTATTTTTATTTTTTTTAATTTTGCATTATGTATCTGCAATTAAAAACCAAAGTCTTTTTTTTGGCCACGTTCTTAGTTCTCGAGATAATTTGACGAGTTTGTCAAGAAATGGCTTCTTCGTGTCAAACTTTCCTAATTTTGGTTTCGCTCCGCAAACTCAAATTTTTATTTTTATTTTTTTTAATTTTGCATTATGTATCTGCAATCAAAAACCAAAGTCCTTTTTTTGGCCACGTCCTTAGTTCTCGAGAGAATTTGACGAGTTTGTCGAGAAATGGCTTCCCCGGGTCAAACTTTCCTAATTTTGGTTTCGCTCCGCAAACTCAAATTTTAATTTATATTTTTTTTCATGTTGCATAATGTATCTGATATCAAAAAACAAAGTCTGTTTTTTTGCCACGTTCTTAGTTCTCGAGATAATTTGACGAGTTTGTCGAGAAATGGCTTCCCCGGGTCAAACTTTCCTAATTTGGGTTTCGCTCCGCAAACTCAAATTTTAATTTATATTTTTTTTAATGTTGCATAATGTATCTGCAATCAAAAACCAACGTCTTTTTTTTGGCCAAGTTCTTAGTTCTCGAGATAATTTGACAAGTTTGTCGAGAAATGGCTTCTTCGTGTCAAACTTTCCTAATTTTGGTTTCGCTCCGCAAACTCAAATTTTTATTTTTATTTTTTTTAATGTTGCATAATGTATCTGCTATCAAAAACCAATCTCCTTTTTTTGGCCACGTTCTTAGTTCTCGAGATAATTTGACGAGTTTGTCGAGAAATGGCTTCCCCGGGTCAAACTTTCCTAATTTTGGTTTCGCTCCGCAAACTCAAATTTTTATTTATATTTTTTTTAATGTTGCATAATGTATCTGCTATCAAAAACCAATCTCCTTTTTTTGGCCACGTTCTTAGTTCTCGAGATAATTTGACGAGTTTGTCGAGAAATGGCTTCCCCGGGTCAAACTTTCCTAATTTTGGTTTCGCTCCGCAAACTCAAATTTTTATTTTTATTTTTTTTAATTTTGCATTATGTATCTGCAATCAAAAACCAAAGTCTTTTTTTTGGCCACGTTCTTAGTTCTCGAGATAATTTGACGAGTTTGTCGAGAAATGGCTTCCCCGGGTCAAACTTTCCTAATTTTGGTTTCGCTCCGCAAACTCAAATTTTAATTTATATTTTTTTTAATGTTGCATTATGTATCTGCAATCAAAAACCAAAGTCTGTTTTTTGGCCACGTTCTTAGTTCTCGGGATAATTTGACGAGTTTGTCGAGAAATGGCTTCCCGGGTCAAACTTTCCTAATTTGGGTTTCGCTCCGCAAACTCAAATTTTAATTTATATTTTTTTTAATGTTGCATTATGTATCTGCTATCAAAAACCAAAGTCTGTTTTTTGGCCACGTTCTTAGTTCTCGAGATAATTTGACGAGTTTGTCAAGAAATGGCTTCTTCGTGTCAAACTTTCCTAATTTTGGTTTCGCTCCGCAAACTCAAATTTTTATTTTTATTTTTTTTAATGTTGCATAATGTATCTGCTATCAAAAACCAATCTCCTTTTTTTGGCCACGTTCTTAGTTCTCGAGATAATTTGACGAGTTTGTCGAGAAATGGCTTCCCCGGGTCAAACTTTCCTAATTTTGGTTTCGCTCCGCAAACTCAAATTTTTATTTTTATTTTTTTTAATTTTGCATTATGTATCTGCAATCAAAAACCAAAGTCTTTTTTTTGGCCACGTTCTTAGTTCTCGAGATAATTTGACGAGTTTGACGAGAAATGGCTTCCCCGGGTCAAACTTTCCTAATTTTGGTTTCGCTCCGCAAACTCAAATTTTTATTAATATTTTTTTTAATGTTGCATAATGTTTCTGCTATCAAAAACCAGTCTCGTTTTTTTGGCCACATTCTTAGTTCTCGAGATAATTTGACGAGTTTGACGAGAAATGGCTTCCCCGGGTCAAACTTTCCTAATTTTGCTTTCGCTCCGCAAACTCAAATTTTAATTTATATTTTTTTTAAAGTTGCATAATGAATCTGCAATCAAGAACCAATCTCCTTTTTTTGGCCACGTTCTTAGTTCTCGAGATAATTCGACGAGTTTTTCGAGAAATGACTTGCCCGGGTCAAACTTTCTTAATTTTGTTTTCACTCGGCAAACCTAAATTTTAATTCATACTTTTTTTAATGTTGCATTATGTATCTGCAATAAAAAACCAAAGTCTGTTTTTTGGCCACGTTCTTAGTTCTCGAGATAATTTGACGAGTTTGTCAAGAAATGGCTTCTTCGTGTCAAACTTTCCTAATTTCGGTTTCGCTCCGCAAACTCAAATTTTTATTTATATTTTTTTTAATTTTGCATTATGTATCTGCAATAAAAAACCAAACTCTTTTTTTTGGCCACGTTCTTAGTTCTCGAGATAATTTGACGAGTTTGTCTAGAAATGGCTTCTACGTGTCAAACTTTCCTAATTTAGGTTTCGCTCCGCAAACTCAAATTTTAATTTATATTTTTTTTAATGTTGCATTATGTATCTGCAATCAAAAACCAAAGTCTTTTTTTATGCCACGTTCTTAGTTCTCGAGATAATTTGACGAGTTTGTCGAGAAATGGCTTCCCGGGGTCAAACTTTCCTAATTTGGGTTTCGCTCCGCAGACCTAAATTTTAATTTATATTTTTTGTAATGATGAAAAATGTAGCTGCAATTAAAAGCCAAAATATTTTTTTATGCCACGTTCTTAGTTCTCGAGATAATTTGACGAGTTTGTCAAGAGATGGCTTCTTCGTGTCAAACTTTCCTAATTTTGGTTTCGCTCCGCAAACTCAAATTTTTATTTTTATTTTTTTTAATGTTGCATAATGTATCTGCTATCAAAAACCAATCTTTTTTTTTGGCCACGTTCTTAGTTCTCGAGATAATTTGACGAGTTTGTCGAGAAATGGCTTCCCCGGGTCAAACTTTCCTAATTTTGGTTTCGCTCCGCAAACTCAAATTTTTATTTTTATTTTTTTTAATTTTGCATTATGTATCTGCAATCAAAAACCAAAGTCTTTTTTTTGGCCACGTTCTTAGTTCTCGAGATAATTTGACGAGTTTGACGAGAAATGGCTTCCCGGGTCAAACTTTCCTAATTTTGGTTTCGCTCCGCAAACTCAAATTTTTATTTGTATTTTTTTTAATGTTGCATAATGTTTCTGCTATCAAAAACCAGTCTCGTTTTTTTGGCCACATTCTTAGTTCTCGAGATAATTTGACGAGTTTGTCGAGAAATGGCTTCCCCGGGTCAAACTTTCCTAATTTTGGTTTCGCTCCGCAAACTCAAATTTTAATTTATATTTTTTTTAAAGTTGCATAATGAATCTGCAATCAAGAACCAATCTCCTTTTTTTGGCCACGTTCTTAGTTCTCGAGATAATTCGACGAGTTTTTCGAGAAATGACTTGCCCGGGTCAAACTTTCTTAATTTTGTTTTCACTCCGCAAACTCAAATTTTAATTTATATTTTTTTTAATGTTTCATTATGTATCTGCAATAAAAAACCAAAGTCTGTTTTTTGGCCACGTTCTTAGTTCTCGAGATAATTTGACGAGTTTGTCAAGAAATGGCTTCTTCGTGTCAAACTTTCCTAATGTCGGTTTCGCTCCACAAACTCAAATTTTTATTTTTATTTTTTTTAATTTTGCATTATGTATCTGCAATTAAAAACCAAAGTCTTTTTTTTGGCCACGTTCTTAGTTCTCGAGATAATTTGACGAGTTTGTCAAGAAATGGCTTCTTCGTGTCAAACTTTCCTAATTTTGGTTTCGCTCCGCAAACTCAAATTTTTATTTTTATTTTTTTTAATTTTGCATTATGTATCTGCAATCAAAAACCAAAGTCCTTTTTTTGGCCACGTTCTTAGTTCTCGAGATAATTTGACGAGTTTGTCGAGAAATGGCTTCCCCGGGTCAAACTTTCCTAATTTTGGTTTCGCTCCGCAAACTCAAATTTTAATTTATATTTTTTTTAATGTTGCATCATGTATCTGCAATCAAAAACCAAAGTCTGTTTTTTTGCCACGTTCTTAGTTCTCGAGATAATTTGACGAGTTTGTCGAGAAATGGCTTCCCCGGGTCAAACTTTCCTAATTTGGGTTTCGCTCCGCAAACTCAAATTTTAATTTATATTTTTTTTAATGTTGCATAATGTATCTGCAATCAAAAACCAATGTTTTTTTTTTGGCTATTTTCTTAGTTCTCGAGATAATTTGACGAGTTTGTCGAGAAATGTCTTCTTCGTGTCAAACTTTCCTAATTTTGGTTTCGCTCCGCAAACTCAAATTTTTATTTTTATTTTTTTAATGTTGCATAATGTATCTGCTATCAAAAACCAATCTCCTTTTTTTGGCCACGTTCTTAGTTCTCGAGATAATTTGACGAGTTTGTCGAGAAATGGCTTCCCCGGGTCAAACTTTCCTAATTTTGGTTTCGCTCCGCAAACTCAAATTTTTTTTTTATTTTTTTTAATGTTGCATAATGTATCTGCTATCAAAAACCAGTCTCGTTTTTTTTGGCCAAGTTCTTAGTTCTCGAGATAATTTGACGAGTTTGTCGAGAAATGGCTTCCCCGGGTCAAACTTTCCTGATTTTGGTTTTGATCCGCAAACTCAAATTTTTTTTTTATTTTTTTTAATTTGTGCATTATGTATCTGATATCAAAAACCAAACTCTTTTTTTTGGCCACGTTCTTAGTTCTCGAGATAATTTGACGAGTTTGTCGAGAAATGGCTTCCCCGGGTCAAACTTTCCTAATTTTGGTTTCGCTCCGCAAACTCAAATTTTAATTTATATTTTTTTTAATTTTGAATTATGTATCTGCAATCAAAAACCAAATTTTTTTTTTTGGCAACGTTCTTATTGCTCGAGTTAATTTGACGAGTTAGTCGAGAAATGGCTTCCCCGGGTCAAACTTTCCTAATTTGGGTTTCGCTCCGCAAACTCAAATTTTAATTTATATTTTTTTTAATGTTGCATTATGTATCTGCAATCAAAAACCAAAGTCTGTTTTTTTGCCACGTTCTTAGTTCTCGAGATAATTTGACGAGTTTGTCAAGAAATGGCTTCTTCGTGTCAAACTTTCCTAATTTTGGTTTCGCTCCGCAAACTCAAATTTTTATTTATATTTTTTTAATGTTGCATAATGTATCTGCTATCAAAAACCAATCTCCTTTTTTTGGCCACGTTCTTAGTTCTCGAGATAATTTGACGAGTTTGTCGAGAAATGGCTTCCCCGGGTCAAACTTTCCTAATTTTGGTTTCGCTCCGCAAACTCAAATTTTTATTTTTATTTTTTTTAATTTTGCATTATGTATCTGCAATCAAAAACCAAAGTCTTTTTTTTGGCCACGTTCTTAGTTCTCGAGATAATTTGACGAGTTTGACGAGAAATGGCTTCCCCGGGTCAAACTTTCCTAATTTTGGTTTCGCTCCGCAAACTCAAATTTTTATTAATATTTTTTTTAATGTTGCATAATGTTTCTGCTATCAAAAACCAGTCTCGTTTTTTTGGCCACATTCTTAGTTCTCGAGATAATTTGACGAGTTTGACGAGAAATGGCTTCCCCGGGTCAAACTTTCCTAATTTTGCTTTCGCTCCGCAAACTCAAATTTTAATTTATATTTTTTTTAAAGTTGCATAATGAATCTGCAATCAAGAACCAATCTCCTTTTTTTGGCCACGTTCTTAGTTCTCGAGATAATTTGACGAGTTTTTCGAGAAATGGCTTCCCCGGGTCAAACTTTCCTAATTTTGGTTTCGCTCCGCAAACTCAAATTTTAATTTATATTTTTTTTAATGTTGCATTATGTATCTGCAATAAAAAACCAAAGTCTGTTTTTTGGCCACGTTCTTAGTTCTCGAGATAATTTGACGAGTTTGTCAAGAAATGGCTTCTTCGTGTCAAACTTTCCTAATTTCGGTTTCGCTCCGCAAACTCAAATTTTTATTTTTATTTTTTTTAATTTTGCATTATGTATCTGCAATTAAAAACCAAAGTCTTTTTTTTGGCCACGTTCTTAGTTCTCGAGATAATTTGACGAGTTTGTCAAGAAATGGCTTCTTCGTGTCAAACTTTCCTAATTTTGGTTTCGCTCCGCAAACTCAAATTTTAATTTATATTTTTTTTAATTTTGCATTATGTATCTGCAATCAAAAACCAAAGTCTGTTTTTTTGCCACGTTCTTAGTTCTCGAGATAATTTGACGAGTTTGTCGAGAAATGGCTTCCCCGGGTCCAACTTTCCTAATTTGGGTTTCGCTCCGCAAACTCAAATTTTAATTTATATTTTTTTTAATGTTGCATTATGTATCTGCAATCAAAAACCAAAGTCTGTTTTTTTGCCACGTTCTTAGTTCTCGAGATAATTTGACGAGTTTGTCAAGAAATGGCTTCTTCGTGTCAAACTTTCCTAATTTTGGTTTCGCTCCGCAAACTCAAATTTTTATTTATATTTTTTTTAATGTTGCATAATGTATCTGCTATCAAAAACCAATCTCCTTTTTTTGGCCACGTTCTTAGTTCTCGAGATAATTTGACGAGTTTGTCGAGAAATGGCTTCCCCGGGTCAAACTTTCCTAATTTTGGTTTCGCTCCGCAAACTCAAATTTTTATTTTTATTTTTTTTAATTTTGCATTATGTATCTGCAATCAAAAACCAAAGTCTTTTTTTTGGCCACGTTCTTAGTTCTCGAGATAATTTGACGAGTTTGACGAGAAATGGCTTCCCCGGGTCAAACTTTCCTAATTTTGGTTTCGCTCCGCAAACTCAAATTTTTATTTATATTTTTTTTAATGTTGCATAATGTTTCTGCTATCAAAAACCAGTCTCGTTTTTTTGGCCACATTCTTAGTTCTCGAGATAATTTGACGAGTTTGACGAGAAATGGCTTCCCCGGGTCAAACTTTCCTAATTTTGCTTTCGCTCCGCAAACTCAAATTTTAATTTATATTTTTTTTAAAGTTGCATAATGAATCTGCAATCAAGAACCAATCTCCTTTTTTTGGCCACGTTCTTAGTTCTCGAGATAATTTGACGAGTTTTTCGATAAATGGCTTACCCTGGTCAAACTTTACTAATTTTTGTTTCGCTCAGCAAACTCAAATTTTAATTTATATTTTTTTTTAATGTTTCATAATGTATATGCAATAAAAAAGTAATGTCTTTTTTTTGGCCACGTTATTAGTTCTCTATATAATTTGACAATTTTGTCAAGAAATGGCTTCTTCGTGTCAAACTTTCCTAATTTTGGTTTCGCTCCACAAACTCAAATTTTTATTTTTATTTTTTAATTTTGCATTATGTATCTGCAATTAAAAACCAAAGTCTGTTTTTTGGCCACGTTCTTAGTTCTCGAGATAATTTGACGAGTTTGTCAAGAAATGGCTTCTTCGTGTCAAACTTTCCTAATTTTGGTTTCGCTCCGCAAACTCAAATTTTTATTTTTATTTTTTTTAATTTTGCATTATGTATCTGCAATCAAAAACCAAATTCTTTTTTTTGGCCACGTTCTTAGTTCTCGAGATAATTTGACGAGTTTGTCAAGAAACGGCTTCCCCGGGTCAAACTTTCCTAATTTTGGTTTCGCTCCGCAAACTCAAATTTTTATTTTTTTTTTTTTTTAATGTTGCATAATGTATCTGCTATCAAAAACCAATCTCCTTTTTTTGGCCACGTTCTTAGTTCTCGAGATAATTTGACGAGTTTGTCGAGAAATGGCTTCCCCGGGTCAAACTTTCCTAATTTTGGTTTCGCTCCGCAAACTCAAATTTTTATTTTTATTTTTTTTAATTTTGCATTATGTATCTGCAATCAAAAACCAAAGTCTGTTTTTTGGCCACGTTCTTAGTTCACGAGATAATTTGACGAGTTTGTCGAGAAATGGCTTCCCCGGGTCAAACTTTCCTAATTTTGGTTTCGCTCCGCAAACTCAAATTTTAATTTATATTTTTTTTAATTTTGCATTATGTATCTGCAGTCAAAAAACAAAGTCTGTTTTTTGGCCACGTTCTTAGTTCTCGAGATAATTTGACGAGTTTGTCAAGAAATGGCTTCTTCGTGTCAAACTTTCCTAATTTTGGTTTCGCTCCGCAAACTCAAATTTTAATTTATATTTTTTTTCATGTTGCATAATGTATCTGCTATCAAAAACCAAAGTCTGTTTTTTGGCCACGTTCTTAGTTCTCGAGATAATTTGACGAGTTTGTCGAGAAATGTCTTCCCCGGGTCAAACTTTCCTAATTTTGGTTTCGCTCCGCAAACTCAAATTTTAATTTATATTTTTTTTAATGTTGCATAATGTATCTGCAATCAAAAACCAAAGTCTGTTTTTTTGCCACGTTTTTAGTTCTCGAGATAATTTGACGAGTTTGTCAAGAAATGGCTTCTTCGTGTCAAACTTTCCTAATTTTGGTTTCGCTCCGCAAACTCAAATTTTGATTTTTATTTTTTTTCATTTTGCATTATGTATCTGCAATCAAAAACCAAAGTCTGTTTTTTGGCCACGTTCTTAGTTCTCGAGATAATTTGACGAGTTTGTCAAGAAATGGCTTCTTCGTGTCAAACTTTCCTAATTTTGGTTTCGCTCCGCAAACTCAAATTTTTATTTTTATTTTTTTTAATTTTGCATTATGTATCTGCAATCAAAAACCAAAGTCTTTTTTTTGGCCACGTTCTTAGTTCTCGAGATAATTTGACGAGTTTGTCGAGAAATGTCTTCCCCGGGTCAAACTTTCCTAATTTTGGTTTCGCTCCGCAAACTCAAATTTTTATTTATATTTTTTTTAATGTTGCATAATGTATCTGCTATCAAAAACCAATCTCCTTTTTTTGGCCACGTTCTTAGTTCTCGAGATAATTTGACGAGTTTGTCGAGAAATGGCTTCCCCGGGTCAAACTTTCCTAATTTTGGTTTCGCTCCGCAAACTCAAATTTTAATTTATATTTTTTTTAATTTTGCATTATGTATCTGCAATCAAAAACCAAAGTTTTTTTTTTGGCCACGTTCTTAGTTCTCGAGATAATTTGACGAGTTTGTCGAGAAATGGCTTCCCCGGGTCAAACTTTCCTAATTTTGGTTTCGCTCCGCAAACTCAAATTTTTATTTATATTTTTTTTAATGTTGCATAATGTATCTGCTATCAAAAACCAATCTCCTTTTTTTGGCCACGTTCTTAGTTCTCGAGATAATTTGACGAGTTTGTCGAGAAATGGCTTCCCCGGGTCAAACTTTCCTAATTTTGGTTTCGCTCCGCAAACTCAAATTTTTATTTTTATTTTTTTTAATTTTGCATTATGTATCTGCAATCAAAAACCAAAGTCTTTTTTTTGGCCACGTTCTTAGTTCTCGAGATAATTTGACGAGTTTGTCAAGAAATGGCTTCTTCGTGTCAAACTTTCCTAATTTTGGTTTCGCTCCGCAAACTCAAATTTTTATTTTTATTTTTTTTAATTTTGCATTATGTATCTGCAATCAAAAACCAAAGTCTGTTTTTTGGCCACGTTCTTATTTCTCGAGATAATTTGACGAGTTTGTCAAGAAATGGCTTCTTCGTGTCAAACTTTCCTAATTTTGGTTTCGCTCCGCAAACTCAAATTTTTATTTTTATTTTTTTTAATTTTGCATAATGTATCTGCAATCAAAAACCAAACTCATTTTTTTGGCCACGTTCTTAGTTCTCGAGATAATTTGACGAGTTTGTCAACAAATGTCTTCCCCGGGTCAAACTTTCCTAATTTTGGTTCCGCTCCGCAAACTCAAATTTGAATTTCTATTTTTTTTAATGTAGCACAATGTATCTGCTATCAAAAACCAATCTTTTTTTTTGGCCACGTTCTTAGTTCTCGAGATAATTTGACGAGTTTGACGAGAAATGGCTTCCCCGGGTCAAACTTTCCTAATTTTGGTTTCGCTCCGCAAACTCAAATTTTTATTTGTATTTTTTTTAATGTTGCATAATGTTTCTGCTATCAAAAACCAGTCTCGTTTTTTTGGCCACATTCTTAGTTCTCGAGATAATTTGACGAGTTTGACGAGAAATGGCTTCCCCGGGTCAAACTTTCCTAATTTTGCTTTCGCTCCGCAAACTCAAATTTTAATTTATATTTTTTTTAAAGTTGCATAATGAATCTGCAATCAAGAACCAATCTCCTTTTTTTGGCCACGTTCTTAGTTCTCGAGATAATTTGACGAGTTTTGCAACAAATGGCTTCCCGGGTCAAACTTTCCTAATTTTGGTTTCGCTCCGCAAAACTAAATTTTAATTTATATTTTTTTTAATGTTTCATTATGTATCTGCAATAAAAAACCAAAGTCTGTTTTTTGGCCACGTTCTTAGTTCTCGAGATAATTTGACGAGTTTGTCAAGAAATGGCTTCTTCGTGTCAAACTTTCCTAATTTTGGTTTCGCTCCACAAACTCAAATTTTTATTTTTATTTTTTTTAATTTTGCATTATGTATCTGCAATAAAAAACCAAAGTCTGTTTTTTGGCCACGTTCTTAGTTCTCGAGATAATTTGACGAGTTTGTCAAGAAATGGCTTCTTCGTGTCAAACTTTCCTAATTTCGGTTTCGCTCCGCAAACTCAAATTTTTATTTATATTTTTTTAATTTTGCATTATGTATCTGCAATCAAAAACCAAAGTCTTTTTTTTGGCCACGTTCTTAGTTCTCGAGATAATTTGACGAGTTTGTCGAGAAATGGCTTCCCCGGGTCAAACTTTCCTAATTTTGGTTTCGCTCCGCAAACTCAAATTTTTATTTATATTTTTTTTAATGTTGCATAATGTATCTGATATCAAAAACCAATCTCCTTTTTTTGGCCACGTTCTTAGTTCTCGAGATAATTTGACGAGTTTGTCGAGAAATGGCTTCCCCGGGTCAAACTTTCCTAATTTTGGTTTCGCTCCGCAAACTCAAATTTTTATTTTTATTTTTTTTAATTTTGCATTATGTATCTGCAATCAAAAACCAAAGTCTTTTTTTTGGCCACGTTCTTAGTTCTCGAGATAATTTGACGAGTTTGTCGAGAAATGGCTTCCCCGGGTCAAACTTTCCTAATTTTGGTTTCGCTCCGCAAACTCAAATTTTAATTTATATTTTTTTTAATTTTGCATTATGTATCTGCAATCAAAAACCAAAGTCTGTTTTTTGACAACGTTCTTAGTTCTCGAGATAATTTACGAGTTTGTCGAGAAATGTCTTGCTTTTGTCCAACTTCAAAAATTTATTTTTCGCATTAGAACATATTTTTTTGGTAAAAAATCACTATTCTGCAAATTTTTGATTGTCTTGTTGGTCATACGACCAAGAAAGAAAAAAAAAAAAATTCGTCACACGAGACGTCACAAACTTCAGCTCAATCCTAATTGCACTGAAGGTTTAAGTAAAACTACCTGACCTGTCAATAGGATTGCAGGCGAGTTCCACAATTCCCTACGAAACAGGTCATAAAGTCTGTTTTGAACAATCACTGATCACTGATGGTGTACCTACGTACACCATATCTTCTTTAGAAAAATCTAAATACGAATTTCGTGCTGTTTTGTTATGCGCGTCGACTATGAATTCACTTGAACAGAAAGTAAAACTTGATGTTAAAACAAACGTATAATCTTGCAACAAAACTGCGTATTTGTCATGAAAAAATCATGGTTATTATGAAATAACGTATTTATAACGCTTATTTCGTATCTCATATATTATGGTTAAAAAATAGAATTTTTTACTTTCGATATTTAAAATTAAAGCATGCCAGACAAAATTTGTAGATCTTATTGAAACAAACAATTTTGCAAACTTGCCTTTTTCTCATATATCACATATTATTTTTAAAATTTCATACGATGTTATTGTTAATAATTGACTTTAAGGTCCAGCAATGATAATTCTCAGGAAAAGTTACATACTTTCAAACGTTTCGACTCTGATCGGAGTCCTCGTCAGAGATCTTTATTTCTAAAATATAAAAACATTAAATAAAATATTGGCCATATGATCACTATTTTGGAGTAAACTTTGGTAATGTGTAAAATGTAAAAAACCATGAGAAAATTTACATTAAAGTTGTACATAAAACATCGATAAATTACACTGTGAGAAATATCGGTAAATTTTCCTACTACGTATTAGGAAATTTTTCTTGAATCCTTAGGAAACATAGATTTTCGTACAGAAAGTAGAAATATTTCATAGATTCGAGGAAAATTGACCGAATTTTTGAACTTATTTCCGAACTATTAGGAAATATATCAAAAAGGTGAGAACATTTCACAAATCTCCTAAGTCGTAAGACATTTTTCCCATGAAAAGCGGAAATTATTCCACAAAAACGGAAAATTGTTCACTTTTTTAGATCTTTTTCCACTTAAATTATGAAATATATCTTTCTTTCCTAATAAACTGGATATATCTCCGACCAAACAGTTGGAACTATTTCCAGTTCTATGTTGGAAATATTTCCGACTATATCTTTGGAAAAATTTACGACCCATTTGTATTTTAAGTTGTCCGACTATATTCGGAAAAATTTCCGAAATTTTGTTTACAGTGTACCTAAAAACTTCCTTAGGAATAACAATAAAATTCTAGCACATAATTTTAAGATACATCAACTAAACAACTAGTATATATTTATGTCTAAACGTTACTGAAGATATTGACGCAAGTACATATGGGTCATTCCATGTTAGCTTGGCAGTCGATGTCGCAGATGTGAACGAGATAATTTTTTTTCGGTTCTTTATCAACAATAAATTGGCACGTATTTTTTTTTTGGCCAAAGAAAATTTTTTTACAAGTATACGATTTTTCGAATTTTCTAAGGAATGATATTTTCGACATAGCAAGCGCAATTTTCAAGTCTGTTAATCTTGAAAACAATTTTCGCACGAAAAATTTTCCAAATTACGAAAATTAGGGTTTTGAATCTTCTTTACAGAGATTGTTGAGAAAAAATTGCTTAAATATTTTTTTTTACAATTTGTATTTTTTTTTTTTGCATTTTATTATTTAATACATTCCAATATTATCATACTAGCTCGATTATCATTAAAAAATTTACATTGTTTTAACATCATAATTTTTGTTATAAATTGTTACATAGTTTTTTTGTAATGGTTTCAACTTAACATTAGTATAAGGTTACATACACCCAAATAAATCAATATCTTTCCCACGTAATTAATACATTTCATGCCGTAAGATTTTATACAAAACGTAATTTTATAATGTCGTAGATTAGTGATAATTTTTATATTTTTTATTACGTAAAGGGTTGCGGCAGTTATGAGCTAAATGTCCTCTTTGAAAACACCTTCCACATGCATTAGTCCATTTTTGCAAGTTTTTTTACTGATTTCATCACTTATTTTGAAAATTTTGGATTCCGGGATTAAGCTTTTTCCTTCTATTTCTTCTAAAAATACGGATCTTGTGGAAAGCATTTCCAAGAGTTTAGCTGCTGCATTTTGCTTTGCAGACTTTTTTTGAGGGGCTGGTTCCCCAATACAAGAAAAACTTATTTTATTTTGAAAGATTTCGCAAGTTGCTTGGAACGGTGGCAGTTCTTGGTGTTTTCCAAGCGATTTTACAATATATGAGGGTTCGGAGAAATCATAGTCTATGCTTATCTTGTTTAAAACTTGTACAGCAGTAACTTTCCATAGGTCTCTTGTCGGCAAGGCCATTGTTTTGATCTGCAAAAGAATTAGCTGTTTCAGTTGATGATTAAATTTATTAAAATTCTAAAGTTAGTTATTGTTTTTGTTAATAATTTTGTGTTTGTTGATATATTCATTTTCCGCGTTTGCTAACTCAAAGAGATATTTCATGCAGAGAAAACAGTGGTCTGCTTTGAGATGTACAAAAAAAAAGTTTGTTTTTCGCCGATAGAACATTTTAATTTATTAAGTAATAATTTTCGGTGTTATCGGTATTATAATTTTGAGGAAAGTAGATGGCCTTTCCGGTTTTGTATAATTATTTAAGTTAGTGAAATATGAAAAATAAATAATATTTTTAGATGGTAAAATATTTTTTAAGACCGAAAAAAATTTTGAAAGCGTGCATCTTGCATGTATCAGGAGGAATCGAACCTCCGAATATACTTGCCTTTCCGGGGACTTGCTGTGATAAACGCACCAAGCCAACACCGCTTACAGCATTTCAAATAATTTTCGGTATATTTCACTTTTCAGTTTAGATGTTTATATGAATGAAAATTAGGACTTAAAGTGACCTCTATTGGGTCTGATTGCAAAGACTTTCGTGAATCGACAATCTTAGATGGTAAATTTACTAATTCTGTATATTTTTAAGATGTTGTTGAGGTTTTAGGCCAGAAAATTAATTAATAATTTTCGGTGTTACCGGTATTATAATTTTGAGGAAAGTACATGGCCTTTCCGGTTTTGTATAATTATTTAAGTTAGTGAAATATGAAAAATAAATAATATTTTTAGATGGTAAAATATTTTTTAAGACCGAAAAAAATTTTGAAAAGTAGCGAAAAACCCCATTTTTCGAGCACATAACCTCAAATATCTCAAAATCCTCACGTGATAGGCTGATTATGATTCCGGATTCGGATTCTACGTCAAAAATTACCCCGGTAACGACCCATAGCTTTTCAACAACAAAACCTTGCAGATCTGTGTAATTGATACAGAATTTTTGCAAATTTTTGCAAGGTGTGGACGAGAGAAAAAAAAATAAAAACCGCGTCAAAATACTCATTCTTCCAACATTTTATCATTATAGCACATTTTATAATAATAGTAGACTAATGAAAATAAAATTTTCATTTGGTAATCAACCCCTAACACGGTTTACTGCTGAAATTTTTTGCAAAATATTTTGCGAATTTTTTTTTTTTTGAAAAGTCAACATTTTTACATGCATTCTGAACAAATAGTTGATTGTGATTATTCGAAAGTCGAAATAGTGTTGCGAAAAATATCTTATCATATATTTTTGAATATACAGGTTTTGCCCGTTGAAAATTTAATCCGTTCAAAAAATATCCGTTTTGAATAAAAGTGGTATACAAAAAGTAAAATTGGTTTTCCTACAAACTTACAGTTATAAAAGAAGTTAGCGATGATGACTCATTTATAATTGAAAGAAAATATTATGCTTGGCATATGCTCAGCCACTTATGGAGTATGAAATGCTATGAAAGTACAATTAACCGTCTATATTTGTAAAAACTCGATGGTAAACAAATATATTTTTGTAGGAAAACCAATTTTACATTTTATATATCACTTTTATTTCAAACAGTTGAAGAAAGTCGCATTTATTTTGAAAGAATATGCATCTGAGAGAGGTTTTTTGGAAAGACATTCATTGAACTCGCAACTTTGCTTGCAAAATTTTATCAATTGAATACGTGATACGACAAGATTTTGTGATCCATTTTCTGAAGTGTGTAATACACTTTTATGCGAGTTGTGACATGAAAGATGTATATTTTGTATAATACAAAAGTTTTTACCTCAGAGTTCTGAATTAATTATTTATTAATTTTAAAAATTCTTATGAAATGTGCATTCATATTACGAAAATACGCCAATTAGATTGTACATTACAATATAACGATATACTAGAAGAGCAGTATAATATATCGTATTAAAATATGCGATATAATCATCGTATTTCTCATTTGCTTTAAACTCGTTTTTATCCACAACTTTCTTAATCCATTTTCCTTATCACGATTTTTTTATTGCGTTTCTACTCTCAGCCCCTCAATGAAACTCTATCTAAAAATGAATTGATGATTTTGATATGTTTGTTTCCCGTAAATTACGAATTTAGAAACTAAAATATATCATCATGTCAATTTTTTTTAAATGACGGGTTCAAAAGGTCAAAATCGCGTTTTTGGTACTTTTGAGACATTAAAAAAAAATGATGTTATGCCATAGAAATATTTTAAGTAGACCAGAATGAAAGCTTGAACCTTTAAGTTTAACACTACAAACCACAAAACAGAATTTAGGATTCTTTATTGAAATTCTCATTATTATTTCCGTGGTTATGAAAAAATTATTCTTTTTTTTAAAGGTTCAAACATATGTTGCAATTGAACAAACGCAGTAAATATATCTAATTTCGAACACTAAAAAGAAAATTAAAATATTTAATAATTAGTGCCGGGTACGAAATTGTACATAGTCAGGTTTTATTTTTAAGATCATCTGAAAGATACTTCCATTTTACTCTTTCCTGTAGTTTTAAGAAAGGATAGTCTGTCTATGATTATCGGCCTTAGAATTTTTTCATTCAGAACTATTCAGAATTATTTTATCTTTTACATATACACATTTCGAATACATTTACACATTTCAAACAGTTTGGATCAATTTAATATTTCATATTGTCATTTATATATAATATATGAGTTCGAAATATCATTACAGAAGTAATATTATTTTTCGTTTTCGAAAGATTTGTAAATTATACCCATTAATTTAAAAGGATAATTTTATCAAATTATTCAATGTTGTTGGGGCAAACAGTATAGAGGATTTTTAAGTCCTCCGGAGTTCAGACCGATGAAATCCGACTGCATATTTAAAATTATTCTTAAATTAAAAATTAAATGCAAAATTTAATTATAATTCTCCATTTTTCAATAACCAATACTCATATTTTTAGATTATAGAAAATATTTATTATATACAATTTACATAAAAAATTATGTGCAATTTAATTTCGAAAGGTATTACAAAAATTCACGTATATACAACGATACCCTTGTTATTTTGATTTCCCTTCCACATAATATTTGTCGATGACTTTTTATGAAAATCGAACTGGTTGTACAGTAGATTCCGTAACAACATATCGGAAACAACATTTAACACTTTTCAACGAAATATTTCCTGCTTCACATTCACCATCATTTTGATGAATTTAAGATCTTATTTTACAATTTTCTTAAAATTTAATCAGATTTGAACGATTGTTGAAATTGTTTGAATCACATTCCAAGAAGGTCATATTAAAGCAATGACACGCGAATCTTGGGTAAAGAAAAATAATAATAAATTAACATTATTTAGGAAAATACCTATGTATTCAGGATAAGTTCATTTTTTAAATCAAATTTGTATTTTTACATAAAAAAATAACTTGTTTGGTGAAGGTATTTTTATTTTATTTATGTTGAATATCTTTAATGCAAAGAAATGTTAACATTATCAGTCTTCTGTAGCATAATTACTATTCAATTGTAATTTTATAGAATCTAAATAATTTTACAACGTGCAGCATAGTATTTTAACAATCGCTTTATCCATTTACAATTTCTTTTTGTAATTCGACAGAACTATTTTTTTACAGTCAGCCCCTGTCGCTTGGGTAGTCTATTTGTAAATACCTATGTATTCAGAATAAGTTCATTTTTTAAATCAAATTTGTATTTTACATAAAAAAATAACTTGTTTGGTGAAGGTATTTTTATTTTATTTATGTTAAATATCTTTAATGTAAAGAAATATTAACATTATCAGTCTTCTGTAGCATAATTACTATTCAATTGTAATTTTATAGAATCTAAATAATTTTACAACGTGCAACATAGTATTTTAACAATCGCTTTATCCATTTACAATTTCTTTTTGTAATTCGACAGAACTAGTTTTTTACGGTGAGCCCCTGTCGCTTGGGTATTCTATTTGTATTATACCTACGTATTGATGATAAGTTAATTTTTTTAATCAAATTTGTATTTTACATAAAAAAATAACTTGTTTGGTGAAGGTATTTTTACATCGGCAGGTTGGCCCGGTTCACCTTTACCAGTAGCACCTGTTCCATTTTTTAATCAACGAGCTAAGTGCCAGCTTCATCTCCCTTAATATTGAATTGAAATGTGGCTCCTGTTTTGCTGACAAGATCTTCACTCAAATTGGAGTCGATAGCAGCGAATATATTAGCTATTTTTCCAGTTTCAGCTTCATTATTACTATTATTTTGAAAGTAAATTTAACTTTCTTTCGCAGGATCAGCATCCAGGAAATAATCTAACACCAATTTACCCTCATTCGCTGGATTACAGGCATACGATGAAAAACCACTGATGCCTTCTTTCCTAAGAAATTCTTCATCAATTAAAAATTTCCCAGTGGTAGATATGCTGTCTTTACAAATTAGGGCATAGACAGCATCTGCTACAATTTCATGTTTTCTACTGTAATCAGCAGCACTAGGAACACGGACCATGTCAATTGCGGCTGTATGAATCGTTGTTCTAGGCCACATAGCATTTACTGCGACTCCATTTCCTTTGACTTCCTCCGCCATTCCGAGAACACATAATGACATCCCATATTTTGCAATTGTATACGCAACATTATTTTTAAACCAAATAAGATTCATATTTAATGGAGGACTTAAGTTAACGATGTGAGAGTTTTTACTTTTTAGCAGATATGGTAAACACAACTTGGATACAAGAAAAGTTCCCCTGGCATTGACGTTGTTGATAAGATCATAGCGTTTCATATCCGTTGCAAGCGTACTTGTCAATGAAATAGCACTCGCATTGTTAATGACGATATCGATTCCACCAAACTTCTTAACCGCATTCTCTACTGCAGATTGAACTTGCGTTTCATGACGAACCTCAACAATGCAGGGAAGTGCACGTCCTCCATTTTTCTCTATTTCCTGGGCAGCTGTGTAAATTATCCCTGGATGTTTGGGATGTGGTTCACCAGATTTTGCGGCAATAACAATATTTGCTCCATCTTTAGCAGCTTTCAAAGCTACACTCTTTCCAATACCTCTGGATGCTCTAGTGATAAAAATAGTGCAGTCAGCTAACTTTCCGGTGTTAATCTTTGTTGACTGTGATGAAACAAATTGGAATGCAGTAAAACGTCCAAATACAATCACAGAATCTCCGGTTTCAAGTAAAAATATCCTCCAGCAAACCAATTAAAGTTTGCCCTAAAAAGTAAAAAGAATCATCATTAAAAATATTTTTTTTAAACTAATTTAATGAGAATAAGAAGCAAGTTACAGATACGAAGGGCGTAGTATTTCCATAATGTAGAATAGAGGAGTTGTTGTCATTCTCACCAATGAAAAGTTAACGCAATATATACACAGAGAAAAATAGCATTTGGCCATAGTGACTAGGAAAAATGTAGTTGGAAACAAGGAGTGACTGGAACGAGGGAGACTTGTTGTTTCTACTTGACCCATTGCTACAGCAACATGATTTGTAGCCATGATAGACATATTCTGAATATCTAGTCGTAGCGACTTTTATATTTTACTCAATTTTTTTGATTTTTCAATTTAATTTCCCCGACACTCCTAGTTGATAAAAATTATTGTCAAAAGAATTTATTAAATATATATGAATTGCAAGTATATATATAGATATATGAATATGTGTATATATAATACATAGTATATATATAATATATATATTTATATATATATAAATACATATGCCTGTGAAGCTGTACCCACACACTTAAAAAAATAACTTTTTTTTAGACTTCTGAACTACTTTCGAATAGTTTTAAAGTTCCTGATAGTTTTTAAAAATAGTTCCGGGGTTTACATACCTCAATAATCAGATTTTCAAAATGCGGGGCTAAGTTCACGCTCCTCCCCACTTTCAGAAAATTTAAATTTTTTTCAGAGTTCTGGGAAGATTTAACATAGTTCTAGAATTCCTGGCGCTTTTCGACAATAGTTCCGTGAATTTCCGGGCACAGTGAACTTTCAAAAAAAAATCTTAACCACCCACTTTTTACATATTCACTTTTTATCGATATATTTCTGTAGTACTCCAAGAGTTCTAGAGTTCTGTGTAACTCAAATTTTGAAAATTTTTATACAAAAAAAATGTTGAACATCAAAGTTTCCCAAAAATTTGAAAAATCAAATTTTGAGAAGTTCCAAGAATTCTGATCAGAGTTGTGTTACCCCCGGAATAGTTCTACAAAAATGCCCAATAACACTTTTCGCTGCAATCAAAATCCAAAAAGCTATGGGACTTCAAATTTACCCAAAAATTTCAAAAATAAACTTTTGAAAAGTTTCAAGAGTTCTGGTCAAAGTTCTGTTTCCTCCCGGAAAAGTTCTACAAAAAAGCCCTAAAACATTTTTCTCTGCGATGAAAATCCAAAAAGCTATAGCACTTCAAAGTTTCCCAAAAATTTTCAAAACCAAATTTTCAAAAGTTTCAAGAGTTTTTAGATTCAATCAAAACAATTAAGCAGCAAATTCTGCAAGCACTGTTGTATTTATATTTTAATTGCTTTCTGTGGCTGCTTGGCGCCTGAGCGGCAAGTTTCTTTTCATTTTTTAAACAAACTTAATACGACATTCTGCAACCATTGTTGTATTTGATTTGTTTAAAAAAGGTAAGGGAAATTTGCGGCGCGGTACGTGTATCCGCCAAGCACCCACACTAAGCCGTTAAAAAATGTTGTTTTAAATACAATAAAGCTTGCAGAATTTGCCGTTCGATCGATATAATTTAATCGTTAACCATAATGTGTTTTTTAAAATACAACCAACCTTGCAGAAGTTGGCGTTCGATTGCTGTAATTAATTCGTAAACTGTAAACTTCTGTCGTATTAAGTTTGTTTAAAAAATGAAAAGAAACTTGCCGTTCAGGCGCCAAGCAGCCACGAAAGCAATTGAAATATAAATACAACAGAGCTCGCAGAATTTGCCGCTGAGTTGTTTTTATTGATTCGTTGACCATAAACTTTTGTCGTATATTTCATTTAAAAGTAAAGAAGAAAGTAAATGAAGATCGCCTTCCATTTTTAGATGCAGCTTATAGCACTTGCATAAGCAATGACATGAAATAAAGAAGTAACTAAAGTATCTAGTTTTCTGCTTTCACAGCTGACAAGGTTATTTTCTATAAGGAGAGAGAATGCTTTAAATACCCCAGCGAAGTGTTAGTTTCTTCCGCAGAGTTATCGGTCAGTTGCAGCTACATTTTTCATGTACCTTGTAATGCCGACAGAGGTTTTTTCATTTTTTTCGTGCAAATAATTGTTTTTCACATGCGGTTGCCAGTTTATATTTACCTATTCTAATATATTTGAAGTATATAATTTGTGTATAGATTTCAAATTATGTATGATGATGATTCTGATTCGTCGCGTAATCACGGGCGTAAATTTCCTAGCTACTGATTAATACTCAAAACAGACGAAGTTTTTTGCTATATGCTGAAATCTCTTGGGACATTCGGTTACAACAAAAAAGCAGCAAATTTTTAGTCATTAACATAAGTATCGTATCTTGCAAGTTACAATTTTTGGGGTGAATGTTTCGCTAACTTGATGTCAACTTAGCGAAGCACCCCATAATTTTTAAAAACAATTTACGGCAAAATTCATTTTTGCACAACTAATTAGCGACTAAAAAACGGCAAATGATTCAACTGTACCGCGTCTGATTTTACAAAGTTGTTTCGCTAACTTGATATACATCGGTAAAATGTAATGAAAACTAATTTTGAACACTATGGAAACTTTCGAATATGAAAACCAGGAAAGAGAGATAAGGTGTAAATTTGGTTTTGTTCACAAAACAAAAATATCTGAGATTTTTTGAATTTTTTTAAAGTAGCTTTTTTCACTCCATAAGGGTTTGGTTGAAACTGAGGGGACTATAGTGAAGCAAATACTCTGCAATTGATCAACTTTGAATTAGTATTACGTATAACTGTTAAATTATATCTGTGATGATCACAATTTCTTTAAGAAAAAGGAATTCATTAATAAAACAGGATGATTTTTTGGAACAAGGGTTACTTTTGAAAAAAACTGAATTAGGTACTATATCAGAACACTTGGTTTAAAAAAATTTTGGGCAACTTTGAAGTGTCATAGCTTTTTGGATTTTGATGGCAGCGAAAAGTGATATTAGGCTTTTTTGCAAAACTATTCCGGGGGAGAACAGAACTCTGATGAGAATTCTTGGAACTTCTCAAAATTTGATTTTTCAAGTTTTTGGGTAACTTTGATGTTCAACATTTTTTTTGGTATAAAAATTTTCAAAATTTGAGTTACACAGAACTCTAGAACTCTTGGAGTACTACAGAAATATATCGATAAAAAGTGAATATGTAAAAAGTGGGTGGTTAAGATTTTTCTTTTGAAAGTTCACTGTGCCCGGAAATTCACGGAACTATTGTCGAAAAGCACCAGGAATTCTAGAACTATGTTAAATCTTCCCAGAACTCTGATTTTTGAGGCATGTAAACCCCGGAACTGTTTTTTAAAAAAATCAGGAACTCTAGAACTATTCGAAAGGAGCTCAGAATTCTAAAAAAAATTTGTTTTTTTAATATTGTGAATACAGCTTCACAGGTATTAAATACATAATTATAATACCGCCAACTTCATTTCATGCTCCAAATTTTGTTGGAAATTGTAATTAATTTACCCAACAATAAAAATAACTATTTTGGTCCCAATTTTTTGTCAAGGGACTAAATTTGGGACAATGAATGAGCTCGACCAGCCTTAGGATTTATTTAGATAGGCATCCTAAAATATTAAAAAGTGGATAGAAATTATGAAATTTCCACATCTAAAAGAAGTCCCTAAAAAATTATGCTTTAGCGAAGTACAAGATCTCGAATCTGTAAATTACCTATTCATATAATTGAATATACTTGACATTGTTTCGAATAAAGAGGTTGAAAGAATTCAACAATTTTTCAAAATATTTCTTTGGTATACAAAAATTGAAAATGTCCCGATAAATGAGGTTTTACTGTACGTAAAACTAAGTATTTATTTACTTTGGACCCTAGAGCCAATTATCAACAACAACACATATCTTCAATTAAATAATGTTAACAAGGAAACTTTTCAGAGTATCTTAAGAATTTCGTGATATAAAATGACATAAAATATTTCAGTCGAATTCAAATTACATATTAGATATTCGAAAAAGGTGATTAGAATCGGTATGGATAAATAAAGCTGACAATCAACACCTATAGTCAATACATATTATGTCTAAATAATAGTCAAGGTCAAACAACCAGACTGGTTGACAGAAACACGCTCTTATATGCGTCGGTTGAAATTTAAAATTTACAATAATATGTATACATAAACTTTCGAGTAGAAAATTTTTAAAATAAGTCGGTTAAAAAAATATTTAACATTACCGAGTTTGACTCGTGTGGTGGGAGCCTCTTCGTCGTCGTTGAAGTGCTTACTGGAACTTAAGTATCATTGGAATTGTATGTGAAGAAATGATTTTAGTAGCAATTGAAACTTTGGAGCGTAAAATCTCCTGCAGACGCCAAAGTCCCAATCGTAGCGGCAAGAGTTTATTTTACGATGAGGAAAATCTTCAGAGTTCCAGAGTAATAGTAAGCAGGTTGGAGTTGGCAGCAATGAAGTTAACAATCGTCCCGGACACAGTTGAGATTTTGTAGTTGGTGCACAAAGTTGAAAATTGATGCAATGATTGTAAAGCGTCCTTTTTTCTTCGACGGTAAATCACGTCGGGGTCACCAATTTGTAGGTATTTTGGTATATAGGAATCCTACTCCCCTAGATCAACTTTGGAGGAATAACGTAACTCACGATGTGAACTCAAATAAAATGATTGTCGAATGTGCATCAATGAGTCGAACATACATTCCCATTCTTAATTAAATATTGATATAAAAAAATCAACGATGAAAACTTTCCATAGGTGTTAATCACTTTGCAGATTTCCCAGCATAGGTCGGATTCTTGAATGTTGAGGTAGCTTGCTTGTAAATTGGATTTTCGCCCTAAAAATAAAGAAATATAAATGTTAAGGGCATGCATTTTAGTAATAATTACTAAAATAGTAAAAATATCACGCTTGAATTTTGTGAAATAATTTTTTTTTAATATTACGGCAGACGTGAAATAAGGAATGACTTTTTAAAATCGAAAGATCGATTAGGCATTTTATTTATCCATGTTTGGTACTTATTCGTACACATATTCCAAACTGAAGTTTCGTTAAGTATATTATACAGTAAGTTCGTTTTCGAAGGAGTCATACGGAAAGCATAAGAGCGGTTAAGCGAAAGCCGAGACGATAGTTAAACAGACATCTATGCTTCCCCGTGTTTCGCTCACTCACACTTATGTTTTCCTATGACTGCTTCGAAAACGATCTTAATGTATACAAAATTTATAATACATCGGTTCTTGTTATTTGAACCTTTTTAATTGGTGTTTTATACAATACACTTAGAAACAAGTCTATTCAAAACAGCCAAAATCCTGATTGTAATATTTAACATTCTGTTTTGATTGTTTCAACTAGAATTCTGGCTATCTTAACCAGGTTTTCCAGTTATTTCTAAAAAATCTGATTAGAAATCCGAATTTTATTCATTTCAACGAGAAAATTTTTTTAAATATAATATGAATAATCAGGCGACGTTATTCTTTTAGAATTTGATATCTTGTCTATGAGATATTTTCACTTTTGAGATGGACGTCTGTATGAATGGATTTAATAATTATAATATTCGATATTGTTGATGTTCTTAGTTGGCTTTAGGGTCCAGAAAAAATGTAACTCAAGGTTTCATGTTTTCAAACGTTTCGACTCCAATCTGAGTCGAAACGTTTGAAAGCATGAAACCTTGAGTTACATTTTTTCTGGACCCTAAAGCCAACTAAGAACATCAACAATATCGAATATTATTAAAACTAAAGGGTCGATACAATTTCTAACCACTATTTAATAATAATTATTAAAATAATAATGTAATTCTGTTTAATCATTTACCGTATCCCACTTGGCCATCATTCTTTCTTTTTCGAATTTTGCAAATTCTCGTCGATCGTGTATAGTTGTCAACAACTTCCATATGAATAAGATCGTGAGACCCATAAGTACAACACCTGCGATAACAGCCAAAACTATGCCTAGCAAGTAAATTTCAGGTGGACATTCAGGTGTATCTTCAGCTTGAATTATCAGCTTCGTTCCGTTATAAAAATACATGTAAAGATAAGTACAGTCATCATCGCCCCTGTACTTACAAACAATCTCGTCCTCTACAACTAGAGTTTTGTCGATTGTTTCAACACGTTCTATCTGAATATCTGTGCAATTCGTTGCACATTCCTCGTCTGTGAGATTTCCAATTTTGTGTATTTGACACATAACGCATGGTGTTAATTCCTCACATCGATCCTTGCATGTAGCACATTTTTGACAATATGACCCAGAATAACGTACACCGTTCTCTACACGACATTCACATTGTCCACAATTACAATCTCCCTGAAAGTAAAATATCAATCAAAATATGTTAATGAAACTATTTGACCGACAGAAACTATTTGACCGACAGAAACTATTCTGATTTATTTTTTATATACTCGCGTACATAGATCATGTGACTGGTTAATGTACAACTCTGTTTTATTCGTAAATTAATAACAAGAAAGGTCAATATATAGATCTATTTTAAAATAAGCCACCTGCAGTTGAATAAATTTTTAATATTTTTTAAAATTTATTTGCTTAATTTGAAGATTTAGAAAAAGCGACGAGTTTTTTAAAGCCCTATGTTATTTTTTACTAGTCTTTATCACCCTTAGCAGTATTACCAGAATGATGTCAGGTTTCCTTGGGATCATAACCTGTAAGCATCATTCGATATTTCTAAACTTTAAGAGTTTCTTTGTTTTACAAGTGGATGAAGAGTACCATTATTTACAATCGTAACATTAATAAGGTATATTTTTGAAAAAATTAAGTATTATTAGCGCATAATTTATTCAAACGTGAATGGATTGACTCGAAATGCATTTTCTGTAAAATATAGCGGTTAAAATATGAACGACAGACGGCTTTCTTCGAAGGAAAATGAATCTTCTACGGTTCTCAATTTGAGAATAAAATGGAAAAATATACACAATTTTGGTTTTATGAGTCATGCACAATATATTCTTGATGTAATATATGAATTTTTATAATAAGGGTAACTTTACTTACTTTTCCTGAACATAACATATTAGTTCCTGGCTGTATGCACGTGTCATTTGTTGATCTACATTCGCAAGCCTTACCCTTCCATCCTGGATTACATGCACACTTTCCACAGTCGCATTTTCCATTACCAGAGCACAATTTATTATCACGGCGATCACAGGAGAAATTGTCACATTGACAAAATTCCCCTGTTATTGTCTGAAATAATGCAAATTTTTTATATAAATAGAAATTAATCTCAAGATTTTTTTAAGGATGCAGGAAGTAGAGATACAACATCTGTTTTTCTGTGTTGATATAGAAAGTAGAAGATTGCCAACTTTTTTCCGCGCGTTTTATTTCAAAAGAAAACAAAACGCACTTTTTGCCATTTTTGAAAATACTAATTTTTGACAATTTACAATTTAAAAAAAAATTAAAAACACTCATTTATTCTAAATTTAAGCTGAAATACATTAGGACGCACGAAGAGCGGCGTGGTATTGTTACCAGGTCTAGAAGTATGAAACCGGAAGAATTTCCCTGTAGATGGTTCTTGCCATCAGTTTAGGGACCGTACGACCGCTTCTGCAGCGCCATCTTCTCCCTCTAGCAGCTGAGAAAGATTTTCAGTAGATAAAAACCCAAGTTCGATATACCAGTGTATTTACTGCAATCATCAACATGTCGAGTTTTGTGCTTACGAACTACGATTTGCGGACAGCACTGGTTTTTTGTTATCACTTGAAGAAAACTGCTGCATAACCGCATCGAATGCATGTCGAAGCTTATGGTGAACATGCTCTTGAAAAAACACAGTGTTTCGAGTGGTTTAAAAAATTCAAAAGTGGTAATTTTGATGTAAGAAACGAAGATTGTGGAAAACCACCGAAAAAGTGCGTTTGGTAGGATCAGAAGGGTTTTATCTATTATGAGCTGCTAAAACCTGGTGAAACTGTCAACACGAATCGCTACCAACAGCAAATGATCGATTTAAATCGAGCATTACAAGAAAAACGACCGGATTATCGAAGAAGTCAACATAAAGTCATTTCTCTTCACGATAATGCCCCATCACACACAGCGAAACGGGTCAAGGAAATGATCGAGACGTTCAGTTGGGAAATACTGGCGCATACCGCTTATTCTCCAGACTTGGCTCCGTCGGATGACCATCTGTTCGCATCACTGGGCCACGCTCTCACTGAACAACGCTTCACTTGGTACGGAAATGTACGAGAATGGCTGGATAACTGGTTTGATTTAAAAGACGAACAGTTTTATTGGCGTGGCATTCATCACCTTCCGGAAAGGTGGGAAAAATGTGTAAATAGCAATGGAGATTACTTTGAATAAAATATTTTTGATCATTTTCATGCAATAGACGTGTAACTTTTGCAAAAAAATTCCGGTTTCATACTTCTAGACCTGGTATGCATAGTCACTTTCAATTCGCTTCAGGCGTAGTACAGTGATACAGTCATCTTATGAAAATCGTGTATCCGTAGTATATACGGAGTGCCCACAAGTGGGTTGCAGAATAAGTTAATGACTATTCACTATACAAATCTGAGGAAGGATTTATTGAACTTTATTGTATAATGCTTACCATAGACAAAGCAGTGTGTTTGTGTCGCGGCACCTTCGGAGGTAAATTACCGTTACTTCGTAGACAAATTTTGTAATGAGAAAATACATTGAGGTTTAAGGGAATCTGATACTTGAGAATCGTAGGAAGTTCGTGTGAAAAACTTGCTCCAATTTCTACATGTTTGTGTTCAAAATATGTACAATTTTGTTTTTAAAATTCAGGAAATGGTACACGGAGAGAAGTTTAGTAGAACCGTTGCACTAGCGATGGGAAAGCCGCTCCTCTTTGGTTTAGTGTGAAGTCTTCTCTAAAACTGGGGCACTGATTACCCGAAACTCACGACAAAGCTTGCGAGAGAACGGCTAGCCTAAGTATTTCGCGTAACTGCTCGCCTAGTTTGGGTTAATGGTTCCCCCAAATTGGCAGAGCTGTTTGACCAAACAGAGGTCGCGCAGCTCTCCGTGTGCTTTACGTGTGCTCAGCGCACCAGTTCTACGTGTTTTGAAAACAAAATTTTTTCGTATTTGGGACACAAACATGTTGAAACCTAAAATCAATAATAAATTTTCTTAAGTATCACATGCCCTCAAGGGGCCTGATTCCAACAAAATAACAGAGTAAAACATAGGGGAGAAAGCCGCTATCGAAGGAGAGAAAAATTCCATGCAAATTTAAGGGGATCAAGCGAGCCAATCGGAAATTCCATAGCAAACAGTTGATCGGGTAAATTTTACTCGGTTCAAATCAATAATGGGTAAGTGTGGGCACAATTGAATATGGACTCTTTCAAGTAAACGCGGCCAAGTAATTACACCTACTTGATCTAATGCATTTATTTTTCTCTGTAGTTCAATCAGGTATTTAAGGTGATGACAAGTTTTTTTAAAGCATTTTACCATGAAATATTGAATTAATAGATAGATATATTTCTTATTTTAGCCAATATACAGGGTGAGGCACATATAGTGTTACAGAGCGATAGCACTCAAACTATTGATCATATCCAAAAATGTTTCAGACAAAAGTTTCAGTGTTCGAGAAGGCCGTCATACTGGACCAACCTATTTTTTTATTAGTGGAAACGCTGAAGCTACGTCAAGGTCAACTCTACTTTTTTTAATAGAACCATGTATTTTTTTTTTTCAATGACATTAGTACCGATTTTAAGACGAATTCAGCGACCTACAACACAAGGTCATTCTAGTCACGCAAAAAATAAAAAATAAAAAAATTGGAGTTGACCTTGACGTAGCTTCAGCGCCTCCAGCGATAAAAAATAGGGTGGTCCAGTATGACGGCCATCTCGAACACTGTAACTTTTGTCTGAAACATTTTTGGATATGATCAATAGTTTAAGTGCTATCGCTTTTCAACACTTTATGTGCCTCACTCTGTATAAATTATAAAATGATGACTATAAAAATTGTAATTAAGTTTTGATTTAAAGTGCTTAATCTTACTTACCGATTGTTCATCTGGAGGAGGAAAGCAGTCACAGATGCCGCAGATACATTCTCCTCTACCTGAGCAATCAACCAAGGATGTATTATCGCGTCTACAAGATTGAGTATTTTTGAAGTGGTTATTTGCACTGGTGTTACATTCGCATTTCTTTCCAAAGTTACCGGCATTGCAGTCACAAATCCCACACTTGTATGTTCCATTGTTACTGCATTTTGGTGAATTCATTTCATATGTACCATGATCTTGACGTTCACAGTCACATCCGCAAATCATTTCCAAGTTTATTATTAGAGATTCATTAATACCTACCTAAAATTGCAAAATATTTTTTATTTTGAAGTCGTGACATATTTTAAACCTAAGTTGGACAATATTAATTTTTTGATATGCTTACCGGATAGATCGTGAATGTTTGATTCCATTCCGATTTGTTTGTCGGGCAATGAGTTACAGTGATATCAGCTATAAACTCAACTTTGTCTCCTTTTTTTAATTTGTCACATTTCGTTGTTTCTATTGGCTGTGCATTTTTGTTACTATCCAGGCACCGAGACAAGTATTTAATTTGTATAGCATCACTGCTGACTGTATCTTTTATTTCAACTGTACTTCGAATCTGATTGTATTGATTTTTAATTAATTCTACAATATTACTGGAATCATTTGAGAGTTCACCAGCGGATGATCCTTCTATATGTGAGCAAAGTCTCGAATAAATGCCCATTTCTCCTTGAGTAACAGCCCAAATAATGTTTATAGCATTTTGTTTAACCTTTTGGTTAATCTGTGAAATGCTTGGATAATCTTGTAATGATGAATGCGTATATAGTCCAGTCGAATCTAGATGACACATTCCGTCATTAGGCTTTACAATCCCACCAAGTTTTCCATCGCCTGCGTAATGGAAACTGGCGTCCGTTGAAAATACCAGTAGCCTACGAGCTTTGTCACGCCAATCAATTTGCTCTTTGCAAACTATTGCTTGCATAATGGCATCGAAACCTCCTTCCGGTGCGTCTAGATTCCCAGAAACAGAAGCGTTTCGAACAAGATCCTGCAGGCAACAATAAAAATAATGTAAATATATGGGAGGTTCTAATTAAAAAATTATTTCAAAAATAAAGTTTTCGGGTTAATAATGACTCACCGCAAAACGACTGGTATCTTGCGAAAGTGACATTATGTGTTTATAACCATATGGAGCAGCACAGCCTTTGCATGGTTGAAGAAGCCTTTTGTTTAGTGGAGCAAAAAACTTTTTTTAGTATTACTCACAAAAAAAATCTTAAAAAAATTTTATGCATGGTAAAATTTAGTTTTGATTCCTTTCCTAAGCACTGCAAAATGTGCCACCGCTTTTAAGCTTTTTCATCAAATTACTAAAAAGTTTCATCTTTTTTTTATTGCATTTTAACAAAACATATGTTACTTTAGTTCACGGCCTAGGTTAGCCTGTAATTTAACCAAATTCAACTCTCTGTCTACTCATTTGACCATTATCGTGAAAAACGTAAATTTGGTGGTAAGTCCATCTTGAACTTTAACCCTTAACTGGCATTGGGGTAAAAAATACCCCAAAAAATTTTTAAGCTCAAATTAATCCTACTAAATTCAATAAAATGGACCATATGGCGACATGTAGCAGTAATTGACATCACTAACTAAAGGTACAGTGGGCTAGCATAGAGCGTCGAGTAACATTATACGCTGGGCAGTCGTTCAAAGTGGAGTCCAAAAGTTTTGGGGTATTTAAAACCCCTTGTGCCGTCAGTGTATAAAAAAGTGAATTTAAAAAAAAATTACTAGTTATATTAATGATTTTCGTTCAATTTTCAACTTAAGTATATCATCTAAAGCAAGCAATAATATGATTGAATCTTCCATATTCATTCAGTCATAATCGGTTAGTTAAAATACAATCCTTACATTGCTGTACTTATCCCAGTAATAAAGTACGGTTAAATTAATCATATATATGGTTGTAACGGTCATTCTTTTCTATCAGTGTAGTTTTTTGCTTTTCTAGATGGACTATACTTTTTGGCCTCGCTTGCTACGTGAAGAGAGATGGCACAATGTGCCATAAGCACCGCGCAGGTATTTGCATCGAATGTGCAAGTGAAGTTTAAAACGTTACGAAGCAGCTCGCAAAGTTGAAAAAATTTTATTTATGTTACTTGTTTATTCTTTCTCATTTTTATACTTATTTCAATCCATTTACAAACAAATAAATTGATTTAAATGTGAGAAAATATGATGTTTCATTTTACTAAAAAATCGAGTTTTCATTTTGCAAAATAAATACCTTTTTTGGAAGCATAAATATTGCAGTAATTTTTTTCATAAATTATAGTATCTCAAGAATGTACTCATAAATTATTAGGCAAAAATATTAAAAATTACGTGAGTTATGAATTTTTAAGTTAAGAAACTCATGTTTTTCGTTTTTTTTTGTTTGAATAATTTTGTTAACTAACTTCAATTTAATAAATGGCTGTAAAAACGATTTCAATTTAAAGAACATATGCTAAACTACATTAGGTAATTTTTTTATACAAACATATTCAATACCGGCTGCGCAATATTAATTTTAACACGTGGGGTAAAAAATACCCCTTATGCCATATAAGCATGTATTTCGAGTAGTGCCCGTTAAGGGTTAAGCTTAATCACATTTGTAACAATATTATATCGCATAAACTTACTATGTAAAAAACATTTGGAATTACTCATAGGCATTAATAAATACTTACATTTGAGGCACTACGCTTACGTAAGGCATTACAACTTTGTCAACAAAGCTACCAAAACCAAGTCGAAATTTACTTGTAAGACTACTCATTTCTTTAACAAGCAGATCTCCAAGATCAGAAAGCTTTTTTTTATCATCCTCCATTGATTTACTTAAATCCATAAGATAATAAAGGTCAACTGGATAGTCTTCAGCTTGAGAAAATGAGAATCTTACTTTCTGAGATTGATCTGAAAATGCAGATTTTCTGTGTAGAATAAGCGGATAAAACAAATTATTAGTAGAAGTGAATAAAATATCGCTTTTTACTTACTTATTCTTACTTTAATATTAACTTCCTGAGGTGCTATTTGAACTGCGTCCGTTTTTCCATCGCCGCAAAAAGTACCATTAAATCGCGATGTATGCAATGTACTTTGAGACGAAACTGATGAATATTCAGATTGCATTTCGGAGCTTAAATTTCGGTTTTGTACTATACTGAATACATTTGATGGGTAAAATACTTGTTCTTCAGAACAAAATTTAGATATATCTGTGCCTGGAGCATAGAAGCAACGGCGCTCATTTAAATCCTAAAAAATAATCAATGTATTTTGCTGATAATTCATAGAGAAACCTCAAAATAAAATTGAGCAATTGTCAACATATAGAAAATTTAATAAGAAATACCTATTAAATATAAATAATACTTACGATTTTCATACACCAAGCGCAAAGCTCAGTCTGGATACATTCGTGACAAGTTTGTTTGCTAATGCAATTATTCGTTCCTGACTGTAAATTTGCCTGCACACATGTCATCCATAATACTACCAGTGCTATAAATTTCCAGTTCAATTTGACCAACATCTCTATATCCTAAAAAATATTTAATTCAATAAATATCAACACAAGTTTAGCCATAAGAAATAATAATTGCACCTAAGTATCTTTTTTTTATCATCAAGAACAAAACATATTGAAATTCAATCATAGCATTTAAGGCCATGGTACAACCAGACCATATGATTGATATGGCAATTATTTTGTCCATAAACTTTTGTCCATATAAAATAAGATACTGAGTCAAAAATTTGTCAGATCAAAGAAAAGGCACTAAGGAAGGTGTATCAACTGTCAGATTTTTTAAATTGAAATTTTTTTTTAAAGATATTTTTTTATAAATTAATTAGTTGAGTTTTAAATTTTTTAAATTATAATAATTCATGAGTTGGCAGACCTTTCTTAGTGCCTTCTCTTTGATATCACAAATTTTTGACTTTATATCTTATTTTGCATTGACAAAAGTTTACAGATAAAATAATCACCATATCGATCATATGGTCTGATTGCTTTATGGCCTTAAAAAGTTAATTTCCCTAATTTTGACTGCTAGTACATGTATAAAAATATACTTTTCATATACAGTAGGGTTGATTAGCATTTTGTACGTCTTCAAAGCCCGCAGGTCCTTATATTAACCCCTGGATATCATTAAGTCACAGGAAAAATAAATTTAAAAAAAGTTCTTTATCAGTGTCTTTTAGATCATGAAACTTAAAAAGTGAAAATTGTGAATTTTTACCATACTTTTATGAAAATATTCAATATATCGAACAACTTTAAGCTTCGGAATGATACGAAATACTTTGTAGAGAATGTATTTTGTACACATACTAGAAAAAAATACAATAGTTATCAAATAAATAAGGATACAAAATAGTGGAAAATGCATTAAATTACATTGTTTTTAAATCGTTATAAAACTTTTCCTCTACAGCTTTATAAAAAATATTATTTAAAAAGGAACCTGCATCGAAGCAGAAATTTGGTTATATAATAATAAAGGCGTACCACATTTTCCCAAACTGCAACATACTTCAACCACACATCATCTCTTTTTAGGTGCTTTTGTTAAATCTGCCAGTAATTATTAATCAAAAATATCATATAATGGGATAATAGATAATTTTGTAAAGAATCGGAACACAATCAATAATTATAAACTTTAATGCAGTTACTTTTTTATATATTTTTAGCATTTCACTGAGGTAAACAATTTTAAAAAGCAATGCTTTTCTTAATGATTTATGACATTTTAAAAATTAAGGTGAAATATTGTGTGCAAATATATATTATGGTAAAAATACTATAATTCAGCGAATAAAATAGAAAGCATTTCACGAATAACTTTTAAAATAATTTTTTTTAACTGGAATTAAATAACATGCTCTCAGATATGAATCAGTTTTTATTATTAAACACTGACTTAGATTTTCATTGTTGACCCGAATCACTTCTTGAGTCAGTTTTTTTATTTCATTTCACATATTCAATAAAAAATACGATTACATAACAAATAAATAAACAAATAAACATATATATATGTATACATAAATCTATTTTTTTTGTATTTATTACTATAAAGATACGTATTCAAGTATTGACTATATTGAATGGCATTAAATGTATATTCAGTAAAAAAAAGAATGAATACGTTTATTTTAAAGCTAATGCAGCAGACATTTCGAGCACAATTTTTATGATACTGCTATGACTATAGTTAATACTTCAGATGGAAACTGGAAATTCATGAAAATGGTATCGTCATATTAATGCATGTACTATTGAAAAAATTTTCAAAAAGAGAATGATAACGTATGATTGGGTACATTATTTTTACTTATTGTTAAATAAAAGTTTTTCAAATATTCCAATGATAAATATGGTAAGTTTGAAATGAATATGTGTATAATTAATATCTTTCTCCAGGAAATTCTTTTTGCATTTTCTTACTATATTGTTATTTGAATGTTTAGAAATTAATTTTAAATATCAAATCATATAAATTTGTTATTCAAATTAAAATCTAAAAGATATATTTGTTTTCGCCAAGAATTATGTCATGACCATTAAATTCATATTTTACCTTTAGTACTCATATGAATCTTTTGCAAAATTGTTTTTAAATATTACACTGACAATATCCCTTTCATTTCAATTTTTTTTCGCATGAAAACCACTTTGTTGAATAAATACACCATAAAAAATTTTAAAAAACTAATCCCGTCCCATTGACAGCAATGGAAAAATTGAAAGTGATGTGACAACTAGCGTCGGTGGAGAAAATAGGAACTAACGCAACTCGGGACACTAAGGGGGTTACGTTAAAAATCATAAATATGGAGATATTGCGGTAGTATAGACATGTCTAGAAACTCCTGTGGTGAGGAATGTTCCCTTATCCTGACGAGTAGTAGTTTCGAAGTGACCGCTTGGGCAGCGCTGCAATCGAGTAGTTAAAGGAATACCCGCGGTTTACAGCACGGTAGTCAGAGTTGGGTACGTAAAATACTCTAGGTAATTTACGTAGTTTTTTACCGTAAATTACTAGGTATTTTACCCCACTAGTTCTCTACATGATGTAAATTACGTCTATACGGGACTTAACGCTCCTGCGATGCCCGTTCTCGGTCCCGCCAACAAAAAACAAACCTAACCTCACCCAAAAGGCGATTATATCCAACATTTTTTAGGACTTTACTACAAAATAAACATTTTGTAACATTTTTATTTTTCTCTTGCAGGCGCAGAAAGTTCAATTTATTCCATGGAATATATGGAAGCCCGAAGTGGGATTTTATTTTCACCCGTTTATTTTCAGTCGACATTGATGATATTGTTTAATTAACAATGTTCATGTATAAAACAAATTTTTCGGGAACGGAACTTTGAAAAAGTGAGGTTATATACAGTTCTATAAGCCGGCCATCTTGGCACGTAATTTATTAGGTATTTTACTGGTTTTCTACGTAAAATACCTGCCTTAGGTAATTTACGTAAAAAACCTCGAGTGACGCGTCACTGCACAACCCTGACGGTAGTACAGACAGGTCTGGCAACTCCCGTGGTGGGGAATATTCCCTTCTTGTAGTCAGAATGTCTCATATTTTCGCCACGGATAGCGCTAGTAACGAGTAGTGGCCCGAATGACCGCACTATAGCATGTCTGTATATAGATATGCCCAGAACGTAGTCAGCTGTGAAAGCTGTCTGTAAACTAGAGTTCTGAGTCGGTTATAGGACATTGAGAACTGTAACGAGAATGAGAATATTACCGAGAATATAACCGGCAGATAAATTCTCTTAGAATTTATGAGAATTTTCTCAATTTGACTTTTAAAATGTTTTAAACAATCAGAATCAATTATTTATTGCGTATAAAATTATAGTTCAATATTTCAAACACATTCTGATTGAATGTGATAAGCGTCTGTCGAAATTTAATAAATATCATAATCACAACACGTCGTTTGCCTGTTGCCGGTGGTTGCCGGGTCTGCAAGTACTTATCACGAAAAGTTGATCCTAATGGGACTGAATGAGACGAAGCGAAGGATATCAAATGCAATGGAAACATTAGTTTATTTAATTAGAATACACTACCGGTCAAAATTGGGGGACCACGTGTTTTTCGATGATTACTTAAATTATCTTAATTTTAATTTTGTGAGTGATGAAATTTGCTCTCATTATGAGTTGAATGCCATCAAAATTCTCTATAAAATGAGTCCAGAATGAAGTTGTTTTGTTAAATTTTGAAGAAGGTATTGCAAAAAAAGTCTAGATTTCAATGTTTTCTTAAATTTTAAAAATCTTTCAAAATAATCAACATTTATTCATGTTCTTGGGCTTATTTTAAGGCTAAGATTCTTCCAAATCGCAGTAAATTGTCATTATAAATGTATAATTCTTCTCTTGCGTTATGCAAAGAGTTAAAATTGTAACAAAAACGAAGGGAAAATTCAAAAACATTCCATCTGCAGGGAAATCATAATAAAAATCATATAAATATATGTTTGAAGGGAGTACTATAGAAAATTCATGAATATACGTTTTATGTGCCTTATAAAAATGTTTTTCTTAGCAAAAGCAATATTGGAATTTTTCCAATGTTTTTATTCGAAATTTAACCTAGTGCACTGTGCTAGAAAAAAATGATTGGATTTCCATGAATCATGGCTTATTCTTTTGGGGAAAAGATTCTCTATAACTCTACTGTTTCCAATTTTAAAAGTACAGTTTTCTGTTATTAAAAGCGTTGAAGCAATTTTTCAAAAAGAATTTTTTTTCAAAATAGCTACATTTGAAGATTTTCCACTTATTTTCAAACTGGGAAACAGTAGGGTTATAGAGAATATTTTCCCTGGTAAAATAGGCCATGATTTATGAAAATTCAATTATTTTCAAAAAATTGATAAGAAGGTTTAGTAAGGAAAGATTCTATTACAACAAATAATGTTAAAAGTATTATTTTTCGTGATTTTTAAATTTTCTCCATATGAAATAATTTTTTCTGTTTCATATGAAACGACTAATGATATCATTTCAAGTCTCAAAATCATAAAAGAACTTTTTTCTTCAGAGACCTGTTTATTGGCACGACAACTACCTTAATGATAACATGTTAGCCTCATATTTTTCGACAACAATGGGTACATACTTAGGAATAAGTAGAGAATAGGTATAAGTGATATCAATATTTTTTTACTAAAGTTGCATTCTCAAAAGTTTTTATATTACGATTTAAGCGTTTATGAAGGTCAAATTTTAAATATTTGTTTTAAAATGTAGCTTAAGCTATATTTTATATGCTAGGTCTTAAAAAGTTGAACAGTATTGAGGAAAATGAAAACAAAAGGCTGAAAATGATTACTAAGATTCTCAAGCTCATTAAAGTAATGTGTTGTACATAATTAAAATATAATAATGTTCTATTTTGTTCTAATAAAAATTGTTTAAAGAATTTCATGCAAATAAGACGTTTAATTTACTGAAAAAATTAATATAATTCATTGAAATTTTTATAATTATGGAGATAATGTTAATTTAATATCTTTAGTATTAAATGCAAAGTGAACATAACCTAAAATTTCAGCGATGAAAAATTTTAATATCTTGAGAGTAAAACAATTTCAAGGTTCTTTTTAATTTCAAACACATGTACACAACCAAATGCCTCTTATTTAATAACAAACGTGTTTTCAAAATTGATAAGTACACATAAATTGATATTTAAAACATAAATTCTCCAAATTCTCTTATATTCTTTAAATTCTGTAATATTCTCGGTTATATTCCACCAACTTAAATTCTCGAGAATCTAAGAACTCTACTGTAAACCACGGGTATTCCTTTAACTACTCGATTGCAGCGCTGCACAAGCGTTTACTTTCGAAACTAATACTCGTCACGATAAGGGAACATCCCCCACCACGGGAGTTGCCAGACCTGTCTATACTACCGTGACCGTGGGAGAGATGCACAGGGCTGAGTAAAACAGAGCTACTTTTTATCACTTTTGCAGAGCCTCCAATAACCAGATGCTTTATGAACTAAAATTAAAGGTTCGCGCTGCTACAATTATATGTGGGAGCACACACAATGAAGCGCGTCATGTCAGTGTATCCCCACTAACTCGCTTCGATTTCACGCTGTCGGTTGTGGAGCTGAAATCAGAAATTGTATTTTCCTCGACTCCGTGCAAAGGAGGCGCGAAATAGACGCCGAATTCAAAATTACGGAATATATCATTAAAAAAATTACACTTATTTTCTATATACTTTGAAAAAGATTGATCTGAAATAAGTATCTAAAAGATTTTTTGAAATTTTAAGATGATTTAAATACTTGAAAAATCATTTTTTAATGGAATTTAAAGTCAATAAATGCTTAAAGATTCGAAACAAAATATGGATTTCAGCATTTTTTTTCTTAATTATGCAGAGAATATTTCATAATAAGATATCATTCAAGATGAGATAAAAGTTTCAAAAATGAAGGTTTGAACATTTTCATAATAGGCAACATCTTTTGTATGAAAATTTCGATTAATAAATGTAAATGAAGTGTTTGCTGATTTAAGGTAGTTCATCCACAAAAATTAGACTTTAGGCAAAAATAGATAATTTTTTTTTTCAAGAATAGCAATATTACTATTAAGGAGATCATTTGGAAGAAAAGAGATTAGTTTCCAAGAAAAAAAATTAAAACATAAAAAAATAATGCATCTGACAAATTTTATTTTTACCCGGACTTGTTTTCTTATCGCTTCATACCAAATTTTAAAAAAATGATGTGATTCTGTGAAATTACAGAACATTTTTTCAACAAAAAGGCTTTCTACAACTTCACAGTCTCAATTTTTTAGAAATTATAATAAATTCTTCAATGGCTAAAACCATTAAAAATAAATTTTCCAAAACAAAATTCTTGTAAACAAATTGCTGAATTTGGTAATAACTTATTCATTTTAGAAATATGGAAACAGCCAAGGTGTATTAAATCTTTTTTCTGAAAAAACGATTCTTGATTTATTTGAATCACATCATTTTTTTTAAATTTGGTATGAAACGATAAGAAAAAAAGTCGGGGTAAAAATAAAATTTTTTAAATGTATTTTTTCTTATGCTTCAAATATTATACTTAGAAATCATCTCTTTTCTTTGAAATGATCTCTTCAATAATAATTATTCTATTTTTGAAAGCAAAATTATCTTTTCTTACCTAAGATCTAATTTTTGAAGATAAACTACCAAGAAAGTTCATAAATTATATCTGAATTCGCATATGAATTTACACCTTCAATTTTTTGGGTGTGATGCTAATTCTATAAAACTTTACTTCTTAAACTTTTATAGAGTAAAATACTTTGAATACAATTTTTTAAAGTACGAAACATCTTATACATATGGGAATTTCAATAGATGAATGTAAATAAAGTGTTTGCTGATTTAAGAAAATACATAAATTATATATGAATTTACACCTCAAACTTCCTTAATATGAAGCTAAGTCGACAAACCTTTACTAAAAAGTAATATACATTGAATAAAATTTTTTGGAATTTAACGTCTTTTACATGACAATTCGTATATATATATATATAAACTACCATCGGAAAGATATTACAAAAGAAATTTTAATTTAGATTTAGATTTTAAGAGGTTTTTTTTCAGTATGTCTTCATAGTGATTTGTTAACCTGATCAAAATATTTTTAGAAATTATTTCCTGGATTCTATCTTGGGGTTGAACAGAATTCAAAAAAGTCATGCAATTTTTAAAATATGTAGCTTCTTCAAGAAGTTTGTAAAAATCGATGTTTCTCATATTTTAATAAATTTAGAAATATTTATCAAAATATTGATAGTTTGGATTTTTTGAATTCTTCAAATTAATGGAGTACAATCATCATTTGAAATTTGAAGATTTTTCATTATCATGTTTGATTCTAGGGCAGAATCTAGCAGAAAAATTCCAAAAATATCTTAATTAATTAGAAAAATACTATGAAAACTTACCTTTGAAATGAGACTACAGACTTTTCACAATGTTAAATAATTTTAGAGTTATTAATATTATTAAGAAAGATCTACATTTGACGTCTTTTAGATTCTCATCATATGAGAATTAAGGTATTGGTTTTATGGGAAAAATCATTTACGGAATTTTCGTCAAATCTTTACGTTTTGAGATCCCCTGAGTCAGAAAAAACGGTTTTTAAGAAAGTGTTTGTCTGTCTGTAGTAGTAATAGGTCGCATACTCGATAACTCGATAGAAAAAAATAATCGGATTGAATTGAGCTTTGGGATACATTATCGGAGCCGAAAAAGTAAGGACAAGTTCGTTAACCAATCTACAACAGTAATAACTGTCCTTCCTTTCTTCGACCGTTATATTATTATATCATATAGGTTTGGTTTCATCGGTCTTAGGGTCAATAAAACAATATTAAAGACAAATTATTGAATCAATTTATATGAATAAAAATATTAATTAATTAGTTGAGTTTGAAATTTTTGTCACTGCCTACATTATCAGAGGATCACTAGTCGCGTATCAGATAGGATACGTTGCCGACAGGTGTCCTCGTAGACAATTTCAAACTCTTATATCGCAAATAAATGCAAATGAATTCAATATTTAAAAAATTTGAAAATCTTTCTGTGGAAAAAAAGACGCTTTAGACTGCGTTGGAATTCGAGGCCAGGTCTTTCGATTGCCGGTCGACTGCTCTAACCACAGAGCTACACAAGCGTCCGACATCTCCTTCCCCACAGGAAGATCTCCTTATATCGCCTAGACTGAAATTATGAATATTAATCAAATTTACCATGGCATTATTTAACATATGATTTTCAAGTTTGTGTTCTCAAGCTTTAGCACGCTTTTCATTGGTGAATTTAATCCAATTTATCGTATCTTCGTCTCACTATCCTCCAGTTTGCGTTGCTTCGTGGGATTGTACACACCGTATTATAATGTAATTTTAAATTATTGAAGCCCTCAATCTTGGAGGGTTTAATTTTTATGACATTTTTAAGAATAAGACTGAATCTTCATGTGTGGTTTCGTTTTTTTTTGTAATTTATGTAAGTACTTATTTATTATATCAACACAATATAAAATAGTTCTCTTTGGAAAAAGAAATTTGAATGTAAATTGATTTGTTCAATTTTTAGTGACATATATATTCCTAGAAAAAGACCCGCAGTGAGGTTGAAACGTAGGAGAATGTTTGACCAAATATAATGGAGTTTTTTTATAGAATGTTGTTCTATTGACCGTAAGACCGACGAAATCAAACCTATATGGTATAAAGATTTACAAGTTTGAACTGCAACATTATTTCATATTATGTATATTTTTCTTTTTAATTTAAAAATATACTATTAAAAATCCAAAATTAAATTTTTTAACTAAAATATGTGAAAAACGAAATTTAAGAAAATACGATTAAAATTCAAAAATTCCATTATTTGAACAAAATATGTGACATACGAAAAAAAACGTTGAGATGAAAAATTACACGGAGAAAAATAGTTGAAGCAATTTTACTCAACTTCCGATCAAATTTGGGACATAAGGACAAGTTAGAAGTTATTTAGTATCACTGTACTTATTTGTGATATATTAAATGTTCGAAAATGAATCAAAGTTGAGTAAAATTCAGAAGTGTAGGGTGAAGTATGAAAGCGTGCATTAAAAATTTTTAAATATATATATTATTGCTCGTAGTATAACTATAAAAAACCAATCTTTTATTAAATCACAAAAATAGTAGAGCTTTGCGTTCATTCTACTCTACGTTTCAATCGAGAGTTGAGTAAACCGTGAATCGCAAAATTTATTTCAACAGTTACATCTATTCACGCAGGAACGAATGAAAGTAATCTGCGCCTTGGGCACATATAAAAAATTTTTAATTTCAAAGCCTTTAATTCTTAAAATTAAATTGATATTATGAAAATTTAAACAAAAAAAGTCGATAAGTGTATTATATAAAATATGAAATATCACATAAATTACTCAGGCAGAATAATAATTTGGAATTCGCAAATGTAAAATCCATATTTTGAAAATATAAAACACAGAAAATAAAAGAACCTTCTTTTAAATTTCAAAGTGACATGTTTGATAACATGTCTATTATTGTATTGACCCAAATTCATATAATGTTTATTCATTTCTTTGGCATAGGGTCAGTTTCTTCTTATTTTCTTTGATTAAAATTATTATTAGATTTAATAATGCGCAAAACGAAAGAAAGGCAAACGTTTCGGCCACATATGGGGGCCCTCTTCAGTGCCATAAATTCAAAATTTCTGTAAGGGATTGATATACGCCAGTACCCGGCATATTACTCGGCGGTACCTATGGTCAGCCTTTTCAATCTGCCGTACCATGGAAAACCCAGGCTAATGCTAATTAGGGTTTTTCCGAGAATGAAGCCATTAGGGCAGCCCCGAAAACATCTCTCGACGCTTGGTTCATGGCGGTTCGAATCTGGCCAAATTCGTTCCGTTAGAAATAAAGGAATATATATATATTATAGATTACCTTTCTTTTCTTAAACGAAGCAAATACGAGAAGTATTAACATGGGTTCTTTACCACTGCTATAATTTATATTAATATTTATTCTAGTTAAGTTATAGAATCGTTATTCGTGTTACCCGTAATATATAATATACAATTAATAATATATATTAATATATAGACTTAAGTTAGCGCAATAATAGTTGTCTTGTCCTAACGCAAAATAAGAATAGTATAGAATAGAGTTAATTAAAAAGTTATTGTAGCTGGATCAGAGAGCGAACCGCTGACCTGCCGCTCTCGGTAGAGTCACATAGTCGAATGACGTGATTGGCCCGAATTTTGGAGAGGGGAAAACCCTTATCTCATCCGGGATTGGTGCGCGCAATCCACCAATAAGGTGCGTGGAAACAGCGCCACTACCGGAGTCGCTGATTGGCTGCGCGCTCTAACACTGAGAATACATATATACCGCTCCAACGCACGCCTGACGGCACTTGGCCTTACGCTCTCAAGGTTACACGACGCACTTAGAGGAACCTCATCGGAAGACACATGACGAGCAACCGACCTTTCGCTCTCTGATCCTGCCAGGGAAGATTTCGAATAAATCAGCTCCTCCAACAAGCAGTTGCTCTTCTCTCCGCGCCTCGGCGTGGATACAACCTGGGATCATCCGATATCAGTCCTTTTGAGGACTAAATATATTATTGGAACAACAAAAAAGTCCTTTTAAGGACTACACTTATATACATATACATATTTCTCAAAAATGGCATCAGTCCTATTAAGGACTAGACGAAAGAAAATTTTGTTTCCTGACCCTCTTCGACGTCTCCCAAGGCCCCCTCGGGGCGTACCTTTCGGGCGTCGGTAGAGGCCACGAGTCCCGGTGAAGTCCGTGCTTAGAGCCCAAAGCCTCGAGAGAGCGATCCTTTCGTCTAAGCGCGGATGACATTGAACTCGAGGCAGCGTCGAGCACGACGTCAGGCCAAGCGGCCTGCTAAGGAGAACCCTCCACGGTGCCAAGCCGAAGCCGCGACGGTCAAGGGCGACCGTCCCCACGAGGAAGCCGATACCACGAGTAGTCCCATCACCGTTCCCGAGGAAGAGCCTCATATACAGAGTACCCAAAAGGACGACTGCCGACCGCCCCTCCTGGATCCATCTCACCGAGGAAATTATTGAGGATACGTGGGACCGTGAGGGCCATCCACCACCGGGCTCGCCGGACGCTATTCCCGGTCCCCCAAATGCCGACAGAGGCGAGTTCATCGCCAACGGGGTCAGCAGGCCCTGCCACGGCCTGATCAGGGACGGCCGATCAGACGAGGAAGTCACTACCTTTACTCGGAAGTCCGTCCGAGAGCTACTGACTCCACCCGCTCCCTTATCCTACCACGAGGCGAAGAAACTGTACGTCGCCAAGTTCCTGAGGGATTCGAGCAAGTACTTCGGGGCAGTCACGCCTCCACCTGTACTTAGAAGGAGCCGAGTATAGCCACTCCTCCCGGGACCTTCGACGGAGAATCGGCCCAAGACGCTTGGTGGATCGAGTAGCTGAGCTACCGGGTCGGGCTACCTCCTAGAAGACCCTACGGAGAGCGACGCCGACGACACGCTCATAACAGGATTACAATATAGAAGATAATTAAAAAAAAATTATCATAGAAATTAAAAACTTATCTCATAGCTTGCAATTCGAAATGAAGTAGTCCAGTATGCAGCATCACGAATTGAAAAATTATTTGAAGTTCACTATGAATAAAAAACCGGATAAAATGAAAAACTATAAAAGATTTTGCACATGAACCGAACGGAATTTTGTTCAAAAAATGTTTATTATTAAAGAAGGATGCCAAATTGGTTCACAATGGCAAAACGCGAACAAGTTTTACATTTATGAAAACTTCTCGTGAAGACTTTATTACCGTCGTCTCTCACGGAATGATCTGAACTGTTTTAAAAACCGACTCGGGACATGTGGCTTTGCTGACCGAAAATTTTTTTCCTATAAGCAATCCTGAGAGGTTTTTTTCCTCCTTGAAGAAGACTATTGTCCTGTACCTAGTTAAGAAATTCGAGACGTTTATGATGATTTTCACGAGTGGACGAAGGCGTTTATTCTTCAAGAAAACGATTTTGTATATACCAGGGGTACAAGTATGAAACCAGTAATTTTTTTGAGAAAATACACGTTTATTTAATAAAAATGGTTATACATTCAATCTTCAAAGTAATGGCCATTGCTAGCCACACATTTTTCCCATCTCTCTGGCAATTTGTGTATGCCTCGACAAAAAAATTGTTCGTTTTTTGAGTCAAACCAGTCATTGAGCCATTTTTTCACATTTTCGTACAAATCGAAGCGCTGTTCAGCAAGTGCGTGCCCCATTGATGAAAATAAGTGGTAGTCAGATGGAGCCAAGTCTGGTGAATAAGCCGCATGGGGGAGGGCTTCCCAGCTGAACGAATTTACCAATTCCCGAGTCTTTTTTGTTCGATGTGCTGGTGCATTGTCTTTCAGTCAATTCATGCGGCATCCATTTTCCCACCTTCAAAATCAATCCCATGGCTTTTAAACGTTGAGAAATGCATTGTTGGGTCACATTTAATTGGTCTGCAAGTTGCTGTTGCGTTTGACCATCATCTTCATCCAATAATGCTTGCAATTTGGCATCTTCAAACTTTTTCGGTGGTCTTCCACGTTCTTCGTTTCTCACAACGAAATCGCCACTTTTAAACTTATTGAACCACTCGTTGCACTGTGTTTTGCCTAGAGCATGCTGGCCGTAAGCTTTCACAAGCATTCGATGGGCTCCCAAAGCGGATTTCTTCAATTGGTAACAGAAAATCAATGATGTCCGCAAATCGTAGTTTGAAGGCACAAAAATCGACATTTTTATTAGCGATAAAAAATTAGTTGTTGTATGAAACTTGATTGTTTATAAACTGAATATTGTTGACAGAACTCAATGCGAAGAAATGGCGTCAATGATTTGGTTTGACAGAGCGTATAGTTTTACCTAGCGACACATAGATGTCATTACCGGTTTCATACTTGTACACCTGGTAAGCGTCACGGACAATCCATTTTACACTGAATTTGCAAGCAAGGCGTTACATAAACATAAAATATTATAATATCCATATATGTAATTTTACAGCATATTTAAAAAAAATTGAAAGTTGTTTATTTTCACATTCAGATTTATTCTGAGGTGTTTTGGAAAAATGATAATAAATTTATCTTAAAAATTAATAAAAATGCACTTTGAATATTCGTGATATTAAGTATCACATTTGAAGTATTATTAAATTTAACTAGTTCTGAAAATGGTCAGAATTGTTAGATATTCTAGCTTTATTGTGAAAGTGCCATTTTTAAATTTCAAAGTGACATGTTTGATAACATGTCTATTATTGTATTAACCCAAATTCATATAATGTTTATTCATTTCTTTGGCATAGGGTCAGTTTCTTCTTATTTTCTTTGATTAAAATTATTATTAGATTTAATAATGCGCAAAAAGAAAGAAAATTCCATTCGGTTCGTGTGCAAAATCTTTTATATTTTTTCATTTTATCCGGTTTTTTATTCATAGTGAACTTCAAATAATTTTTCAATGCGTGATGCTGCATACTGGACTACTTCATTTTGAATTGCAAGCTATGAGATAAGTTTTTAATTTCTATGATAATTTTTTTTTAATTATCTTCTATGTTGTAATCCTTTACAGACATTTTGAATTAATCTTTGAATTTATGGCACTGAAGAGGGCTCCCATATGTGGTCGAAACGTTTGCCTTTCTTTCTTTCTGCGCAATTTTAAATCTAATAGTGATAATTTTAATCAAAGAAAATAACAAGAAACTGACCCTATGCCAAAATAACGAGAAATGAACAAACATACTTAATATTATTCTCTATTATTTGAATAGTATGTATAGGGATACAATAATAATTTCTTTTTTAATAAAATTTACAATTCTCAGAGAAATTAAAATTAAAACAAATTATCGCCATTTTCCTTTTTTGAAAAAACAAAAAATTTTCTGAATTGTACTAAACGAGCACGATGAATCTCTTCCTCAACAATTTTCTCTCAGACGCATCCTTTTGAAAACAAATACTTTTACGTGAATTTCGAAATTTGTATGAACATATAATTTTCAAAAATGTGAATTTTGAAAAAAAAGTTCTGCTGAGTTGTGCTAGGCAAGCACAATAAATCTCTTCCTCAACAATTTTCTCTCAGACGCATCCCTTTCGAAAACAAATACATTTTTGTCAATTTCGAAATTTGTTTAAATTTATAATATTAAATATAAATAATATTATTTATTTATATAAATAATATAATATAAATATAATTTTCAAAATCGAAAATTTTTAAAAATATATAAAATGGTTAAATGTTAATTCACAAAAAATTCTTACAAATTTTTATCATGGACTGGGAAACGATGAAATGACACTCCTTTCGTGACACCATACTTGCCCATGAAGTCTTGAATTTGCACCACATAGTTCTTTTTTACACTTTTTGTATTTGAACGCACTTTTAATTCGTTCACTGAGATCTTAATCTTCCACGAAAATTTTTTACATACGACATGAAAGAATATTTTTATTTGTACGAATAGATCAATATTTTTTTTGGATTTAAAAAATATGATTGCAAACTAGTTCCTGTAAATTATCTGTCTTAATTTAGTCGATTCATGGAATTTAATAAATAGAATTTATTCAATAAAAAATAAATGGCGGAATTTACGTAATTCAATTATTTGAGTCCCCAGCAATTTTTATTTATGATTAAAAATTGTTTTTTTATCACTTAAACGGAGAAAAATTATTCCAATTAATGTATAGTAAACAAGTAATAAAGTTAAAATGATCCACTTTTTATTTTCGGTTTGTCATATGTAATAATTCAAAAAAAATTATAATATCTTCATTTTTTCAAAATATAAATCCGATCTTAGGAAAAGACAAGTAAACAAAGAAGTAGAAGGAAATTTATTTATTTTTTATCAAATATATTTTATTAATTAAATTCCACTGAATTGATTGAAATAAGTCAGATAATTTACAGGGATCAGTTCGCAATCAAATTTTTTAAATCCAAACAAAAATATTGATGTATTCGTACAAATAATAATGTTCTTTCATGTCATAATTCTGTAGATCTGAAAACTAAGTTAAGATTTTATTAATCCTTTGTAAAAATCCTTCCATAACGCCTATACTTTACACCTGCAGGTAGGTAGATTTGAAATTAATAATCTGAAAAGATGACGATCGAAGAGATGTTTCTTTATAATTACAATGCTGCTTTACAGAAATTGTTAAGTAGTCGTAAAAGAGCCCTTTTGCCTATCTTACTGTCAAAGTCTATATAATAACTTCAGATATGAGGCTGGTCATTTAGATTCTCTAATAAATTATTATATATTAAATGCCATAATTTATTTTAATTTTAAGTTCTCTGAGCATTGTAAATTTCTTTAAAAAAGCAATTATTCTCATATCCCTATAGAGAATAATTTTGACTTTGTACCCTTACCCTATAAACGAAAATTATATTGTATGAATATTAAACTTTCAAAATATTATCGTACAATAACAAATTATTTAAAAACTCGAAAAAACTTTTTTTCTCATCACTTCATACAAAATTTTTAACAATGATGTGATTCCAATAAATCACGACTCATTTTTGCATAAAAATGAATTTTCACAATTTTACCGCCCGCATTTTTTAAAAATAAATTCTTTAATGACTAAAATCATTAAAAATCAATTTTTCAAAACAAAACTCTTATAAACAGTGGTGAACTTGGTAATAATTTATTCATTTCAGAAAATTGGAAACACTTAAGTTGTCGGAATCCTTCTCCTGAAAAAATTATCCTTGATTTTTTAGAATCACATCACTTTTGAAAATTAGGTGTTAAGCGCTAATAAAAAAGTTCGGGTAAAAATAAAATTTCTTAAATGCATTATTTTTCTGCAGTTCAAATTTTTTTCATAGAAAATAATCTTCTCTTTCAAATTAGCCCTTTAATAATAATATTTTAAAGAAGTCGACCGGCAATCGAAAGACCTGGGCTCGAATCCCAGCGCAGTCGAAAGCGTCATTTTTTCCACAGAGAGATTTTCAAATTCTTTAAAATATTAAATTTATTTGCATTATTTGCGATATAAGAGTTTGAAATTGTCTACGAGGACACCTGTCGACAACGTATCCTATCTGACACGCGACTAGTGATCCTCCGATAATGTAGGCAGTGACAAAAATTTCAAACTCAACTAATTAATTTTTAATAATAATCTTGCTATTCTTGAAAGCAAAATTATATATTTCTTCCTGAGGTCTAATTTTCGTGGATGAACTACTTTAAGAGAAACATACCACTGCCAGTTGACGTAATACATCGATGCTCATTTTACAGACTTAACTATTGTTTGAAGCACCTCAAGCGTCGGTGATATATGTACATATACATTAACTTAACGAAGACAACCGGCAATCAAAAGACCTGGATTCGAATCCCAGCGTGGTCAAAAGCATCTTTTTTACCACGAAAAGATTAAAATTTTTTTAAAATTATTAAAATTCCATATTTGGACAACCTATTCTAATACTATTTGATGTCCTGAGGGTTCGAATTAAAGTATAAAACATTCTTGTTGAGTGAAATAATGGACTACTTACCAGGGATTAAAAAACTTGAGCACAATCTCGAAAAACAGGAAGAATCTATTTATCACAACGGCGTAAAACTTTTATAAGACAGCGAAAACAGTTTGAAAACTATGTTCAGACGCTAAAATGTCGCGGTATGAACTGCATCGTGCCAACAACAGTGTGCAGCTCAGTGTGAACAAATCGGATACTGACGCAGTGACGCTGTGAGGTGTGAGCTGTGACGATGGAAGCAACTTCTGTCCGTGTGGAGCGAGTAGGGAAAGGCGGTGGCGCGCTACCTCTCTTTCTTCCTCGTCGCTCTTGCACGCGAGAACGACTCGTCTTACTTCTCCTTATTCTCCTCGCTTCCTTCTTGCAATGCTATTTTTAGATTTCACACCGTCGGCGTCGGTTATCGAGTCCTTATATAGTCCCATGTAGAGATCCTCAAAGAAGAGTTGAGTTGGAGCTAACTGGAACTTGATGGGTCATTCAAGAAGACTAGAGACTGGGAGACTCAACATATCGAGTCGAAATTGAGAATTGTATTCTTCTCGTCTCCGTGCAAAAGAGGCGCGAGGCAGGCGTTAAATTACAGATTTACGTAATATGTAGTTGAAGAAATAACACTTCTTTTTCCATTCTTTTGGAGAAAATCAGCTTGAAATGAACATCTGAAAGATTCAGTGATATTTTATAAGGATTTGAACAGTTCTAACATAAACTTTCAGTAACATTTGGTGCCAAGCAATGTTTAAAATGCGAATCAATATATATTTTCCTATTCAAATTTCCATACTTCTTACCCATTTCGTACATTTGAAAAATTTTCAGTTAGAGAGATATTTTCTATTACGAAAAGATAAACATAAAACTCATTTTCAAAATTTAAATTGTCAGTTTTATGTTAGAAATATTTTCATCTCACATTTTTTAGCTTAAGCACAGACTTCATTCAAAAAATAAAATGATCTACGGAAAGGAAATTTTTTTCAATAGAAGTGGATAAATTAAAAAGCTAAAATATGTGTTCACTGATATCTTCACATGAACATGTAAATATTTATCAATATCGAATTTTACATAAAAATTTTTTGTTCGAAGTGTTTGAATCTTGTTACAATATGACAAGATCATATAGACGAATTCAATGTTTTGAATGAAATATTTTGTAATGTTTAATTTGTCTGTTTTACTCAAAGCGGGAGAAGATTTCAACAGTAAAAAACAAATTTTTCAATGGAATTCAAGGTCAATAAATGCGTAAAATGTTATATCATGATTTGAATTTAAAAATTTCGAAGTTTTGTAACCAGCTTTGTAAATAACTACTTGATTTAGAAAGTGATTCAGCATTTCTTTAATTTGAATTTAAAATCTGTGCTTAGGCCACAAAAAAAGTAAGATAAAAATTCTTTCACCATAAAACTAAGAATGTCGATTTAAAATTTATTATGTCATATGTTTATCTCTTCTTAATGGAAAATAATTTGCACATAATTATCCGTTTCGATATTTTTTAAATGTACAAATATTTTAGAAATTCATAAGAATTTCATCTTTTTATGAAAATAAAAAATTCCAAATAACACATTGATTGACAACGATAGATGTCTATCAATAATTGATCTATTGTATTATAAGTTTAAACATAGGACTTAAAGTTTCACAATGACATTATTTTTCAAGTACTTAAACCTTTCTTCAATTTTGAGAATTCTTCCAGAGGTTCATTTCAAGTAAGTGACTTTCTCTTTTTTTAATGTAAAATTTTGTAATTCCGAATTTGACTCATCCTGTAACATTGTGAAAGGATTTTAAAACTTCAATACAAATAATTAAGTTTAATTAAAAGTCAATACATATTCAATGTTTGAAATCGAAATATTGAGTGTAAGATTTTCAAGCTCTGGGAATCAAATATTTAATAACATAATCTTTCTTCTTAGTAAAGCATCTCACTTATGAAATTAAAAGTCTCCGTATAGGTTACGAAAAGTTAAGATAAAAATACTTTTATTATAAAATTTAAAATATAGATTTCAAACTCAAAAACTATTTGTCTGAAATAAACGTCTTGAAGATCTTGTAGAAATAAAGGGAGATTTGAATACTTCAAATAAAACTTTCAGTGAAATGTTCATCTCAATAAATGTTCAAAACGTAAATCAAGTTATCAATTTACAAATTTTTAGTTGCGTAAGTTGACAACTTCAATTTAAAAATTACGAAAAAAAATATTTTATTTAAAAAAATAAGGCACAGTAAATAACGGTTTAAAATACACATTCATAGGTTCATAGTAAAAGCACGTCAAAGTTTATTAATCTTACGTCTTAGTAGCCTATACACAGACTTTTAATAAAAAAAATGAAATGCTTTATAAAAGGTCACTCTTATTATTGTAATCGATCAAATTTATGAAGCTAAAACAATTTTTAATTGTTTTTTTCAAATAAACCTTCAAATATTCATTAATTTTTTATTTTACTCACAATTTCATGGTACCGCGTTCAAATCTTTTCACGATTTTACAAAATCTTATAAAACTTTATTTCAGGCAAATGTTTTTTATAATATTCGAAAAATAATTGTAATTATTTTAATTGAATATTTCGTAAAATTTTGCATTTGGCTGACCTCGCGAAATTGTTGAATAATTTGAACACTGATCAAAGAATCTTTCAATTAAATTCAAAGTCAATAAATGCTTTAAGTTTCATTTCACACTGAGAGAAAGTTTTAGTAAAACTTACTAATTGCGTTAATTGCTATTACTATTTGTCCAGTTTAGTTATTACAAAAAATATATATTTTTTCGACACAAGGGAGAATAGTTGTCGCAAAAACTGATTCAATATCTTAATTAGAAACTGATGAATTTTTTCATCCGTACATGATTAAAATAGTAATTGCAACTTTGAAAAAAAATGTTGAATTCATCATTCTATCTATTTTATTTTGGTTAAAGTCGATGGAAACTTTCTTAGGATAGAATTGTTCACGAGAAAATCTTTTTTAATCATGGTTTTTCAAAATGTAACAAAGGATGATAATTGTTGAAAAATTTTTCATCACAAACTGCACAACAGTTTACAATTATACCTTAAAATTACCATGATTTAATTCCTCCCATTTTGATGAAGAACAAAAGCAAAATTTTAAGTGATGAATGTATGTGAAGATTTCAAAAGGATTTAAAACAGTTGATAAGCAGGAAAAATCTTATTTGTCTGTACATTTATTTCTTGAAGTTTACTATTATCAAAGATTTATAATTACACGAAATATTACATATGAAAATAAAATAAATACTTTTCTCAAACTAAATGAATTTCATCAATTTTACAAAAGAAAAAAAATAGTAGCATACTTAGTTCCATAGACTTTTGAGCATTGGTAAGTTTTACAAAATTTTTGGTACTGCTTACTAAAAATAAATAGTTGTGAGCTTTTAGTCAGCATAACTAATAGGATCTCTCTCAGTGCATGTTCCTCAGGTCTAAAATGAAAATATTTTTCACCAGATTTGTATTTATTTTTTAAAAGGCAAAAAAGCAGAAATAACAAATTGTTAATTTGTTGCGCAGCATTGGTGTGAAAACAAAACATTCTTTTTCAAAGCAAAACATTGAATTTTTTAAAATCTTTTAAAAATTCTCGAAATATTCTTCCATTTCTCTAACTCTCTTGAATTTCTTTTTCCGTTATTATATATACCTATTTATAATTTAAATGAAGGGTTAAAAATATATTGTCTTCAATGTATTAAGGTATTTACAATTTTTAATTTTGGTGTAGGGGAGAAGCGGCGAAATTGGCGCACCTAATAGAAAGTGCGAGTTTAAAAAGAAAGTATATGACTAAAAATTATCAAAAAATATTTATTTAATAGCTGGATATCTTTTCTATACTTTCCAATGGATAAATATTGCATTGAAAATTATTAAAGCAGGTTTTTATTCAGATTTCCGAAGGACTGCACCTGCGTCAATTTATCCGCCATGTCGGGTAAATTGACGCACTAATATTATAATCTTCTCTTGCCACGTATTAGTTATATTTTCATAGATTTAGAATTACATTTCAGTAGCAAAGGTTGATGAAAAGAGGTAGTTATAATTTGAAACTAAATTTGAGATAGTATATCAAGATATGTGAAGTTTTTTATACCTTTATTCACATATACCAGCCAAAGTTAAAATATATTTTATATTTGTACAATAAAATACTGGCAATTGTGGATATTTAAGTGAATATTCAAATTGAAATCATTTTTATAGAGAATTATTTGAATTTGTAATCAGAAGTATATACAATTATTAACTTTAGAAGACTTAAAAATAATAGAAACAATCAATCAAAAATACAAATTTTTTACTTACATTGCTTTCACATCTTAAAATCGACTAAACTTTCAAAACACTGTCAGACTGCAAATTAATTATTAAAAATAACTTTTAAAATGCCTTAATACCTCAAACTTAAAAAAAAAATTTAACCACTGATTGTTCAAATGAATATAACCTTACAAAGTCGTTACATAAGTTTTGCGAACCACATTACCTCCCATGTCACAAAAAATCTTAAGAAAAAGATTAGCAGAAAAGTCCAGCAATATTCAAATGTATATATCTATATATTAATAATTGTGTTCTTACTATCTTCTTTATATTTTCAATCATAAACATCCGAGCACTTGACTTCAGTCACCGGTTTCTAGAAACACAACACGTGTGCCAACTTCGCCTCTGATTTGAATCTCGTATGCGCCAATTTTGCCGCAAGTGTATCGTTCATTAATTAAATACTTTTTACGTAAAATGCTTATTTTTTCATACAAATATTCTATCCTAATCGTAAGATTAAATATCAAAGATTATAAAATCGTTGCATCAATCTAATTCACCTTGAATTACTATTATTTAACGATTTAACTCAATGGCTTCGAACATAACCATTATGCCAAAAAACGATTAATCGCAATAAAACTGTATTAAGCAATTAGATTTTTATAATGTTTTCTATCAAATACATATCATACAAGAATGCACACGATAGAACTATTTTTATTTTTTGTTATGTTATCATTTTCTGAAAAATAGGGTGCGCCAATTTAGACGACGCGCCAATTTTGCCGCTTCTCCCCTACTCAAAATTCAAATCTATTCCCCTTTGACACTTCATTCTGTGCCAGAAATCATAGTTAGGTGACTAAAAGTTTTATAATTATTAGATTTGCCTAAAACTTAGTTTTGTAGTTTGAAGTTACAAAAAATGTATTTTGTTTATTTGAGCAGGAGGCCCCACTGTGCGAAGAACGCCTTTGAGGACGGTCGGAGTACTACTTCATATATCGACCAAATTATGGGTCAAGGTAGTTCTAAATCATATCATAAATAACGTAACTGACAGTGAGAAAACCAATGAGGCTTCGATGATTAAAGATTTGTTTTATTCAAGTACAAGATATCCTCTCTCCACTCTCACATATTGAAACTTCAAACGCATATTTCTCAAAATGACACTTTTTAAATTAGTGGAACTTGTAAATTCCACAACATTTATCCAATCAACTTAAACATTTTACGAAAACGATTTTAATTAAATATCCTGAAAAAATAAGTACGTAGGATTTGGTCGATATCTTCAAACCTTTCTTATTTGGTGCGCTTTTCTGGATTGAATTTTTTACATGCAAATTTAACGTTCTGTTCGATCAGAGGCAGTTTCCTCAAGATTCATTAATTTAAAAAATTTGTTCGTTCTTCTCCAGTGAATGTCATGCAGAAAAAGGAAATATAATTTTTTTTATCATATACACGATTAAAAATTTCTATTGTAATTTTGTAATATATGTAATGGAAGTTTATTACCGAAACGCAATGTAATTTTACAATACATAAAAATGTATCTTTAAAGTACAATGTTGTCCAAAAAATGTACATTACAGCATGTGTATTGTTATTTTAATATAAATTTATTGTGAAATTGCATTTTGTTTTGGTAATAAACTCCCATTACATTTATTGGGAAAAATTTCGAGAAATATGCCTATGAAATTGTTAATGTTGTAAATGCTGTTTTAGCGATGGTGTCAACATCACACTATCGGCAATAATACATTTTTCTTTCTACAACAAACTATATTTGTATAATGTTTATATAAATCTCACTTTATGAGTCGGGCTTCAAGTGTCTTCAATAGAATCATTTTTAGGCCTCTCCTAATTGTAAAATTTTTCTCCAATTGTAAATATCTTTGCAAGTTATACACATATCGATACCCACGTTCTAATATGTCGTATCCCACATTTGGAAAATTTTTCAGGAAACGATAAAAACGTCTTGCTAGCACAAATAAATAAATGTAAACAAATTTATTTTTATACGTTCATAAAAATGCATAAATAATAATAATTAAAGCAAAAAAATTTATTTAAATAAATTATATGATATTTATGTGGGTTACGCAAGAAGAAAAATCTGCCCGCTTCGCGGGCACATTCTCATCGCGCGCTTAGCGCTCGGTCTTGTGCTCTTCGCATACATTTAAGTTTATTTCTTATAATTTTATACTGAAGCTCAAACCAATTTTATAATAATATTACAGATAATGTGAATTACACATTTTCTCAAAGTCACTCTATTTCTTTTTGAATTTAAGTGAAACAGGAGATTCAATTTATTTAAGCTCTATCAGCCTTAAGGAACACATTCTCATCATGACGCTCGCGCTTCGCGCTCGATTTTCTGTATACATTTCAATAACTTTTTAATAAATTACATGATTAAAATAATTCATTTTCTTCCAAATCTCTCAAAAAGAAAAAACAATCGTAGACATTATTTGAGGAAACGATTTTGCAGAACAACGCTTATTTCGTATCTCACATATTTTGATGAAAAAAATCGAATTTTTTAATATTAAAAATCAAAACATAAAATATACATCCTGTCCCGAAATGTTTTAATGAGAATTTGTAAACCTCATTTATGCAATCAATTTTCCATATAAACGTTTTTTTTGTATCTCACATATTTTGTCTAAAAAATGGAATTTTTGAATTTTAATCGTATTTTTTGGAATTGAAACGAAAAATATATGTTTTATCAGAAACTGCGTCAGACAAAATTTGTAGATCTTTTTAAAACGAACAACATTGTATTCTTACGTTTTTTTTCTTATTTTACATATTATTGTTAAAAAATTGAATTTTGGATTTTCAATAGTTTTTTTTTTTAATTAAAAAGGAAAATATGCATCTTATGAAAAAATGTTACAATTCAAATTTGTAGTTCTTTATTTATTCAATAATATTGTATCATAACGTTTTTTCGTATCTCGTATAATTTAACTGTAAAATGGAATTTTGATTTGGACTTTTTTCGAATTTGAATATGCTGGAACATTTCCAATTTTCATTTAATCAAAAAACGTTATCAGGATAATTTTTAGCGATTTATGAGCACTATCAAAAACCAGTATTGAAATTTTTGATTTTTTCAAAAAGTTATTTTCAAAAACACAAAAGTAGTGCTCAATCCCTCAATTTTGATTGGATGTGGCTGGTTAACGAACTTGTCCTTACTTTTTCGGGTCCGATAAAGTGTACCAAAGCTCAATTCAATCTGATAATTCTATCGAGAGTTATGCCGCACATGACCTACTACAGACAGACAGACAAACAGACAGACAGACACTTTCGTAAAAACTATTTTTTCTGACTCAGGGGGTCTCAAAACATAAATATTTGATGAAAATTTCGAAAGTATTAGTCGTGGTTACCTATGTTTTACATTCTCATCATGGATGAGAAGGTATTGGTTTTATGTGAAAAATGACTTTCCAAATTTTCATCAAATCTTTACGTTTTGAGACCCCCTGAGTCCGAAAAAAGGGTTTTTACGAAAGTGTCTGTCTGTCTGTCTGTAGGTCGTGTGCGGCATAACTCTCGATAGAATTATCAGATTGAATTGAGCTTTGGTACACTTTATCGGACCCGAAAAAGTAAGGACAAGTTGGTTAACCAGGCACATCCAATCAAAATTGAGGGATTGAACACTACTTTTCTGTTTTTGAAAATAATTTTTTGAAAAAATCAAAAATTTTAATACTTGTTTTAGATATTTCTCATAAATCTCTGAAAATTACCCTGATAATGTTTTTTGATTAAATCAAAATTAGAAATGTTACAGCATATTCAAATTCGAAAAAAGTCAATGTCAAAATTCCATTTTCCAGTTAAATTATACGAGATACGAAAAAACGTTTTTATACAATATTATTTTCTACATAAAGACCTACAAATTTAAATTGTAACATTTTTTCATAAGATGCATATTTTTTTTTTAATTCAAAAATAATCTATTGAAAATCCAAAATTCAATTTTTTAACAATAATATGTGAAATACGAAAAAAACGTAAAAATACAAAGTTGTTCGTTTCAAAAAGATCTACAAGTTTTGTCTTACACAGTTTATGAAAAAACATATATTTTTCGTTTCAATTTCAAAAAATACGATCAAAATTCAAAAATTCCATTTCTTAGACAAAATATGTGAGATAAAAAAAAAGTTTAGATGGAAAATTGTTTGCCTAAATGAGTTCTACAAATTCTCATTAAGATATTTCGGGACAGGATGTATATTTTATGTTTTGATTTTTAATATTTAAAAAATTCGATTTTTTTCACCAAAATATGTGAGATACGAAATAAGCGTTGTTCTGCAAAATCGTTTCCTTAAATAAAGTCTACGACTGATTTTTCTTTTTGAGAGATTTGGAAGAAAATAAATTATTTTAATCATGTAATTTATTAAAAAGTTACTGAAATGTATACAGAAAATCAAGCGCGAAGCGCGAGCGCCATGATGAGAATGTGTTCCTTAAGGCTGATAGAGCCTTAAGTAAATTGAATTTCCTGTTTCACTTAAATTCAAAAAGAAATTGAGTGACTTTGAGAAAATGTGTAATTCACATCATCTGCAATATTATTATAAAATTGGTTTGAGCTTCAGTATCAAATTATAATAAATAAATATTTAAAGAATTTATTTCAAACTCAACTAATTAATTTATAATAAATAAACTTGAATGTATGTGAAGATCATTCTGTGTGAGACGCCGGTAATAAAGTCTTCACGAGAAGTTAATTTGCCATTTTTAAATTTTAAAGTGACATGCTTGATAACATGTCCAGTATTATATTGACCCGAATTCATAGAATTTTTGTTAATTTCTTGTTATTTTGGCATAGGGTCATTTTCATCTTTTTTTATTTGATTAAAAATATCACTATTAGATGTGAAAATACGCAAAAAGAAAGAAAGGCAAACGTTTCGGCCACATATGGGGGCCCTCTTCAGTGCCCTAAATTCAAAGATTAATTCAAAATTTCTGTAGAACATTAGAATGTAGGAAATAATTAAATTAGGAATTATCACGGAATTCAAAAACTTATCTTATAGCTTGAAATTCAAAATGAAGTAGTCCAGTATGCAGCATCAAGAATTGAAAAAATATCTACAGTTCACTGTGAATAAAAAACCGGATAAATGAAAAAAACATAACAAATTTTGTACACGAACCGTCTGGAATTTTTTAGAAAATTTTATTATTAAGCCAACTTGGTTATCAATGGCAAAACGCGAACATATTTTACATTTTTGAAAACTTTGCGGTGAAGACTTTGTTACCGGAGTCTCTCACAGAATGATCTGAACTTATTTAAAAACCGACTCGAGACATGTGGCTTTGATGACCGAAAATTTTGTTATATAAGCAATCCTGAGATTTCACATCTAATAGTGAAAATTTTAATCAAATAAAAAAAGATGAAACTGACCCTATGCCAAAATAACAAGAAATTAACAAAAAAAAACTTCACGAGAAGGTTTCATAAATGTCAAACTTGTTCGCGTTTTGCCATTGAGAACCAATTTGGCATCTTTCTTTAATAATAAACATTTTTTGAAAAAAATTCCGGTCGTTTCGTGTACAAAATCTTTTATACTTTTTCATTTTATCCGGTTTTTATTCATAGTGAACTTCAAATTTTTTTCAATTCGTGATGCTGCATACTGGACTGCTTCATTTTGAATTGAGCGGCCGGATGCAATAATCGGTCGAGCGCTCGAAAACTCGAAAAAGCCATTGGACACGTTGTGACGTCACGAGTAAAAACTGAAAGTCCGAAATCACATAAATAAGAAATATAATTTTATAGAACTGTTAAAATTAAATCGAGGTTGTATTGGAAATTGTTTTGTAAAGTTCATACTTTTGACAATAAAAAATAAAATCAACAGATTTTTCACACTAGAAAAACCGTGCTTTTGAATGCACAACTCGACGAAACTTGGTTAAGTTATTAGTGAAATTAATAGTTTTTGGTGTCAATCTACTCGTGATGCTTCAGCGATGCCTCCACGCTAATTAAAGTGGTAAAAAATTTATAATTTATTAATAATATTTTAATTGAAAGTTAAAACCATGTTTTTCCCTCTTCCAAGAGGAATAACTTTCGAACTGTTAGTGCTATGAAAAACTTTCAGCGACAAAGTTCTTCCTTAATAAATGAGGCAACTTTTAGGAGGTTTGAGAATCAATCAACAAAAAATCAAGTAGTTAAAAGGCGATATGAAACTGTGAACGCTCGGCACGCGCATGACCGAATCGCACTCAGATTCAACAGTCTTATGTCCCATCGTCGATAAAATATTCTTTTTATTGGTGAACAATGAAAAATAATCTTGAAAAAATAATATTTATATTTCAAACTCAATTTACATAAGGTTAGATACATTTAAAAAATTTTCAGTAAAACAACCGTTGCCGTTTTTTAACACAATCTTTTAATTTTTAGCTGTCAACAGTTTCTTGAATTTTTTGACTGACGATACATTGAATAAATTATTGAAAAACTGTTGTCCATTATTACTTAGATACTTTGTCAAGGCTTTAACGTCGGTTATTTTTTCATTGCTTATTCCAACCGAAACAGCCAATGGTCTATTCAACATATCATTGAAAGCAATCATTGAATCCAGAACATGGGTTTTCGGTTTTTCGTTATAGCCATAAAACAAATCTATTTGTCTATTTGGAAAATATTTTATTTTTACTGTGTCCCTGATACGTAAATTCGTTGGATTTTTAATTTCATTCAACAAGGTTTCAAAATCTTTAATGGCATAATCAGTTTCTTTAATTATTTTGAATGGTGGATTTCTAGCCTTTTGTATAATTGTGTAATATTCTTTGTCGGTTTCTATAATTTCTAATCTTTTCTTTTTTTGTCCATACATTCCAAAGTTTCGGTCACATGAACAATAAGAATACCCACGTACAGGAAATAAATGTTGGATTTCGACTTGCAATTTTTCAAACAACAGCGACAGAAAATTCATAACCAAATAATTTTTATTCTGACCTCCGCAACCATCAGAAAATAAATAGATTTTGTTGAAATAGCCGATTTCAAATTCGCGTCAAATCGTATCATACAGTAGATTGCACACCGTATTTGCCCCTTTTTTGTATTTTCCTTCAAGAAAAAAATACATGTAACTATTTTTGTTATTTCCGAAGGTATGAACATTGAAAACATGCAACCATATAAGTCTTCGATAAAATTGATCTGAAACTGGAATTTTTGGAAGTGGTAAATTCTGGCCAAAATCGAATTCCAAACATAAAACCTGCTTTTCATTAAGCATCAACTTTTTCAAAGATCTGTGTTCTTCAACAGTTTCTTTGTGTTTTATAAAATTCCCATTGCTTATGTCATTTTTATGTTCGAAACAAAAATTACAAACATCAGTACGTGGTTTTGAGAATGCAAAATTTAAGTTGTGATTGAAATATTTGCTATAAGTGGACTCGCTCACGGGAAAATTCAAATTGCCTGTTTTCTCAGTATAATGAATGTTACAATTCAAATTTGTAGTTCTTTATTTATTCAATAATATTGTATCATAACGTTTTTTCGTATCTCGTATAACAAGTAACATCGTTTGTTTTTTCTTCGAGCGATTTAGGAGTCTTCATGATCATCATTCCCGTCAATATGCAATTTTGAGTTGCATATTCACCCGTTGATTTCCAAAATACGTCGAAAAACTCTTTTTGTTGCGATATTTCAATTTTTTCAAAACACTTCTTTGGGCAGCAAGAATTTACGTTTGTGAACTCTTTCGCACAGACTATTTTTCCCGAACGAGACACATATTCTCTCCCCTGAGGAAAAAAAATTTTTAGTTGCAGCAAATTAGAAAAAAATATGATCTGTCATAATTTTGAGAAAAAAAACTACATTTAAAATAATAATAATAAATTTAACAATTAAAATGCTCTTCACAATAACATTTAAAAACTATAATAATCTTTACCAAACGTTAACTGCAACTTACAAAACTTACAAATTATTGAAGCACTGTAATAACTTACCTCATTTCTGGCAATTTTTCTTGCATTACGTTCCCAGTTACTCTCATTTCTATTTCTTTTTCTTGAAGGTTTCAAATTTTCCTTATCGGACATAGCTTAGATGATAAATAAACTCTTTTTTGTACAAAAAAAAAATCCAGATACGCGCAAATTTTAGGTAAAAATACAAGTTCCGTAACAAACAATATGCACGCTTTCGATTGTCTGTGGTGAAATATTTCTCTATTCATAATAATTATCTTACATAAACAAAAGACGCGTGAATATTGTTCGCTAAGACAGTTGAATTGAATTAGCATTGTATATAAAGTTTTTTAGTCGTTTTAATGTAATTTTTAAAGATGTATGAAAAAAATGTATATAACCTAATGTAAATTAAGTTTGGAATATAAATATTATTTTTTCAAGATTATTTTTCATTGTACATCAATAAAAAGAATATTTTATTGACGATGGGACATAAGACTGTTGAATCTGAGTGCGATTCGGTCATGCGCGTGCCGAGCGTTCACAATTTCACATCGCCTTTTAACTACTTGATTTTTTGTTGATTGATTCCCAAACCTCCTAAAAGTTGCCTCATTTATTAAGAAACAACTTTGTCGCTGAAAGTTTTTCATAGCACTAACAGTCCGAAAGTTATTCCTCTTGAAAGAGGGAAAAACATGGTTTTAACTTTCAATTAAAATATTATTAATAAATTATAAATTTTTTACCACTTTAATTAGCGTGGAGGCATCGCTGAAGCATCACGAGTAGATTGACACCAAAAACTATTAATTTCACTAATAACTTAACCAAGTTTCGTTGAGTTGTGCATTCAAAAGCACGGTTTTTCTAGTGTGAAAAATCTGTTGATTTTATTTTTTATTGTCAAAAGTATGAACTTTACAAAACAATTTCCAATACAACCTCGATTTGTTTTTAAGAGTTCTATAAAATTATATTTCTTATTTATGTGATTTCGGACTTTCAGTTTTTACTCGTGACGTCACAACGTGTCCAATGGCTTTTTCGAGTTTTCGAGCGCTCGACCGATTATTGCATCCGGCCGCTCAATTGCAAGCTATTTGATAAGTTTTTAATTTCTATGATAATTATTTTTATGTGCCACCGGCGCGCAAACTCGTTTTTTCGCTACAGTTAACAGTAGCTCAATGTAGTACATTTCGCCAGAAAAGAATGAAATGTAAAAATTGAACTGCGCATGCGCCCATAGCCATGAAACGAAGCTCAATCCTTCTTATTCTTCTTCTACTTCGTACAGCGTTAGCATCTTACTGGCAAAGCCTTGTACATTTGAACTGCGCATGCGTCTACTAAAATCCATTACCTACTACACAAGATCGATAAAATCAAAATGGCCGGGACTAGTCGTGACATATCAAGTGTAATGACTAGCGCCGCAAACAACTACAATACTAGTTTAGATTCCAGTGTACGCATAAAAACTCTTATACGCACCGAAGTCACATAAAATAGAATACGTGCCAATGCACACAATTCGGGTAATTCCGAGACTCGCCACAATGCTCGCAGGACTGATCGCGCTTCGTTTTGAGACCCCCTGAGTCCGAAAAAAGGGTTTTTACGAAAGTGTCTGTCTGTCTGTAGGTCGTGTGCGGCATAACTCTCGATAGAATTATCAGATTGAATTGTGCTTTGGCATACTTTATCGGAGCCGAAAAAGTAAGGACAAGTTGGTTAACCAGGCACATCCAATCAAAATTGAGGGATTGAACACTACTTTTCTGTTTTTGAAAATAATTTTTTAAAAAAATCAAAAATTTTAATACTTGTTTTAGATATTTCTCATAAATCTCTGAAAATTATCCTGATAATGTTTTTTGATTAAATCAAAATTAGAAATGTTACAGCATATTCAAATTCGAAAAAAGTCAATATCAAAATTCCATTTTCCAGTTAAATTATACGAGATACGAAAAAACGTTATGAGACAATATTATTTTCTACATAAAGACCTACAAATTTGAATTGTAACATTTTTTCATAAGATGCATATTTTTTTTTAATTCAAAAGTAATCTATTGAAAATCCAAAATTTAATTTTTTAACAATAATATGTGAAATACGAAAAAAACGTAAGAATACAAAGTTGTTCGTTTCAAAAAGATCTACAAGTTTTGTCTTACACAGTTTATGAAAAACATATATTTTTCGTTTCAATTTCAAAAAATACGATTAAAATTCAATAATTCCATTTTTTAGTCAAAATATATGAGATACATAAAAAAAGTTGAGATGAAAAATTATTTGCCTAAATGAGGTCTACACATTCTTATTAAGAAATTTCTCGACAGGATGTATATTTTATGTTTTGATTTTTAATATTAAAAAAATTCGATTTTTTTCACCTAAATGTGTGAGATACGAAATAAGCGTTGTTCTGCAAAATCGTTTCCTTAAGGTAGTACGATCACGAAAATTAGACCTCAGGCTAAAATAGATAATTTTGCTTTCAAGAATAGCAATATTATTTTTGAAGGGCTAATTTGAAACAGAAAAGATTATTTTTCATGAAAAAAATTTGAAACACAAAAAAATAATGTTATTAATAAATTTCATTTTTGTCCAAACTTATTTTCTTATCGCTTCGAGTCAAATTTTTGAAAATGATGCGATTCTAATAAATTATTGTTCATTTTTTTAGAAAAAATATTCTCTACAACTTGACCGTTTCCTATTTTTGAAATTGAATTAATTATTATCAAATACAGCAATTTGTTTATAAAAATTTTGTTTTGAAACATTGTTTTTTTATAATTTCAGCCATTAAAGAATTCATTTTCAAAAATCGGAAACGGTCAAGTTGTAGAGAATCTTTTTCCTAAAAAAACGAACCGTGATTTATTATAATCGCATCATTTTTAAAAATTTGGCTCGAAGCGATAAGAAAATAAGTTTGGGCAAAAATGAAATTTATTAATAACATTATTTTTTTGTGTTTCAAATTTTTTCCATTAAAAATAATCTTTTCTGTTTCAAATTAGCCCTTCAAAAATAATATTGCTATTCTTGAAAGCAAAATTATCTATTTTAGCCTGAGGTCTAATTTTCGTGATCGTACTACCTTAAATAAAGTCTACGATTATTTTTTCTTTTTGAGAGATTTGGAAGAAAATAAATTATTTTAATCATGTAATTTATTAAAAAGTTACTGAAATGTATACAGAAAATCGAGCGCGAAGCGCGAGTGTCATGATGAGAATGTGTTCCTTAAGGCCGATAGAGCCTTAAGTAAATTGAATTTCCTGTTTCACTTAAACTGAAAAAGAAATTTAGTGAATTTGAGAAAATGAGTAATTCACATCATCTTTAATAATATAAAATTGGTTTGAGCTTCAGTATTAAATTATAAGAAATAAACTTAAATGTATGCGAAGAGCACAAGACCGAGCGCGAAGTCCCGAAAGATCGGAGCGCGAAGCGCGACGATCAAATCGCGCGCCCTAGGTGCAAAAATTCATTTTGAATGAATCTTTGTATTTATGGCACTGAAGAGGGCCCCCATATGTGGCCGAAACGTTTGCCTTTCTTTCTTTTCTTTTTTGCGCATTTTTAAATCTAATAATAATAATTTTGACCAAAGATAATAAGAAGAAACTGACCTTATGCCAAAGAAATGAACAAAACTTTTATGAATATGGGTCAATACAATAATAGACATGTTATCAAGCATGTCGCTTTGAAATAAAACTTGAAACTTTCTTATATAGTGACTGCAAGAGTTGTTCAGAGCTTGTGAGAGTAAGTATCGTGAATAAAGTTTTTGAGCCTTAATCAAGTAAAAATGAATCAACTTTATTCATAAATTAATCATAACATTTTTTTTAAAATTAATATAATTAATTAATAAATTATTATAATTATTATTGTCGACATATATAATATAATTATTAATTAATATTTAGTATACATTTTTATTATAACTGCGTATGAAGTTTAATGAATCTAAAGTTTGAAATGTACATTACAAAATTGCATTATTATCAGAAAGCATCTCGTGTAAAAACATTTAAAAGAAGGTTTTTTTATTTTTTATGTTGTATATTTTCAAAATATGGATTTTACAATTGCGATTTCCAAATTATTATTCTCCCTAATAAATTGATGTGCAATCTAAATCCTATGTAGATTTTTCAAATTTTATGTAATATACTTATCAAGACTTTTACTGTTTAAATTTTCATGAAATGAATTTAATTTAAAAATATTCATATTCTGGACTTACATTGACCCTTAATTAATAATTGAAGATATATGTTGATGTTGGTAATGGGCTTTAGGGTCCAAGGTTGATAAAAACTCAGAGTTTTACATAATCAGACGTTTCGGCTCTGATCGGAGCCCTCATCAGTGATTTATTTAAATCTAAAAATACAGAAAAAGGTTTTGCTAACATAGGATATCTTGTATAAAAAATTTTTTGTAAAAATTTAACAAGTAATTATCATTATGTTTTTACATGTAGGTAAATAAATTTTGATATTACTTTAAGGTAAATATTTCATTCACATAACCTAAAAAACTGGATACCAGAAAGCATTTTTTGGAAGGTTGGAATTAAGTGTCTAAATATAAAAAATATATGATATATATGATATATGATATATATATATATATATTGTATATTATACATATATATATTGCCTGCGTGATATATATTTATGTATGTATATGTATGTATATATATATATATATATATGTGGTTATGTATGTATGTATATATATTGTATTAAAAACTACACCACAAAAATTTCAATCTAGAATTCCATGCACGAATGTCAATTAAAAATATTTTTCATATTTAGACACTTAATTCCAACCTTCCAAAAAATGCTTTCTGGTATCCAGTTTTTTAGGTTATGTGAATGAAATATTTACCTTAAAGCAATATCAAAATTTATTTACCTACATGTAAAAACATAATGATAATTACTTGTTAAATTTTTACAAAAAATTTTTTATACAAGATATCCTATGTTAGCAAAACCTTTTTCTGTATTTTTAGATTTAAATAAATCACTGATGAGGGCTCTGATCAGAGCCGAAACGTCTGATTATGTAAAACTCTGAGTTTTTATCAACCTTGGACCCTAAAGCCAATTACCAACATCAACATATATCTTCAATTATTAATTTAAAAAACTTAAGTGAAAAAGAATGAAGTAATTATAAATTAATTAAGAACAAATTTTGTATCACGAATTTATTAAACTTACAGAATTTATATAACTATATTATGTGAAACTTTTAAATAGATTATATAAACTAGTGGATAATCATAAAAATAAATAGTGGCTAACACTGCGGAGCATGTACGAAAGCTTCGTGATGAACACACTGAGAAAACTGGAGTGTCAACCTAGACATTTGGAGGGTGAAGCAGACTATATTTGAGGTTAAACTATAGGACAGCCTTCTAGATAGTGTAACTTATTACCTGTGAATTGTGAAAATAAGATGGTCAACTTGAATACTTTAGAGGGAAAAGTTGATCATCGCAGAGAGAAAAATAGATTATCGAAGAGGGAAAAACAGACTATAATCTACCTCTATGGCTAACCTCAAAACTATTACATTTAAGCTTTCACAATTATTATGTTATTATAGCAAGTGAAATAGGTACTCAACAATTAGTTGGCAAAAATAACCCTCGTGACACTTTAACACGTAAAGGACGCGAAACCGGCAATGAGGTTAGAGTCCACGCTGGTGATATTGGAGGAAAAATAGGCGAACCCACGTGACTTTACAATTTTGGCGCGTATTTTACCAATCGACACTTTTTATAGTGATTCTGCCCCCCTGGTAACAGTTAAGCAGAATATCAAATGAGTGTCTCCCTGACCAAAAAGAAAAAATTTCGGAGAAAGTGTTGTACTATCTAGAAGTTCAAACTGACTATCTACATTTTGACACTCCAGTTTTCTCAGTGCAGACAAACCACAATCAAGCAGTACGATGAATTATTAAAATCACTAGTTTATAAGTGTAATACAATACAATTTTTGTAGGTGGCCCCACAATTTTGACCAGTAGTGTATATTTAATAGTATATTACGTGCCTAGGCGCACAATGAGGGTTATTGCGCGACGAGCGACAATGCCCGCAGGAGATCGAAACCAAGGCGTAGGTGAGGCGTAGTCGAGGTGTAGCCGATGCGTAGTATATATATATACATAAATCTGTTTGGTTTGTATTTATTAGTATAAAGATACGTATTTAAGTATTGACCATATTCAATGGCATTAAATGTATATTTAGTAAAAACATGAATGATTACGTTTGTTTTAAAGCTATTGTAGTAGACATTTCGAGCACAATTTTTATGATACTGCTATGACTATAGTTAATACTTTAGATGGAAACTGGAAATTTAGGAAATTGGTATCTTCATATTAATGCAGGTACTATTGAAAACATTTTCAAAAGGAGAAGAATAACGTATAACAGTTTAGGTGCAGTCAAAACCAGCTCTCCCACGCTTTACTTTACAAATGTATTCCTGAATCCGCTTCCTACTCTGAAGTCGAAATCTCATATAATGAAATATGAAACTTAGTATTTCTAAAAGTAAGTGTTTAAAACGTGGAAAAAGAGAAATTGATTTTTCAAATACCTTTTTGTGAACTGAACAATGTCCTGTTTATATTTACAACCTAATATTACGTTTTCCTAAAGTTCTAATTTTAGGCGATTAAATTCATAGAACTAAAAACAATAATTTGAAAAGCATTTCCTATTACTCACTTTTTTACATTCTCATCATAGATGAGAAGGTATTAGTTTAATGTGAAAAATGACTTTCGAAATTCTCATGAAATCTTTACGTTTTGAGACACCCTGAACCAGAAAAAACGGTTTTTACGAAAGTGTCTGTCTGTTTGTAGTAAGTCGTGTGTGGCATAACTCTCGATAGAATTATCAGATTGAATTAAGCTTGGGCACACTTTATCGGAGCCGAAAAAGTAAGGACAAGTTGGTTAACCAGGCACATCCAATCAAAATTGAGGGATTGAACACTTCTTTTGTGTTTTTGAAAAAATAAAAAATTTCAATACTGGTTTTTAATAGTGCTCATAAATCTCTTCTAATTATCCCAATGACATTTTTCGATTAAACCAAAATTAGAAATGTTACAGCATGTTAAAACTTGAAAAAAGCCAAAATAAAAATTCCATTTTCCAGTTAAATTATACAAGATATCAAAAAAGTTATGATACGAAATTATTTTCTACATGAAGATCTACATTTTTGAATTGCAAACATTTTTCATAAGATGTATATTTTTCTTTTTAATTTAAAAAAATAATATTGAAAGTCCAAAATTTAACGTTTTTGACAATGATATGTGAAATACGAAAAAAATGTGAGAATGCAAAGTTGTTTGTTTCAAAAAGATCTACAATTTTTATCTCACACAGTTTCGGATAAAACATATATTTTTTGCTTCAATTCCAAAAAATACGATTAAAATTCAAAAATTCCATTTTTACATTTTCGTCATGGATGAATAGTATATTACACTACATGGACAGAAATTTGAGAGCCCTAAACTGCGCGGTCATGATGCCCGAGGCGAAGTCGAAAGTACGAAAACAATTGCATGTGTGCATTAATTTTTTTTATTTTTTTTCTGTAACACTTCAGTCACTACTATTACTTTCTAAATAATATCCACTAATTGCCACGAATAAACATTAGCAGAGAGCCGACAAATTTTGACGCTTGAGGTTATTGACGTTTTTACTCCCGCTATTATAGAGGGCGCGCATATAGCTTGACTGTAACGAGCGACTATAGGTTCTCGCTCGAGGCCGATTAATTTAATCGACCTATCGAATTAAGCTCGCGCGATTTTCAACTTTGAAATAAATCAAATGGCGTTTAAGGAAATTCCCATCCAATTTAGATAGATGAATTTCCCACGGGACACAGCTGAAAGTAATAAAAAGACCCTGAGAAAAGCGTAGAAATATCCTAGCTAGAAATATTACTTATAAATATTAGATTTAAATTTATTATACGAATGGTCAACATGTGCCGTCGGCAAGGAATTCAACAATGTAAATTAGTTTTAAGATTTCTCTGTAAGTTTTATATTTCTTCTGTGTATACTAGTTTTAAGGATAAGAAAAGGTTAAGTCTGGACCATAGGATTAAAATAAATTAAGTTAAGATAGAACTAGGAATATAGAAGTAATACTCATTCATTTAAGGTAGGCAAAAACTAGACGGAAAAAGGCTAGGTAGATAGGTATAGAAACTTTAGTCACATAAAGTTAAAGAAATTCAAAATAGCATGTCTGGTCGCCAGAAGGAAGTAAAAAGTAATCCTTTAAGATTTACTGTTTTACTGCCTTCCCTTGCGCTTTCACTGCAAGCGCCATAAAAACTTGCAGCTGAGAGGAGAGAGACTAGAACTGGGTTTTTCCGAATCGGGCGGCTTCGGATTCGGATTCTCCTAGTCGAGCTTCTCCGGGAAATTGAGCTGGGCCTAGCGAGGGCCACTGTGTGAAAATAGAGAGAGAGGGGATGCGTGGGGGAGTTGTGAAAGGGGATGCGTGAGTCCTGTAGAGTGGAGGAATGAACAGAATGTACGGGGCTTTCGATCGGAACCTATTTCTGCCGTTATATAAAGTAAGTCGAAAACTTCTACAAATTCCTTCGTTGAATTTGTAGAGCATCGAACTTCGGCAACAGTTGTGAAAACCGGTAGTATATTTTATAAAGGTCCAGATTTAACAAGGTTTTATCTATACCAAGTCGATTAAATATTAATTTCACTCTAACCTGTGTGTTTACTCATTTATTAACTTTGAATTTTCCCGGTCCCTATAAAGGGTTAACACTGGAACGAACCAATCGTTCTAGAGTTTGACCACCCGTGATATCACGCGTGCGCGGCTCGTAACATAATTTGGGGGCTCGTCCGGGATCCAGTGCGGGAAAATTTAATTGAAAATTCCGTGTGTTTCGCGAGTGCAAAATAGTGGAAGGAAGGAAGACTCATATAAACCTACAAAAGGAAGGAATAAATAAATCAACGTTTAGTGAAAATAATGATTAGTGGCAGTGCAATGGACACATCAGAAATAATCATTGTCTATTTTATTTATTCTCATTGATTTTTTTTTTCAAGTGAAATACATCCAATTTGAACTGAGTGCAACGCGACACACATCAAGCTACGTTATCGTAACTTCGGGGTCGAATAATCTCAGCTCTTTGTTTATCAGACGAGGAAATCATCAGCGGAGGGAAAAATAAACCTATGGAATCGGATTATCCGTGACTTTCAAGGATCCTCATCAACTTCCTGGTGAAATACTGCTGTCTTCACTCTTCAAGGAAGCCCCAATACCTTCCTACTGTGAGCAGACGTGGATCGAGAACCGGAACTTCAAGCTTCATCTGAAAATAAAAACCCAGTATTTAACCTGAAGTGATTTAAATACTTGAAATAAAATAAAGGGAGGAAGCTTTTATGGAATTATCCTCTGGACTGATCGGTCAATACCGACTAATCATCTTCTTAGACTCACAAGTGGGCCTATAATATCTATCTCCATCGAAGTTTTCAATTTTGGGCTTGTTGCTGCTTCTTCGGATTTACCTGCGAGAACATCTAGACATCGAGGAACATCTAGACATCGAGGAACATCGAGGAACATCAGGGAACATCGAGGAACATCGAAGAACGTCAAGGAACATCGAGGCACATCGAGGGAAGATTCTATTGTGATAAGTGCAGGAGTGAACCTTCATAAAAGGGTAAAAGGTCATTTCTTTTTCTCGTTGATGCTCAGTGTTGTGCGACTAAAAATTGGATTTTATCTGTGCAGCGACAAATAACGAGGACTAAGCACAAAGGATTTTAAAAGGTTGGGTTAGATTGTAAATTATATTATACATTTGTATTAACATATTTATATGCATATATTCACGCGTTTTCTCGAATTTCCCAGTCTCAGTAAATTATAAGTATAAAACAATAATATTTCTACCGTATTTTCTCTGAACACGTGACTCGAGTTTTATTCAGTTAGAGTTTCGTAAAATCGAGATAAATTTTCAGAAGATTCAGTTATCTTTTGATACATTTAAGGAACAATTTTTGGTTTTCAGTTGCAAGGTGTTGAATATTCTGATACTTGTATCTGGAAATTACGAAATTTGTTGCAGGAGTAATTTAACGTTTTTGGTAACTGAAATTTTATGCAGTTACATGTAACTAAAAATTCAATCAGGTTTCATAATATTGAGGAAAACTTCAAAATTTTAGTACACTTTCCGTAATTTTAAGATACCTTTCTAACAGTGTTTATCTAAATCACGAGATTGAGACTGCCATCCAAGATTCTACAGTATTATTTTTCCCTTTCAGATTAAGTACTGTTTTCGTATAGCGAACTGCCTAAATTTTAATAGATATGGTAACTTCTCATACTTCTCGCAAATCGGAGGGAAGTTGTACTGTTTGATTTAATTAAATATCTTTATATATAAGCACCAAAACGACGATGGAAATAAATAAATAAATATTATATATATTGTGCCTTTCTCCTATTGAAAATAAATAAATAAATAAATAATAATAATAATAATAATAATAATAATATATAATTGAAGATATATGTTGATGTTGATAGTTGGCTTCAGCGTCGAAGGTTAATAAGGGCTTAAAGTTTCACATAACCAAACTCTAGACTCTGATCGGAGCCTTCATCAGTGATTTATTTTAGATTTAAAATAGAAGAAAAAAAATAAATAAATAAATAGAATACGTAAAACAATTTTGCTAACTAAGGGCTTCTTTGGTGGAGAATTTTATTATCTACGTCTTTTAATGCATCGATAAAAACTTGGAATTGCTTCAGACTAAAATATTTTAAAAAGGAGAATTGAAAATTGACAAACTTTTACAACGAATTAGAAACTTCAAAATAAATGCGTAGTATCGTACTGAAGACTTTCCCAAGTGTGGGTATGGACAATGAGATTGATTATTCAGAATGTACACGAAATGTACCCAAGTTTATATATAATATCATACATAAGGTTTTCTTTGGTTTGAATCTAAATTTAAAATAATTACGTAAACATTTTTCGTATAAAACTGAAAACGTATAAAATTGAACATCGGAATTTTTGTTGACATCTAGAAGAATTTGAAATGAATTAACATTTTTCTCTTTTCATATACATTAGATAGAGAAAGTTTTTAATAATATGTTAAAACGTAAAAAGAAGTATATGGAAAATTCGAGGAAACTCGGAGAATATAATAACCGATTCTCAAATGTAATCGACGAAACGGAACCGTTGCGAACAATCGACAAGATTTACGACTTGAATGATGTCGATGAATCCGATTCAGGAAGCGTAAATAATATAATTATTAGGAACGATAGATTAGGGTCCCATGGTCTTAACTAGACACTCTTGAAAATCAGCATAAGCAATTTAGGCGATCTCAACCAAATTATCCGCCGTCAAATAGAAATTCGCGAAGCGGAAAAATCTCGTGAAATAACTAATTTATCCGCGAGAGTTCCGGAAATGTCAACCATCCCTTCCCGCGCTTCGACTTCTTGCATGGATAAGGCAAATCTTACCTTGCGACCTGAAAAGTGTCTCTTCTTACGTAAAGAGGTTTGTTACCTCGGCCACATTATCACTTGAAACGGAGTGAGACTTGATCTTAAAAAGGTGGGGGCAGTTCGTAGGTTTTCTCAGCCAAAAAGCCAAAAGAACATCAAACAGTTCTTAGGCCTTGCTGGGTATTACCGCCGTTTTATACCCGATTTTTCTACCATTGCGAAGCCGTCGACCTTTCTCCTGAAAAAGAACGTTCCATTTAGATGGACTGAAAGTCAAAGTGAAGCTTTTAATCAATTAAAAAATATTTTTATTTCCCAACCATTGCTTCAATATCCTGATTTCACTAGGCCCTTTATCGTTTCAACTGATGCTTCAAATTATGGATTGGGAGGGGTTTTGAGTCAGGACTTTGATGGTAAAATTCTCCCTATTGCATACACTTCTAGAACATTAAATGAGTCAGAAACAAATTATTCAACCACACAAAAGGAAATGCTTGCCATCCTGTTCTCGGTTGAAACATTTCGACCATATTTATATGGGAGAAAATTCACGCTGGAAACAGACCATCAACCATTGACTTGGCTCTATAGTTTTAATAAACCTAATTCCAAGATTGTTCGTTGGAGACTCCGTCTCAATGAATATGATTTTAGGGTAGTCTATAAAAAGGGTATCAGTAATCTCAACGCCGATGCACTATCGCGTAATCCCTATGATGGAGAGCAGTCTCGACACGATATTCAAGATAAAACCTCTTTAGAAGATTTCGACCCACTTGATTCCTCTTCCAAACTAACAACGCACGAGGTGTTGACCTGCATGAATCGAACACCTGTGCGCCTTTATCCCTTCTCCACCAATAAAAAATTTATTACACGCGTCGAGAACGCTTTCCTAGGACTAAACTCTTTGCCTGTGGATAAGAACATACAAAATAAATATTATCCATGTCGGAATATACATAAAAAACAAATAAATACGAACCTGACAGTGACGATGCCTTTGAAACATCAGACGAGGGCAGTGATGGAGAACAGAATGAACCTGTAATCCGTAATATTAATTTTGATCGCCAAAAGACCTTTGAGTGTGGGGCAAGATCTGAAACATCAGCTTGCAGTGCTCACACCGAGGATGAGGCAGAATTTGATAATCATACGTCTGAACCGCAGGATTTCGGGGCAATTTCCACAATAAGGAAGTCGCAGTGCTCGAATCCTCATCAGACAAAAGAAAAATGTCTAATGTCCAAGTCGCCAGGTTGTGGGGCAATCTCGGGAGAAAGCCGGCTTGCAGTGCTCACACCTGTATTCGATAAGGACGATAGGCACAGTAATTGTTTTGATAATCATACGTCTGAACCGCAGGATTTCGGGGCAATTTCCACAATAAGGAAGTCGCAGTGCTCGAATCCTCATCAGACAAAGAACAAATGTATAATGTCCAAGTCGCCAGGTTGTGGGGCAACCTCGGGAGAAAGCCGGGTTGCAGTGCTCGCACCTGTATTCGATAAGGACGATAGGCCCAGTAATTCTGTTGAGAAAAGGCAAGTCACTGAGGTCAGGGTTTTTTATCGCGAGGGGACTAATCTAAAAATTCAAGAAAAAACGAGCAATCTTGAGAATCAATTTGATGATAATTACGACACGGATTTTTCAGAATCAGAACAGGAAATCTTAAATAATACTTATCTTTGTCAGCCAGTACTCGTAAACGATGAGCCTATTCCTTCAACCTCTGGTCTGTCTCCAGCATCCGAATTTCATACCACTAACGAATTAATAAATCCGGAATTTTCTTGTATAAAAACGTCAAAAGATAAACTCCACATGCGCGACGATAATCTTGTATTATTCATCCCCGCTGATTTAAAAATTACAACTCAAACTGGCAGGGAACTCATACAAGCCAACAGGCTTATATATGAAGACCTCCTCAATAAAAATCCTGAAAATTTGCAAATCAAAAATGTAATTGTAATTAAACACGAAAATTATTGCATTTTTTATTTAATAATTAAACAAAGTTTTGATTCAAAACCCTATCTCCAAGATATTATTGCTTCAATACACGGATTAAAGGTTGCAATGGATAGTCTGAAAATAAAAACTGTTAGCATTTCTAGAATAGGGAATGGATTCAATCAGATCTCTTGGCCCACTGTAGAATCAGAACTTAGAGCTGTCTTTGGCGGGGGCGATTACACAATAACAGTGTGCTACGGCGAAATCGAGATCCCATCAGAATCAGATTGGATAAAAATAATACGCGAAAACCACTGCTCCGTTTCAGGTGGCCACAAGGGTGCAACGAAAACGTATGAAAGGATTCGTGAGAATTTTTACTGGCCCAACATGCGAGATCAAATCCGAAAATTTGTCCGCGAATGCGAAACATGTAAACTATACAAGGCTGTTAGGATAAAAACTAAACTCCCTATGCGTATTACCGATACATCGTCCGAATCATTTGAAAAAATATAAATAGACATCGTAGGTCCACTACCAGAAACGGAAAACGGCAATAAATACATTCTCACAATTCAAGACAACTTTACAAAATATTCCGACGGTATCCCCTTACGTAACACTGAATCAAAAACTATTGCTTTAGCCTTTGCTGAAAATTTCATAACCAGATTTGGATGTCCCAAAATAATACATACCGATCAAGGTAGTAATTTTATAAGTCAACTAATGCTCACATTTTGTAAAATATTCAAAATTAAACACATTAGGTCGACAGCATTCCATCCGCAATAATTAGGATCGTTAGAGAGGAGTCACTATGAGCTCATCCAATATCTAAAAATCTATTGCAAGAAATCAAATTGGGACAAGTGGCTTCGATTTGCATTGTTCTCTTATAACACAAGCAGACACGATGGAACTGGGTTCACTCCTCACGAACTAATATTTGCAAAAAAGGCCCGGATGCCATCCGAATTTATGAAACACGAACTACCCTTAACATACGACTTATTTTTGAACACTTTAACGCAAAAAGTAACTAAAACTCAGGCAGAAGCTAGGGAAAGACTCTGTGCAGCAAAAGAACGAGCGAAAAGATATTACGATGCGAAATTAAACTGCCAAACTTATTGCGTCGGAGATCCCGTGTACCTTCAAAAAAGCAATAAAATAACAAAATTAGATGCGGAATATTCAGGTCCTTTCAAAATCGTAAATATTTTTGATAATAACAACGTAGAGCTAGAATTAGGTCAAGGAAAAACAAAAATCGTACACATGAACAAACTGCGTCCACAAACTATTAAAATATTTCCGAACGCTCAGGAAAAAGAGCAATAAATACTCACCGATCACTGCTTGAAACAAATCGTAACCCTTTTTGGTAATTGTAATACCTCCAACGTCATCTATTTTTAAGGATTCACCAAATCAACGAAGAACCATTGATTAAATGGAATCGCGTCCCATTCGACCCTGAAATCAGACCACATTAGAGTATGATCGGAACTTATCCTGTAAAAATATTATAAAATGAAAAATTAGAATCAACACACACATACTTACACACACTCCCTTAAATTTCAATGTTACATTTGATCCTAGTTTTCTAAATAAGAGGGGGGTGAGAGTTGAGCGACTAGGCCTCGCTCAAAACATGCCCCTACTATAAATATCAACATAAACAAGTAGTGTAAAACAAAATTTTCAGGTTAGACTTACCATCTACAAGTGCATCTTGCCTCATCCTAGTACCATTGATAATAATCAGACGAAATACACTCCACAAATAAATACACATAACACTTCTTTTTCTCTTCTCAAACGTTGAATTCAGGCACTTATATTTTTTCATTCGCTCACTCTTCTTTTCTTCACTAACCCAGATGTTGACACCTGTCACATGCAATCATGTACAATCATCACGTGGTACGGTAGCGTCGTCTGCTTAATCGAACTCGTTGCGTATCGAATTATATCGAACATATCGAACTATAGGCGCAAAATTCGAATTTCGATATACTATCTGTCCCATAAACCTTTTGCTTCAATAAAGATCCGCAAATTTAAAAATCTAAATAAGTAGGAATACAGTAAGATATTTTCTGACGAAAAATCTTCTTATAAGGGTGGAGGTGTAACGAGCGACTATAGGTTCTCGCTCGAGGCCGATTAATTTAATCGACCTATCGAATTAAGCTCGCGCGATTTTCAACTTTGAAATAAATCAAATCGCGTTTAAGGAAATTCCCATCCAATTTAGATAGATGAATTTCCCACGGGACACAGCTGAAAGTAATAAAAAGACCCTGAGAAAAGCGTAGAAATATCCTAGCTAGAAATATTACTTATAAATATTAGATTTAAATTTATTATACGAATGGTCAACATGTGCCGTCGGCAAGGAATTCAACGATGTAAATTAGTTTTAAGATTTCTCTGTAAGTTTTATATTTCTTCTGTGTATACTAGTTTTAAGGATAAGAAAAGGTTAAGTCTGGACCATAGGATTAAAATAAATTAAGTTAAGATAGAACTAGGAATATAGAAGTAATACTCATTCATTTAAGGTAGGCAAAAACTAGATGGAAAAAGGCTAGGTAGATAGGTATAGAAACTTTAGTCACATAAAGTTAAAGAAATTCAAAATAGCATGTCTGGTCGCCAGAAGGAAGTAAAAAGTAATCCTTTAAGATTTACTGTTTTACTGCCTTCCCTTGCGCTTTCACTGCAAGCGCCATAAAAACTTGCAGCTGAGAGGAGAGAGACTAGAACTGGGTTTTTCCGAATCGGGCGGCTTCGGATTCGGATTCTCCTAGTCGAGCTTCTCCGGGAAATGGGGCTGGGCCTAGCGAGGGCCACTGTGTGAAAATAGAGAGAGAGGGGAAGCGTGGGGGAGTTGTGAAAGGGGATGCGTGAGTCCTGTAGAGTGGAGGAATGAACAGAATGTACGGGGCTTTCGATCGGAACCTATTTCTGCCGTTATATAAAGTAAGTCGAAAACTTCTACAAATTCCTTAGTTGAATTTGTAGAGCATCGAACTTCGGCAACAGTTGTGAAAACCGGTAGTATATTTTATAAAGGTCCAGATTTAACAAGGTTTTATCTATACCAAGTCGATTAAATATTAATTTCACTCTAACCTGTGTGTTTACTCATTTATTAACTTTGAATTTTCCCGGTCCCTATAAAGGGTTAACACTGGAACGAACCAATCGTTCTAAAGTTTGACCACCCGTGATATCACGCGTGCGCGGCTCGTAACATGACTCTAACGAGCGACTATAGGGTCTCGCTGGAAGTCGATTAATTTAATCGAATGTTCGATACTAGCTCGCGGTATTTTAAATTTCAAACAAAAACATAGTTTAATTCAGGAAATTCCCATCTTACTTAAAGAAATTATTCTCCCACGTTGTGCAGCTGAAAATCATAAAAGACCTTGGGAAAAGCGTACAAATTCTTTAGCTAGATTTACTATCTTTAAATAATAAACTTAAGATTATTCTTCGAGTGATTGACATATGTACTCGTCGAGAAACTCGACATTGTAAATTAGTTTCAAGATTTCTCTGTAAGTTATATATCACTACTATGTATACTAGTTTTAAGGATAAGAAAGGTTAAGTCTGGACGTTAGAATTTAAATAAACTAAGTTTAAGATAGAGCTAGGGATTTATAGAGGTAACATGCATTTCTATTTTAGATAGACAAAAACGAATTCGAATGGCCAGGCAAATAGGTATTGAAACTATTTATTCACGTAGACCTAAAAGATTTAAAATAGAATGTCTGGTCGCCAGAAGGAAGTAAAAAGTAATCCTTTAAGATTTACTGCTTTACTGCCTTCTTTTGCGCTTTCACTGCAAGCGCCATAAAAAACTTGCAGCTGAGGCTAGAGGCTAGGACTGGGGTTTCCCGAGTCGGGCTTCTTCGGACTCAGATTCTCGCGGTCGAGCTTCTTCGGGAAGTTGGGGCTGGGCCTAGCGAGGGCTAGCGTGTGAAATTGAGAGAGAGGGGATACGTGGGGGAGAGCTGTGAAGAGGATGCATGAGTTTTGTAGAGTGCAAGTATGACAGTTTCAGTTTTGATTTGGACACGTTCAAATAGTCTACAAGTTTACTCGTCGAACTTGTAGAATCGTAGTATTTTTATCCGTATGGTCCATATAGTAATAATTAGGCGTCACTGTTAGTCCAGACTTAACAGTTTTGAAATACATTAACATTTATTAATTAAACTTCCATTTACCGAGATTCGTTTTAGATTTTCACAAATCCGAACCTTTTACAAGTTCCCTCGTCGAACTCGTAGAACTTTATATTTTTGTAACCTGAGATAATTCTCGACGCGATTGGTTTTATTTTGTGTCAACCCAGACTTAACTTCTATTAAGTTCAATAAATTACAAAACATTTTATTCTATCTAAAGTTATTTTCATTAAATTTCCGGATTCTAACTTTCCCGGTTCCTTTCAAGGATTTACACCGAGGAGGAACCAACCAATCACCTTCGCCGCGGAATACGGATTATTGTGGCTCGTAACATGACGTTTGAGGCCGATAGAGTCTTAAGTAAATTGACTTTCCTGTTTCATTTAAATTCAAAAAGAAATTTAGTGACTTTGAGGAAATGTGTAATTCACATCATCTGTAATATTATAAAATTAGTTTGAGCTTTAGTATCAAATTACAAGAAATAAAATATTTGTAATATTAGATAATTGGCTTTAGGGTCCATAAATCAAAAAAACAGTAGTTTTAATCAAAATTATCTAATATTACAAATATTGTTATCGAGGGTCGATATAATTCCTGTTCTAAATATAAGAAATAAACTTAAATGTATGTGAAAAGCACAACACCGAGCGCTAAGCGCTCAAACTTGCGAGCGAAGCGAACTGCGCGCGACGAGAATGTGCCCGGGATACGGGCAAATTTTTTTATATTAAAAACACTTTCATTACACAGTATCATAAACTTAAATATAATTTTGTTTTTTCGTCACATGGATCACCATAAAAGGTAACCCAGAACCGAGAATGACCGAGAATGTAATTCAATGCACTTACATGCACCTGAAAATTTATCTTAGTTTTTTAAAATAAAATATTTTCTACTTAATTTTTTAATTGATATAGTTGATTCACGTACTATAACATTTTTTTAAAACTATTTTATTCGAAATAAATATTTTATATAAGAGATATCGTAATGTGTAATTTCGTATGCAAATTTAGATGTGATTTTGGTTTTTTTTTAAATATTGAAACCTTTTATTCACAGTTTTATAATGAAATTAATATGTGAATAATATTACGTATTTCAAAAAGTTTTCAGAGTGTTTTATTTGAATGAAATTTTTTTTAATGTTGCCTTATACCACAGAAGGAACTCTAATGTATAATTTTGAGTGTATAATTAGATATAATTTATGTATTACTTAATTATTTTAATATTTTATTTTTTAAACTCCAATATCATATTTTATCATTCCTTAATATATTATATTCTCTACATAATTTTCTAATTGAACTATTTGATTTGCATCGCTAAAAAATATTGAAATTGATATTTTGTTTTGAAGCTTTGAAAATTTATTGAGTTTAAATTTCAATAGAAAACCATTTTTTAAGTCTTTAAAACATCCTTAATTTCAAAATAAAATGTTTAGATATTCATTTAAGGTGAATGTTTTTAAAAATATCAAAGAAAAAAAGGAAATATCTTAAATGATATGTTTGGTGATTTTATATTTGTCGTCTGTTTCGCGCCACTTTGACACGAAGTCGACAGAAACATAATTTTCGATCTTGGCTCAACAAACGAAAGCGTGAAATCGAAGCGAGGAAGTGGGGACACACCGACATGGCGCGCTTGATTGTGTGTGCTCCAACGTGGGAGCGTGGTGGGAGCCGCCAGCTCACACGTCCTCACTAGGAAAAAAATATGGTGAAATAATCGGGAAAGAATCCCGTCGCCAATTTCATGTTGGCGTAGCGTTGCTCTCCCGGTGAAGCGCCGGTGTTATTCAACGATGCACCGACGGTACAGCCAACGTAAAATCACACAAAAATAATCAGCTGTGGCAATACTCGCGATTGTTCTTTTCAGTTCTTTTGTTTTCCTAATTATATATGCCAATTTCATTATGGATATGAAATTGCGTCATTGTGTAATATTTTCAAATCACACGGCTTTCCAGCGTTAACATTCCCGGTGAATTGACTGGGCTGACATAGCTGGATTAACGTGAGTTTTCAACGCTATATTGGCGGTGGCAGCACGTTAACCTAACGTTGTAAAGGCGCCGATGCTTTTTCCCGTAAATGCAACGGGATTTTCCGTATAACCTGACGGTTTTTTTGTCCCAATGTGTGACCACTAGAATTAGGTACAATTAAAGTCTGGAGTTCTTAGGGTGCCGTCCCACGAAAACGTTCTGCATTGTGTCATATTGAGTGCAAAAGAGACAAAGATATAAATCTGTGTCTTTCACTCTCATTATGACGAAAAGCAGAACCAGCCCTGTCCGACTAAAAGCAAAATGGCGGTTCCTTAGTGATCATAGTTTGTATGTGCGAAGTTTTCTCACCAGAGCGGCGCTGCACGTGGCACGCTCTACAAAAGCATTATACTAATAGACAAATATTTAAAAAATTTTAAATAATTTAGTTTCTGAACAATATGAAATGAAAAAATGTTCCTAAAATGATTCTAGGACATAAAATAAACATTTTGCATAAATCAATTAATACAAAATAAAAAAAAGAACACATTAAACTTCGTAAAATATATACTGTGGATACTCATGAAAAATTCTTGAGACCCTGAACAACATTTTTTTTATGTTATCCCCATATAACTGAAAATATATTTAAAAATAAATAAAAAGCTTAAGCTTCTAAATAGAAGTATTTTCCATTTTTCTTTTCCAGCTTCAAACGAATGAAATGAAAAATAAATATTTTGTTAAGCCCTGTGTTCAACATAAAAAACCATGTGAAAGGAAATATATACTCAATTAAAAATTTGTAAATGTAACAAAAAATATTCATTACTATAAAATTTGCTAGTACATATTTTTAACATATTTAAAATTTTTAACATGTACAGATCGATGATGATTAGTTAAGTGTCGCAAAGCTTGGCTGCTTTTTTTTCAAGACGCTAAATTTTTAAATTTCAGCCTCTTCCTGTCTTACGAATTGTCTCATTCTTATTTAAAATAAAATAAAATCACATATGCTAACATCTCTACAGCTTCATTGGCATGTTCTTTGCATTGAAAACTAAATTTTGTTTCAGATGAAATTAAATCATCTAGAATTAGATCAAAAGAATTGCTAGACCGGCAATGTTTGTTAAATAGATATTCGACAACTGTGATAAGCTTGTATAACTTAACATTTGAATGTATGAAATCTTTATTTATTTTTGCAAATCTACTCAAACTTTCAGGTAACTGATCACAAGAAAAAGTTATCGTATCTGCATGAATTTCAGAAGTAGTCAAAAATGCATTTAAGCATGTCGAACACTGAGTGTGCTGTTTAATGTGTCTTATTGGAATTTGCCAATTGTAGAAAAATGTAAGATTTTGATAAAGTTTGTGTATTGGGCAGCCAAAAAATTTTGAAGATGAAGAACTGGAAGCATTACTCGATGAAGATTGTTGCCAAACACAAGAAGAGCTCGCAAAATCTTTGGGAGTCACTCAAGCAGCCATTTCAAAACGTTTAAAAGCAGCCGGATACATTCAAAAGCAAGGAAGTTGGTTCGACATGAACTCAAGCCGAGAGACGTTGAAAGGCGGTTTTGCATTTCCGAAATGCTGCTGGAACGCCACAAAAAGAAGTCATTTTTGCATCGGATTGTTACTGGTGATGAAAGATGGATCCATTACAACAACCCCAAGCGCAAAAAATCATATCTGAAACCCGGCCAACCAGCCAAATCAACGGCAAAGCCGAATATCCATGGCGCGAAGGTAATGCTCTGTATTTGGTGGGACCAGAAGGGTGTGCTGTATTATGAGCTGCTAAAACCGGGTGAAACCATCAATGAAGAACGCTACCGAACACAATTAATACGTTTGAAGAGAGCAATAGCCGAAAAACGCCCGTAATATGCGATAAGACACGAGGCAATAATTTTCCATCATGACAGCGCTCGGCCCCATTTTGCTATTTCGGTTAAGAACTATTTGGAAAACAGTGGATGGGAAGTTTTACCCCACCCGCCTTATAGCCCAGACCTTGCCCCTTCTGACTAACATTTGTTCCGGTCGATGCAGAACGCTCTCACTGGAATACGGTTCACATCAGAACAGGGTATCAAAATTGGCTTGATTCATTCATGTCCGCCAAACCGGCGCAGTTCTTTTGGGATGGAATCCACAAATTGCCGGAAAGATGGAAAAGAATCATAGCTTCAGATGGGCAATACTTTGAATAATACTATTGTACATGTTTTTCTTAAATGAACGTTCAAATTTTGAAAAAAAACCGCACGAATTAAGTTATAGATCCAATATATAGTCAACAAAAAAAGAATAGAATAGTCACTCTAAAACATAACGTGAAAGAAACGTTTGAAGAATTTAAATATTATTTCATCTGCATTTCTTATCAGAGGTTTAAGAAAAGGTTTTCTTAAAGTCGAGTCGTTAATTTAATTCAGACTGATACATCAATAATATTTTGATTTATAAGGGCGGATTTCCGACATGTTCAAATTTGGTAGGTCAATCTGCCCGATTTCTAGCTCCTCACACAGGTGTCTAAGAATGTCTAATTAAGACTTTATCAAAACAGTAAAATATCACTATTATGATTACGGAATTTTTGCTGTTTTTTATCGAACTTTTTTCGTTTTTTTTATCAGACTTTTTTCTATGCAAAAAAAAGCAAAAATATCTTTTCCCTTTTATCGATCCTTTTCTCCTTCTTCCCTCTTCTCTTTTCACGTTTCTACTTTCATTTTTTTACTTATCATTGACAACCTGTGTGAAAGGAGAAATTATTCAGACTTTTATTATCATGCACAATTATTAAATAATGTTAGTAATTATATTAGGAAATTAAAACATTTATGTACTAAAGCTGAAGAAATATGAAAATAATTATGCTCCAAGCTGGGTTCGGACTCGCGCACTCGTGGTCGGTAGGCTAGAAAGCGTAGACCGCTGTCCTGTTAAATCATTGCAACGGCACTTCGATTATTAGTTATATGAGTCAGAGCCTGAGATGCCCCATTTTCTTACGAGCTATACTTTAAAAAACCCTGCTGTTGTTGGTGAAATCGTTTCCCAACCGTAAAAAAAAAAATTTTTTTTTCTAAATCCAGATTCTACATAGCGAAACCACCGATTTTGCCAAATAACTTTAATTAATAAGTAAATGGAAAGACCAATTAGCAAAATCGTATTATTAAATCGGAAAACCGGAAAAAACACAATATGTTTCAAAACATTTTTAAGTGTTTTGTCTTGGAAAACTCGAAAATCAAGCTTAAAATCAATAACAATCGTAACCGATGCGCTTCTCGGATAATAATGTGAAGCGTGTCGTTCAATTTTTCATGATGTTTCATTAAAAAAAATATAAAGTATTGAAAAACATCAACCATGCCGTTAATATGCAGATGGTCCTTAGTAATTAAAAACTTTATTGAGTCACTTTTTTTAAATTAAAATTTTATAAAATTAGTGAGTTTTTATGAAGTCAACTTTATAAAAATTTGTATAAAAATTGTTTTTATATGATGTTTTTTTTTTATATTGTAAAAACACGAAAGTATAAAATTACTAACTTTTATAAAGTTTTGTCTTTTTAAAAAAGTACGAGTCTTTATGAAACTCTTAATTTTGTGAAATTTTTATATAGCTGACTTTAACATAAATTACTCCCAACTTTTGCATGAAGTTACTAACATCATGGCAAAAGACATAGTTATCATCTTCAGAAAAATACTTGATCAATGATTCCTCCCGATGACGATACAAACTGAAAATAGTTCCAGGAGAAAGAAGATTTCTCTCTTGAAGTCTTGATACTAGCAATTCAGACTTATCTTTTGGTAAACCCAGATTTCTAACTAAATCATCAAGAGCATTCTGATCGAATAGAATTGGAAGAGAGTCAGAAGTTGATGGGATATATTCCGATTCACGATCTTTAGTAAAATGAACGTCTGTATTTTCCGCAACTTCTTTTTTGAAAAGTGGAGAAGTTGGAGGTCTATCATCAAATGAATATGAAATGGGTTTTGTAACACTTGCTACGTTTGGATATTTAATATGATAAGCATTTTTGACATTATATCCAAATGTATTGGTTAAACAAAAATAACATTCATTGTGGCTAGCAGCTTCACGCCAAATCACAGGTATTTTGAAAGGCATTCCTGGTACATCACTTTTGGCATTACTCCACCGCCTTAAAGATTCAACACATGATTTACAAGCCGTATGTGGAACCCAAGACTTATCTTGATTAGATATCGAAATATTGAAGTAATTATTATCGATCTTCATCCTTTTCTTAGTAAACGTCAAACGACCGCAAATGTAACAAAAACTGTCAGGATCATTTGTACACTTACGTGTGTTCATTGTTAAAATAATGACAATGGTTTCACGTTACTTTACAGTAGACTCAAATTCAAAATAATCAACATACACTCAACTCTAAAAAAACTTTGATTGGTGTCAGAGCCTGATTGATTTTTCGAAATATGATTTTTATTTATCACAAACGTTCCCAAGAACCATTCAATATATTTTTTAATTTAGATATATTCGTTTATGATTCGAAGTTAAAAATACAACAAAAGACCTAGGAAAAAAAATGTCGAAAATGCTTCTTTATAAAGAGGGAGCCTTCGGTACATTTTATTCAAAATTATTATAAGAGGATTTATTAGGTCTCTGATTTTAAATATTATTTTATTTCTAAAAATCGCAAGTAGATGATCTGATATAGCTGATGAAAAATCTCACATTACTTCTTTTCCCTGAGAATGTGTACTCGAAGCTTTTTTTAGGTCGCTTATTTCCCGTCTGTAGAAAATAGAAAAAAGCAACACGATGTCGAATATGTCGATGTGTAATATCGAGAAGAAAAGTAATTATTCTTTATTACTTCGCCCATGTGATTGGAAAAATTATTGTGGACAAAAAAACAGATTTTTGGACGAGAAGCAAAGACGATATGAGAACCGATTATGATAAAATAATTTCCTCCATTCGGAGAAAATTGGAAGACGTAATTGAACATTGTAAAACGTTTCTTAGGTATACTTATGGCGTGAAGTTTATCCAGTTTGCCGGCTGGTGCGTTAATTAAATTGATCGTCACGTGGAGGTAAATCCTTTAAAATGGAAGATCAGCAGATTAGTGAGGATATGGACAATCCACAACCTGAAAAGAAATCTATTGTGGACACTTTGAAAGAGTGGGGACTTGAAATGTTGATAGATGTTCTATGACCGTTCTATGACCTCGAATTATTATGGCTAAGAACGGTAAAAGAGACATTAAAAGCATTGCAATTATGATTCTGTGGCGAAATTTGGATTAGAAGGTGAAGCAATAAATACAATTATCTTATTTCTCAGCGATAAAAACTAGAAAAAAATAATACCTGTCACTGAAGGCGGCTTCAACTGCTCTCAGTAGCATTTTGAGCGCTAAATTTAAAAACAGAATTAAAGATTGAGAAATGCAAATGTGTAAGATAAATGAATTTAATAATGAACGTTACGTAATAAAAGTTGCTAAAATTAATTAAAGTTGCATGAATAATGTAAACAGTATTTTTTAAAGCCTCTGATGTCATTCAATTGTCATTTTTTACTTTTGTACATGATGCGACTTTACCGACGGCCGTAACAAATCAAACAATTCATTTGGATTAAGAAATGCAAATGTGAAAAATAAATTAATTTAATAATGACATTTACGTAATAAAAGTTGCTGATATTAATTAAAGTTGCATGAATAATGTAAAGTCTCTGATGTCATTCAATTGTTATTTTTTACTTTCATGCATGATGCGAATTCATGGACCACAGTCACAAATCCTAAAAATTATTTTCTAAAACGTATTGAGAAATGATTTGGGGTAATTCAAAATACGCAAAATAAGAGAAACAATATTTATAATTTGACAGTATTTGTATTTGCATTATTTTGGGTGATATTACCTCTAATATACAGATGTATATCCAATTGGAAGAACTTAAGATCATGTATCAACCAGTACAGCTCACTAAATCATTAATGTCAGTTTCCCCCCAGGATTTTCCCATAAAAATAAATTTTGATATTTGAAAATTTAGGACATAATAAAGGTCATATTAGGCGATGTCTGTTGACTTTAATTACTTTTAAACAATAAAAAATAATAATTCCTGTTTTACCGACACCAAAACTTATTTAATTGCTCAAAACTAATTAAAGTCTACAGCCATCCGCTAATATGAACTTTATTATGTCCTAACTTTTCAAATATCAAAATTTATTTTTATGGGAAAATCCTGGGGGGAAACTGACATTAATGATTTAGTGAGCTGTACTGGTTGATACATGATCTTAAGTTCTTCCAATTGGATATACATCTGTATATTAGAGGTAATATCACCCAAAATAATGCAAATACAAATACTGTCAAATTATAAATATTGTTTCTCTTATTTTGCGTATTTTGAATTACCCCAAATCATTTCTCAATACGTTTTAGAAAATAATTTTTAGGATTTGTGACTGTGGTCCATGAATTCGCATCATGCATGAAAGTAAAAAATAACAATTGAATGACATCAGAGACTTTACATTATTCATGCAACTTTAATTAATATCAGCAACTTTTATTACGTAAATGTCATTATTAAATTAATTTATTTTTCACATTTGCATTTCTTAATCCAAATGAATTGTTTGATTTGTTACGGCCGTCGGTAAAGTCGCATCATGTACAAAAGTAAAAAATGACAATTCAATGACGTCAGAGACTTTATATTATTCATGCAACTTTAATTAATATCAGCAACTTTTATTACTTAACGTTCATTATTAAATTCATTTATCTTACACATTTGCATTTCTCAATCTTTAATTCTGTTTTTAAATTTAGCGCAAAATGCTACTGAGAGCAGTTGAAGCCGCCTTCGGTGACAGGTATTATGTTTTTCTAGTTTTTATTGCTGAGAAATAAGATAACTGTATTTATTGCTTCACCTTCTAATCCAAATTTCGCCACAGAATCATAATTGCAATTCTTTTAATGTCTTTTTTACCGTTCTTAGCCATAATAATTCGAGGTCATAGAACGGTCATAGAACGGTCAGAGTATTCTATGACCGTTCTCTCACTCGGGTCCGCTAGGGACAGCTTCTAGCTTTTATGACTTCTTTACTTCTGTAGAAAACCAGATAGATGAAAAAATATTAAGTGATTTGACAGTCATCTATGTACAGCAATTACTTAAGTCAATTGGCCTACGAATTAAATTCATCAGTGCACGGGAAAGCCATTTTCATAAAAAACTACCGGGTTCCTCTTTGCAGGTTAGGAATACATTGTTTTGAATTTTATTTCGTGAATTTTATTCTAAAAGGTAGGAGCTTAAATTTCTGGCGTTTGAATTTTTATTTACATTGGGAATTCGTAACCTGTGAAGTGTGCATGTTTGCTTTTATAAAGCGACTGTAGCTTGTCAATGGGGAAATTTAGCCAGAATGTTTATCTGAAATTTAAAATTGAAATTCATTTAATCATTTTTACTTTCATTTAATTTGAAAATTTACTTTTTTTGAATAGAAAATATAGAGAAGCTTTCAATTTAGATACAAAGAAAATTTTTTAATGCTTTTTCCACTCTCTAAATTTGAATCAGTGAAATTTGACTGATTCAAATAGCTAAAAGGAGGTTACTGTAAATCAGTCAAATTTCACTAATTATTTCAGTGAAAATTTGACTGATTCAGATTTAGAGAGCAAATTGATTACATTCGGAAAGTTTTAGTTTTTGTAATGTAGTTGAGAGAGGTTGAATTTCACAGGCATTCCACTAAAATTGTATGAGTAGTTTTAACTTAAAAAGTAATATTTTACATTTTATTCATTTGCAAAATGTTTGAATATTGCTTAAAATTATTTTTTCACTCAATTGCGCAATGCATAGCTTATTTTGGTTCAAATCTTTTTAAATTTTAACAGCTTGTATATTTCATTTTTTTTCGATTTCTTATTTTCAAATTATTATTATATTGCCAAGTTTCTGATTTCTCGTTGTAAATTTCTATCATATATGATAAGACAATCTTACAATTTTTGTATCTTACTTTTATTAAATAAAAATTTTTTTAATTCTTTTAAAATATAATTTGATTTTTTCTAATTTTTCAATTTTTCTTGATTAAAATAACAAGGACAACTCGCAGACAATTTCAGACGAAGACTCTGAAGGCGATTCGGACAGCGAATGCGAAGGGAAATTCAAGATTTGCCAAAAATAGAAGATATTCTTCAGGATTGTTCAGAAGAGCGTCTACTTATTAAAACCTACAAGAAGATAGGAACTCTTACTCGTAATGGAAGACGTGCACTCGTTGAGTCAATAACGTCATATCTATTGGCAAAACAAACGTCCACCGCGGGCTTAGGGGCGCTGCTGCATGAAAACAATCATGGCTGCCGCAGGGCTTCGGCGTTCACGTATTTACTCTTGATCTGAATAGGACTTTTCAAATTACGTTTATCTGTAAGTGCTAAAAGTGCTTTTGTTGCCGTTAAATACGTTACGCGAGTACGTACAAGCACTGCCTTTACGAGTAAAGTCCTTTCCTTTCCTGTGCTTCGATGAGAATTCCATTTTCACGCTCATATTTATTTATGCACTTGTCACTTACTCTTTATCTTAAGTATATATTTATTTGTCAAACACTTGATTAATTACTGCGTTACACTGTGAGCATCTGGCTTTAGTATAGTATACACAATACTGCGCGAAGCCCAACGGAAGCCATATTGATTAGTTCGCTTGTCGACCACCAGGTCTCGCATTGCAAGTTTGAATTGCCAATTGAACTGGATTGAAGGGTATATTTCTGTCAGTTCACGTTTTTTATTCAGTTTTTTTCCATGTTCCATTTCAAAAACAAGATTGCTGTAAATGCTAATCCGAAAATATTAATTTTACAAATTAGAATTTTTCTTGAAAGCAATTTTTGGGCCTGTGGAAACCTTGAGAACCCTTTGGTAACTTAAATCGAGCTTAACAAAAAGCTAATTGGAATAAAAATTCTTTTATTAATTTTCTCGTATCAGTATATACATGCTTATAAAGAAAGTTCCAAGAAAAAAAAACGATAATTTTTTTATTTAATTCAGTTATGTTTCTTTTGTTATTTTAAGTATAATGTGTAACAATATAAATTTAACAATTGAATAAATAAATGAGACTTTAAGTATAATGACACATTTACTTTCACTAATTTCAATTTCTTTTGATAGAAAAAATTAATAAATTTAAAGTTATTAAAATTTTGTGACTTTCTCTGTTCCTCGTGGTGCAGAAGTGCTGGGTACTAAGATTTCAAATATTTGGCTGAAGAGGTAAAGAGAGTTTTCCCTACTGAAGACATTCAGTATTATTACATACCGTCTGTCCCCAAAGCTAAATCTCCGACCGGAAAATCCATATCAGTAAAGGGAAGATTGGCCATTAGATATTACTTCAGATTAAGGCCATGGATCAACCAGATCACGTGACCAAATTCCTGTAAAAGTTGGTGTAAGATAACTTTTTTCTTTTACAAAATATCTTCCTGAAAATTTGGAAAATACTATAGAACACGATAGAGAACGTCTGTCAACTTTGTATGAGTGAAAATTTTGCAAAAAATTTTACAGTTAACTGTAATTGTCGATAAGTTTTCGAATTTTTTTCAAAATTTTTACTAAAAAGAAGTTAACAGACGTGCTTTATTATCTTTTGTTACGTTTCCCAAATTATTAGAAAGATACATTGTAATTTAAAAAAGTTATCTTACATGAACGAATAAATGTATAATTTAGTCACGTGGTCCGATTGATCCATGGCCTTAAGGAAGTTGAGATCGTTAGATACCGTTCCTGATCATGAGAATCATGAAGAGTATGGTCAGTTTATGGATGGTAAGTTTTTCTAAAAGTATTTATCACAGGTGACGTAACACTTATTTACAATTAGCACTACAGCAACAACTAATTCCTCCTCCAGCTTCAGTAGAACAAAATGCTGAATGGTTAAAAAATAATCGTGGGCCATGGGATCTTGTTCTTCAGCACTGGAAAGTTACCTCTAATCTTCGGTCTGAAGATTTAAAAATTAGCTCTGCTACGAAAATATTTGATGCTTACGAAAAGTGGCCCATTTTAAAACATCCGAAAGCTTATACGTTAATTGAAGAAGATTTTGTAAATTTTAAGTTCAGTGAAGAACCCATCCAATATGAAGCTATTCAAAACTTACACTTGCACTTAAACCTATGGCCGACTCCGAGACTGCAGAAAATTCCACAGCCAATACCGAGCGGGATGAAACGTATTTTTTTTTGTAGATATTTATCCGACTTTTTGTTATTTACTTCTTTTATATGTATATTTCGACGACTGCTGACAACGTGGGACGTCGAGGGACGCTGACGACCATGAGAAGACCCTAATCAACTCCTTCAGATAGCTGGCTGACGCGACGACGCATTTTAAATTTGAAGATAATCCCGCCCAGCGCGACAGAGTTGACAAGCTGCGCAGCAGCATTCTGTCATGAATACTTTCGCAAAATACCACCAGAATCAGAGGAGCATTAATTAACTATTGGATGCTGGCTGGACCTATCGACATAAAGTGGAACTTTGGAATATAAATTGTCCTTGAAGAAGATTTTGGCGGCGATCCCCGGTATATCGCGTGGGACCTCTAGGCTCAGGCCCGTAACATACCGCATTTCATCTTCTGGCTCCCTGCAAGACTCCTAGCGTGCACAGATGAGCATGGGAGGCCAGAAACTGACTTCGTGGATGCTAACGGAGAGGAAAGACGTCAGATTAACATCTTCCGTATAAATAATTAATTACTAAAAATAATTAATTACTAAAAATGATTAATAAATTGTGATAGTGAGGTAGGTCTCCTTGTATTTGGCGAGAGGATATTTTTTTTTTGAGGTTAGACGCCACGTGCTGGCGCCAAGTAAATTTGTGCTAAGAGAATATTGTGAGGGAAATATCATTAAGTCGCGTATTTTGTGGGGTTAAAGATTTTTGTGTGTTTTATCGATTGAGAATAGTGTCGCGTAATATTAGTGATTTCGGGTGGTAACAAAGATCTTGCTTTTGAGGTTGAGGCTTGCACGTGGTGACGCGTAATGGAATCCTCAGCCAATTAATGGTGAGACCACGTGAGAAATCTCGCGGAGTGATTGCGATTTTGAGTAGTTCAATTCTCACACGTGCTCCAGAATTTTAGCGATCGGATTTATGAAACTATCGTAGAGTAATTTCGAGATTTTTTGCCGAATAATGCACGTGTGAGGATTTAATATTTTTCTCTTATATATGTATATCGAACTTTGACTGAGTGTGGAGTGAAATTTACGAACTTCGATGGTAATATTATCATTGTTAACATTTATGGCACGTTATTGTATATCTTAGAGTGTTATTATTATTCTCGTAGTAATAGCTTGAAATTAAATAATGGCTGTGGAATCAGAGGAGGGGAAGTCCTAACCTAGAAGTCGGGTTAGTTCATAATATCGAAACCCTTTATAGGTTAGATTGACATCTTGGATTTTTACAGGAGTAGCTTTTGTTGGAATGTTTAAAATAAATTAATCAAAAGTAATTTCGACCGACTAACTCGCCTTGTGGAGAATTAGCGAATTAATGGCGTTTGTTTTGCGGTATATTGAGATCATTATTTTGCGTATATTTTGAGGTTCAGGCGAACCTTAACTGTTCTTTTTTTTTGTACGACCGGGAATTTTCTCTTTCAAGCAATGTAATCTGGCGAAACAAAATGGCATCTTTAGAGTAGGAAGTCGAGCATGCGCGTTTGACTTGGAATTTTCTTGTTATTTTTATTAAGTGGGTTTTAACGGTGCGAATGAAATTAGGATTGAGAAAAATTGTGTGTTCACTAGAATAAAAGTGGCGAGTCGAGTTTTTATCGAACTTTAAAGTCGAACTAACGAATCTACCCTGGTGTCAAAGGCAGATTTTGCGAGCTAGCGAAACAAGATGGCGTGGCTGTCTCTGTATTGAATTACTGCGATTATTGCTGTTCGAACTAGGGTTAGCTTATTATTGTGTTATTGAAATTTAGGAATGTCGCCGGACAGCGGATTTAATTATAAATAAATAGAATTTTATTACATTTTATTTCAGCTTCTTTATTTTTTTTGGGATTGAAGCCTTTACTTTCCCTATTGTGCACGAACCCCGCGCTCTACCATCATCCAGAATTCGGGACTGAGCTAGACCGATATTGCCCGGTATACTGTGTTTCTGAGATTTGGTTTATTTTTGAGGTTAAGTTTTGTTAGCGATTATAGTCACGCGATGCGTTGTGCCCGGGATATAAGAATTTGTGTTGGTACTTGTGGTCTTGTTTGCGGTACGCCCTGAGGCAACAAGTGACGCCCCCCCCACCCCCCTTTTTCGCGAGTGTGACATTGACCCAAGAAAGGTCTGGCGCCCTGAGGGTTTTGTTTTGGATTTAGATTATAATTTTGTTTTTTGGGAATCTCAGAAATACGGTACCGAAGTGGGCGTTGCTGGCCGACAAGAAATAGCAGCGTAACAAGTTATGTCCACTTGATAAGAAGAAAGAAAAAGATCTTCGCATAAACATTTACTGAATTTGCTGAAGACGGCGGAGAGTGACGGTAATATTAATTTTTTATTTTAAATCGCATATAATATTATTAAATATATTTATCACTTATTAAATTGTCTCTTTTTTATGTATTTAGATGGAAAAATTATAACACAACTATGCCTCTTATCATATTTGATTGAACCCAAAGGAAGAATACGTCGATCAAAGAAACCTGATTGGAAGTTCAGTATGTCGGAGTCGGAGAAAAGTATTGTCCAGCATTCTCAAGTCAGTCTAACTTCAATAATACTTAATTAGCCACACATAATATTCTTCGCTATAGTAGACTATTTTCTTAATTGCTATATTTTCAACCCCTTCCATTGATCACAAAATTCTAGTTGTTACATTTCTTAATTGCAATTTACCATTACATTTTTGTTCTCTAGACAATCGATGACATACAGAATATCCAGGATGATTACAAAAAACGAATGAATGAGGAAGGTTTGACTGTTCAGCCTCATATTATTGTCGTTGGACCGGAAGTAAATACACTAGAAAAAATCTATGTGGTCGTCGACGAAATCAAGTACGAAGTAGAATCAGCAAAGCAAGCAATTGACATTTGCTTTAAGTCTTTCCATGTTTTTCATGCAGAGTATCCTCGACCTGGTGAATACGTTTGGCTTCTTATTCAAAGGGCTCTCTACAAATTCTCTACAAAGTCAGAAAAACTCAAAACAGACGTTATTGAAATTGCAAATGATCTTAAATTTTAAATAGTCCGTAAAGTGCCAAAGTCCTGAACTGCACATCATAAGTGGTTTCTTCTTCTGACAATATTTTTATAAACATTAAATAAAAATTGTAAAAATGTACTACTGTCCCGTGTGCTATGCATCCTGTGCGACAGAAAATATATTTATGAACCACTGGAAATGCAGGCACTCTGACGTGAACTCAAGTTTGAGTTGTAAACAATCAAGATGTTGCCGAGTTTTCTCAGATGTCTATGTTTTTAAGAGACATTTATCACGGGTTCATATTACGGATAGAGTAGATCAGCATGAAAAAAAAAGTACAAATGATATAAAAAGTTTTCAAACCATTTCCGAAGCTAATTCTGATGTGGCAGCTTTGTCTAATCATTTTTCTCAATCTCTTAATACTCTCCCCAATATTTCCAGTGCACCAAGAGAAGTTCCAACTTTCACGCCAATGCAGTTTGCTGCAGAATTGAGTAAAAGTGTAGCGCTTTTCGTAGCAAAATTATATGCTAACTCATCTGTGCATCGGTCACTTCTTACAGAAATCGTAAATGGTTTAAAAGATATCACTAGTCACGTCGAAACATTGAAATTAATGTGCGCTGCAAATGAAACGACACAATCAACTGATTTAAACAAGATGTTTGACATTTTTCAAAATGCATTTATAGACCACAGTACCGAACATCAATCGCTGTCTTACTTTCAAAATTGTAAAACACTAATTATGCCAGAAAAATTCAATGTTGATGGTGACATGCAACCTAGACTTAGGGCAGGTGAACGGCAAACGAGCTATACAGACCACGATTTCTCTTTCGTCCGGTTAAAAAAAATCTTGAAGCAGTTCTTGGAATTACCTTTGGTGTTCGAAACTATTTTATCACCTATCGAGCAAGCTGAGAAAAACAAAGAATTTATTTCTTTAAACCAAGGAGAATTGTGGATTTCTATGAAAAAAAAAAAATTTGGGAACTGTTATTCCTCTGATTTTGTACTTTGACGATTTTGAGATAAATAATCCGATTGGGACTCACCGTTGCTTTCACAAAATCGGAGCTGTTTACTTTGCCCTTGGTTGTCTTCCAGACGAATATGCAAGTCAGTTGGAAAATATATTTCTCGCTCAATTTCACAACACAATAGTCTACGACAACTGTGACAATAAACAAATATTTTGGAAATTAATTAAACAACTAATTGAATTAGAAACCGTCGGTATAACGATAATCGTAAATAGCATACAGAGACAAGTAAAGTTCGCAATACTTCTCTTGGCAGGGGATAGCTTAGCAATCCACAGTGCTTTTGGATATTACAGAAGTTTTAATGCTAATTTTAATTGTAGAGCGTGTATAACAGATAAACAAATACGACAAAGCCAGATTCGTGAAGATCCTCGTTTTTTGCGCACAGAGGAAAATTACTCTACTGATGTAAAAACACTTGCAAGAGGTATTCGAGAGGAATGCGTTTTCAATAAAATACCCAGTTTTCATGTCACCAAAAATATAGCTTTTGACCCTGACCACGATATTCTAGAAGGGATTCTTCGTTATGAAACTGCAGAAGTTCTTTCTTATTTTACTAAAGAAAGCAAATTTTTTTCTTTAGAATCTTTGAACAACAAGATTCGTTTTGTTGACTATGGTGCGAAAAACGATATGAATTTCCCGCCTCACGTAAAAAAAGAATGGCTAGACAACAATCAAATATTGTATACAGCTTCAGAAATGATGACATTCATCTTATAAAGGGTTTCCCAATAGGGGTGATATGATTTTGAATGTCCCTATCGGGCTGATTTGAACTGAAATTTTTGACGTCTGCTGTCAGTTGTCATCAGTAAGGTTTGCCATTTAATCATGAGTAGTTTCACGCTTCCACAACGTTTGGAAATTGTCCAATTATTTTATCAAAATTCGAGAAGTTTTGTCGGTGTTCAAAGAGCATATCGTGCAAAATATGGTCGTCATTCTGCTCCATCCGCGCTCTCAATTCGTCGAATAATCGATAAGTTGGAGAGTGAATTTACTCTATTGGATACTAAGCCTAAAAATCGTATGCGTACCGCACGTTCTACACAGAATATAGCCGCCGTACAGGCCAGTATCGAGGAAAACCGTGAATTGTCCGTGCCACGCCGATCTCAGGAAGATCTCAGAAGAGTCTCGGGGGACATTTGGCCGATATATTGTTTAAATCATAAATGGCATAGAATATCCAATATAATAAAAAAGATTTCGATCAATTCCGAATGAATATTCAGTGTTTCTTTTCAATTTCAAAACATATCACCCTTATTGGGAAACCCTTTACCTTCCGTTAATGATTGGGATTCATGTTCCACTAAACAACAAGCTTAGTAAACTCTTGGTACTCATTCGAAAAATTGTTGAAATCGTTTATGCACAAAGATTTGTTGTACAAGACCTCGAAAATTTGCAACGTATTATAGCACAGCATCATTTATTGTACAAAAAGTTATTCAAGAATCTTAAACCAAAACACCATTACTTAATTCATTATCCGAACGTAATGCGTAAACTTGGCCCAATGAAATCCGCTGCGACACGAAAATTCGAATCTAAACACAAAGAAAGTAAAAATTATGCATCACTTAACAGATCTCGCGTCAATTCTCCGTATTCTTTGGCATTAAAACACCAACTCATTCAAAATTATCGGTTTCTTCAATATAAAGGTTTCACAAAACGTGTCAATTGCGGTGTCGTTGTGTGTACAGGATTGGATCAAATAGAGAATTATAGTAGTTTCAAAAATCTCATCATCAATAAAAACACAGAAAACTGGATTTCCACTACCTGGGTTGAAGTATGTGGAGCTAAATATCAAAACAGCATAATTGTAACGGTTAAGAAAACTGAATCTGCGTTACTTTTCGGCAAAATTGAACATATTTTAGTCAATGAGAACGAAGATGCTTTCTTCGTGTATAAAGAAATAAAAATTTTGAGTTTCGTGGAGCATATGCAAGCCTTCGAAGTTGTTGAAACAAATAACTGGGGATTTATTGCACAAAAGAAATTAATATCATATAAAACGCTCGGCATACACAGACTGTCGAATAATAAACGCTACGTTTGTACGATTCCCATGTAATGGCAGAAAGGAAAGAAGAGAGAACAGACTGCTTAGATGTAGACTGTTTAGATGGACTTATTTAAGATTTGCTTAAATAGATTTATTTAATCATTACGTTACATATAATATGTCAAAGTAAATTGTATGTTTTAAAATTCTAAACTCTTCATTTAAAAAAGATGTTACGAGATTGTTCTGAAGTTCGTAAAACCTTCATTGCGATATGTTTTATAATCGAAATGAGGTAACATCATCACTGTGAATTTAATATTTGAATTCTGAAATTATTCATGGCATAAATGCTTAAAAAAATGACCTGTAGTTTATAAATTGTTCTTCATGATGCCACTTTTCGTATTTCAATTTGAGTTAAATAAAAAAATTTTAAAAGTTGAATGACTATTTTCATTTCAATACCGAGATATTTATCTCTTAAGTCTCAATCTAGGATTGAATTTAAATTTAAATCCAAAAAATAAATGATCTCATTATTAGCATCAAAATGTTATTTAGAGAAAAAAGATTGAACCTCGGTTTATATGGAGGTTACCTATTTTCTTCTGTAGGATATTTGACATGCTCATCAATCCTTTCATGTGTATATAATTTAAAGATCACTACTAATATTAGAAATTTCGTTTGATATTCTGAAAACCTATACGAAATAAAATTGGTTGTTCATACAATGAATACGTTCGTTGGTTCAACCTTAAAATCCTTAGGAATATGGAACGTTTAAATTATATTTTACATATTTAATTTTTTATCTTGAACTTATTCAACGTTTTCTCTGTTACTTGAAAATCATACACAAATTTTGTTTAAACCCACTCCTTAACCCTCAATCATTGTTCACATAATTCCATAAGTTTTATTTTGTAAATATTTTTACCTACAATATGTTGTTGCATTTTCTTAAATCTGAATTACCGAAAATTTTGGAAAACATGATTTCTATAGAAAATTCTTTTTTAATTTTAAACTAAGTTTAGAATTTACATGAAATTTAAATTTAAGTATGAGAAAATTAGAAAAGCTTATTAATTGGAAAACTAATTCCGACAATTAAATTATTTGCCAAAAAATATTAAATTAACGTGTTTATTGATTATCTGTCGCTCAAAACTTCATATTACCTTCATATAATTTCGTCGTTAAGTTTTTGTTTCATTTCGAGTAATATAATAAGAAATATAATGTGATATTATATACATTTTTAAAAAGAGAACATTAATAATACTTAAAACACAATTAAAAACTTTATATCTCTATTCATCGAAAAAACTTCCCAATTCAAATCTTCCCGCGTACTCTTGGAAGAAATAGATGTAAATTTCTTCAACAGCCACCAGTCTCGTATTCTATTTGGCGCTTGTCGCCTCCTCATTTTCTCACAAGCGGCGAAAATTTCACTGCTTGATATATACTATAAGGAACATCAAATCGAAACTGTCGAACAAAATGCGAGCGATGTATGCGAGCGACGAATGCGATAGCGATTTACATAGTTACTTAGGTTTAGAATTTAGAATTAGATAGAGACGATCGTGCGGCTTAGACTTTTAAGTATTAAAGGTCAATAAAGTTGTACTTAGTAATATGGATATATGCGTAAAATTAAAGAATGCTTTGTGAAGTTAATTGGATTATCAAATTAGTACGACAGCGTTTCAACAAAGAGAAGCAATTACAAAAGGAAGGGTTTGGCTACAGAACAAAAAAATTTTTTGTTATGTTCTCATATTTTATCTTTTGATTAGTTTAAATATACATTTGGTTCAATACCTAATTTTCATGTAATTTGAAGATGAAAACTTTTACGTCAAAGCAACGTACTATAGGCTGCATACTTGATACTTTGAAGCCATAGTATCATGCTTTAGAATCAAATATAATAATTCTCGCATCTGTAAGACAATTTTTTTCATTCAATTTCATAGAAGTTCAGATCTATAATACTTTATTATTGAAGTCGTGCACTGAAAAAAAAAATTCGACGATACAGACATAATTGTGGTTCCTTGACCCATATTATATTGGAGATTTACCGAAAACCAAGGTTTGCTTGTATTAGTTCAGCCTGTATGTGTATTCCAAACATATGAATTACTATTGCAGCAATATTTTTGGTTAACTGTCAAATATATTTTGTTGAATTACTTAAAAACAATCAGCTATATTCATATGGCTGATAAATCCCAAGCATTTCTTTCAGTGTGATATCAAACCTTGATTCAATAACATTCCGTTATTAAATGAATAGGATATAACATTGATTGATTGAAATATGCTTTAGTATTGTGTACCTTTTCTATTAAAGCAAAAAAATTCTATCATTGTATCATCCAATTAAAAATCAACACAATAAAAATACTATACAAATCTTAGTATATATTACTGAATTCATAAAGTAACTTGTTGTGCCAGCAACATATATTTCCGATTTTAACAGTGTCTTATTTGAAACAATATTTTCGTCAATGCTTCAACAATGAATTCGGTTGAAGCAATAGTGTAAGAGTTGACAGCATATACGTTTGAAATAATGGTATCTGCATTGGACCGAGCGCGAAAGCACCGTCTGATGCTTTAAACTAATATTTCATTGATTCAAGAGTATTTTTTTCTCAGTGTAAGTCACTTTGTGCGCCAAAAATACACTACTACATTCGAGCATGACCATGACGTACGTCTGTATAGACACGCACACAAGTACACTGCTCACGTGAGCATGCCGTACACTAATGCACGAAGTCGTGTATAGTTAATGCCATTAGTCCGACAAAAGACAATAAAATTTGCCTTTAACTGAGGCAGAATTCCCATAAAAAACAGGAAAAATTCAGATATGTTTTTTCAGTGATACATATAAATATTTGTTAACATATTTAAAGAATTGGAAAATCCTTCTGTGGAAAAAAAGACGCTTTCGACTGCGCTGGGATTCGAGCCCAGGTCTTTCGATTGCCGGTCGACTGCTCTAACCACAGAGCTACACAGGCCTCCGACATCTAATTCTCCACAGGAAGATCTCCTTTTATTGCCAAATGGCTATGCCTTGCGGCTGTAAATTGATTTCAAATTAATTAGGTGAGTTTGAAATTTTTGTCACTGCCTACATTATCGGAGGTTCACTAGTCTCATATCACCCTCGTGAAAATAAATACCAGCTTTAGACCACGTATACCGGAGGTAAAGTGCTTGATCTTAGAGTGGCCTTAAAGTGGTATATTCTGGCTCCCAGAAGACCACGGCCGTTTTGCCTCTCGCAGGTAAAATCCTAATAATCACATCATTATTAGGATTTTAATCCCTTAATATTCATGAGGATTATATTACTTTAAATTTAAAAATTATTTCTTACGAGAGAGAGAGAGAGAGAGAGAGAGAGAGGGAGAGGGAGAGGGAGAGGGAGAGGGAGAGGGAGAGGGAGAGAGAGAGAGAGAGAGAGAGAGAGAGAGAGAGAGAGAGAGAGAGAGAGAGAGAGAGAGAGAGAGAGAGAGAGACTGGGTTTCAGTGGCAGTGTAGAGAAAAAAAAGTGTTAGAGTGTTTAAACATACTCTAGCCTTTGAGACTTACTGTAAGCCACAGTGGGTCCACTCATATAAGAGAAAAGGGGAACGAATTATTATGTTTGCTATCAACAAGTGGTGGCACTATTGTCGCTACCGATGTTATTTTTACGCTGTTGTAACCATAGCAACCATATCATGGCCAGTTGAAATAATACTGCCGATGCTCATTTTACTCATACCTTTCGAAGCACCTCAAGCGTCGGTGATATATTTATACATTTCAGTTTTACCCACTGATGCATTGTGATGCCCTGCCGTCGACAACGTTTTACTTAACTCCTTACTATTTCCTACGTAACGCTTATTGATATTCACTTTGGGTGAATTAGGTATTCGCCAAATTCATTTCACCCGACTAAGATATAATAAATGTTCAAATGTCCTTACGTCCTACGTTAAATTGACAGAGTTGAGTAAAATTACTTCAACCATTTTTTTCCGTGTAATAGTACAGTATTTAACTGTTCATTGTGATTCATATTTAAAAATTCTTGTTGTATTTTTATTCTTTCACAAATTATTTTCAACTTTTAATCATTTAAATTTATGAAATGGATTTCATACAATACATTTCAAAATTTTCCGCTCTTTAGAATACATCAAGTTGGGGGGACGGGGGTTTCGTTTGCATTGATATTAGTTCTTGCTATCAAAACTTGGTGGCGCTGATGCTCATTTTCACTGTTTTAAGTATCCTCCTAAAATACATGGTAGAGGCCGCACTGTGCTGTAGGCGGCGTCCGGAGGCATGTCGGGAGTGGAGAGCAAGAACAGCACCAAGTGGAGACGATACATCGTAGTCCTTTATTTATCTATTCTCAGCTACACTTACTTTACACCAAGTCGAAACAACTAGTTTTCAGCGGAGGTCGCACGATGTTGACACTGGTCGTAGGTCAGGGAAGCTACCCTGGACTCAACTGTCAATCAAGCGTCTCGAGGCCCTTTTTGTAGGGATGGAAAATCGGGGAGAAGTGTCGCAATGGAAGGAGTATCGTTTTTTCCCATAGTTTTTGAGTACTACTACTCCTTCCCTCTTGCAGCTCGTTGACCGCTTGGACGGAGGCAATATTACTTTCCTTCTCACTTCTGTGGTCAGAATTATTTAATCCTTTTCTTTCCTGCTTGCAGTGCTTAATCTCTGCTTTTCCTTGCCTTTCCCGACTATCACTTTTCCAGCTTGTAGTGAGTGAAGGCCGTTCCCGGCCAGGAAGGTGAGACGGTAGAGGGAAGGCCACTCGCACCTGGTTGGTAAGTTGCAGTGGTGCGACAAGAACGGGGCTTTTCCGATGTTGGTGCGTGTAACAAAAAAGGACGCACGGTAGTACCCTTCTAACGGTACTGCTTTTTGAAGGCCTCAAGTCGTCTATCAGAGTGAATTTCGGACAAGTATCTTTTAATGGTCAAAAACTTGGATGGTTTTCTACCATCACTATATACGGCTTAAGGCGCGTATAGCAAATATCAAAATATTAAATGGAATATTGCACATATAACCCCCTATATTGGAGTATACTTTGGTTATTGGTAATGCGTAAAATGTAAAAAATGTAATAAACCGTGAGAAAATTCACATAAAAGTTGTACAAAAAACATCGTTAAATCACCTAAAAACTTCCTTAGGAATAACAATAAAATTCTAGCACATAACTTTAAGATACATCAACTAAAAAACTAGTATATATCTGTGTCTAAATGTTACTCAAGATATAGATGCAAGTACATATATATTATAAAATTACAAAGGATTATGCATGAGAATTAGCTTAGAATTGCTAATACGAATTCTAGACTGTTAGAAATTTCTACCGGAATTTCCCAGAACATGTGACTGGAGTTTTATTCAGCTACAGGCTCGCGAAATTAAGACAGAATTTCAGAAAATTCAGTTACTTTTTAGTAAATTTATGAAAAAAAATATCATTTTTAGTTACAGAGTGTTTGAATATTCTGTATATGTTTCTCTGGAAATACTGAAACTTGTAATAGGAATAATTTTTCATTTGGGGTAACTGAAGTTTAATGCAGTTACATGCAACTGAAAATTTAGCCACATGTTACTGAAAACACAGTTACAGTTACGTAATTTTATGATAAATTTTATGGATGTTCTGTTACAGTTTGGTAGTTTTGATATACATTTTATGAAAATTCAGTTAAATTTCATATTATTAATTAAAGTTTCAGAAAATTCAGTGCATTTTTCACAATTTCAAGATACCTTTACTCAAAAACATCATATAATCGTCAAATTTTACGTCACCACATAGTATACATAAATAGATAAGTCCGAAAATTCGGTCAATTTTCCTCAAATCTATGAAATATTTCCACTTTCTGTACTCTCTAAATCTGAATCAGTCAAATTTTCACTGATTGAATCAGTGATTTGCCTTTTCACTGATTCATCTGTGAAAAAATATTTTTCACTGTTAAATCAGTTAATTTTCACTGATTCATCAGTGAAAAAAATATTTTTGACTGTCAAATCAGTCAATTTTCACTGAAATTTGACTGTTTTTTAGTAACCTCTTTTTAGCTATTTGAATCAGTCAAATTTCACTTATAATCAGTACATGTTGACTGATTCAAATTTAGAGTGTACGAAAATCTATGCTTCCCAAGGATTCAAGAAAAATTTCCTAATACATAGTAGGAAAATTTACGGATATTTTTTACAGCGTAATTTATTGATGTTTTCTGTACAAATTTTATGTAAATTTTCTCACGGCTTTTTACATTTTTCACATTACCAAAGTTTACTCCAAAATACCCAAGTGCGAATTGCCGAAGGTGATAATACGGCACAATATTGGCCCAATCTCGGCAGCCAAGAGTCGGCCATTGTTATTGGGCCAGTGTCACTGTTTGCATCGGTCAAGTTCTGGGCCGACGACGGCGGCCTTTTTCGACTGCTTAAATTTACCGACCTTCAGCCGAAACTTGGCCCAGTATCGGCCCTATACCAAGCCGATTGTCATTTTTACTATGGCATCCAGTTCTGAAAGTAGAAGAGCCAGAGTCGGGCTCATGGACGGCACATTACTGGGCCATGTGTCACTTTAACCACGGCAAACCATCCTGGAAGTGAAAAAACCAGAGTTCGGCACAGCATTGGCCCGATGCTGTGCCGAAAACAAGTGCTGGCGGCCAGAGTTTGGGCCAGCATTGGCCGCCAAGTGCATACCGGAGTTATCATTCCAGCAACGGCACGATATTGGCAGCCGATCTTCGGCAAATTTTTGGCGATGCTGGGCCAGTGTTGGGCCATATCTAATTTCGCACTTGGGTAGTAGTCATGTGTCCAATATTTTATTTAATGTTTTTATATTTTAGAAATAAAGATCTCTGACGAGGACTACGATCAGAGTCGAAACGTTTAAAAGTATGTAACTTCCTGAGTTATCATTTCTGGACCTTAAAGCCAATTATTAACAATATTATCGTATGAAATTTTAAAAATAATATGTGAAATATAAAAAAAGGCAAGTTTGCAAAATTGTTCGTTTCAATAAGATCCACAAATTTTGTCTGACACGTTTTAATTTTAAATATCAAAAATAAAAAATTCTATTTTTTAGCCATAATATGTGAGATACCAAATAAGCGTTATTTCATAATAACCATGATTTTTTCATGATAAATACGCAGTTTTGTTGCAAGATTATATGTTTGTTCTAACATCAAGTTTTTTTTTCTGCACAAGTGAATTCATAGTCAAGGGGCACAACAAAGCAGCACGAAATTCGTATTTAGATTTTCCTGAAGAAGATATGGTGTACGTAGGTACGCCATCGGTGATCAGTCATTGTTCAAAACAGACTTTATGACCTATTTCGTAGGGAATTGTGGAACACGCCTGCAGTCCTATTGACAGGTCAGGTAGCTTTACTTAAACCTTCAGTGCAATTAGGATTAAAATTTTGGTGCTTCAAATTTTACGCTGCGAGCTTAACTGGCAGTGACAAGCGACAAATAGTATATTGTGTATCTAGGAGGTAAAGTAGGTCTTTTGGGGCGAGGACCAATGTATTTACACCGAGCGCGCGCCGAAGGCGCGTGCGAGGAGGAGATGAGGTCTGAATACATCGGTCGAGCCCCAAAATGACCGACCTCCGTGGTACACACGATATTTTTTGCAAGATACGTCCTAAAGAAGTATTTCGAGTGTCTGTAAAATGGTACAGTGTGCTCAGATCTGATACCGACGCAGTCACAACTACAGAAGCAACTCCTGTCAGTGAGATCGGAGTAGGGAAAGGCGGTGGCGCGCGCTGCCTCTCTTTCTTCCTCGTCGCTCTTGCACGCGAGAACGACTCGTCCCACTTCTCCTTTTTCTCCTCGCTTCCTACTTGCAATGCTATTTTTAAACTTCACGCTTGGATTCGGTTTCTGGCTGTTGTCTAGTACGGTTGCTTCGTGGTGAATTTCACAAAGTCGTGATTGATATATCACGCTTGGATTTGTGAACTATGTGTGTGGATTTATTCTTCTGAACCTTATCTGCTTAAATACAGTAGTGTTTTTGTGTTTTGCATAGTGAGCTTTTTACGGACTATTAATTGTGCTTCGCATATTTGGCTAGTTGCTTTCTGTTTCTAAAACTGCTTTATCTCTGTGTGTCTATTACCCACGTATTTTGGCCGACCGCTCAGTAATGCCTGCAGTATTGAACCAATTTATTTTTGCCTGCATTTACTTTATAACCTGCAGCATCTGAAATATCATTTATTTATCTACAATTTGGGACGCTTGGCTGGTTATTTTGCTTCAACTCTACGTTTACCAGAAGCCTCTATTCGCCAACTGTTTACTCTCTCGACCTCTACGCTAACCTGTGACATTTTGATTGGACTCTATATAATACTACTTATGGTAACATCTCACTGTCTCCTATCTATTGCCTTCATCTAAAATACCACAAATTTATCTGTCAATCACACCATCTCCTTTCTTGCCTAATACATTGCTTATTTACCTGTTCGATCTATTAACAAGGTTAGATGCTCGGCGTTTATTCTCAGGCTATTGGAACCAAGACACCATCATTTATTGTATATTGTAACAGCTCTTGTAGTTTTTGTGTCTCTCTATTTGCCAACACGCACTCGGTTCGTACATTAGTTATTACTAATATTAACATTAGTTTTCTATATGATTACGTAGTCGTATATGTCAATAAACATCATGATACATGATATTGACATACTAAATTAATTTAATTTTCACCTCTTCAATTTTTCTATTTTTTCTTAATCATACTTTTTGGTTACATTTATAAATTCTGTTTTGGCTATATATGATTCGACATTGTTCTCTATCTTAAATCTCTTGTATTGCCCTATCTGGCAATAACTTAGTACAGGCTGGAGGGGCTTATTAATTTTTTTAGTTTCAATTTCTAAGTTTTACTTGTAATTTATTTTTAGCTTATTCTCTTAGATCGGGCAATTGGATATTTAAGTGTATTTACTCAAATTTAATAGAATTTTCGAATTATTTTTATAATTAATGCTTACAATCTGAATTTTTGCATGTGTATTTAAATTTAATTGGGGTAAGCTCTGCCTGGCAACCGCTCATATCTTGATCAATTATTGCTTTTGTGCCTACTGTTTGTGCTTTGCTTATGTCTACTACCCGGCTTTGTGCTATGGCTGCAACTGGGACTGACAGGGTCCCTACTCCGGTTCCCCGTGGGAATTCTCAGGGTGTGGGTCGTGGGCGTGATTTTGTTTCAGCTAGACCTGGAAAGGATATGGGCTCCGGCATTTTTGTTTCAGCGACTGGATCTTTGGGCGATGATCGGGCTGGTCTGGCCCCTGCGGATGGACGTAAGAGTCCGATTTCCTCTCCGCCTTTACGGTTTTCCTCACAAATTAAGAAGATCAAGCCTCCGGTTGATTCCGATCGGTGCTCGGAGCTGTCTAGCAGCGATTTGAGCCAGAGCTTACTGAGGAGGATTGACGAGTTCTTCGACCCCTCTCCGTGTGACCCATCTTCTGATCTTTTGTGGTCCAGACCACATGATCCCTTGTATGAGGTCTTTCCAGACGCTGCTCCCCCACCATATATAGTCCTAATAGAGAGCACCAGGCCGCGGAAGAACCTGGGCAAATATGATCGGCTGGCTCTAGCAGAATGTATAGATTTGGTCATTGACGGCGGCAGAACCATTTTCTACAATGGTTTAAATCAGGTCAAGATACAGTGTGAGTCTAGGGAGGATGCCAACACACTGGTGCGCTCGCAGGACCTCATGAGGGGCGGCTTCAAGTTGTTTATCCCTTCTTCGCTGATCCGGAAAAAGGCCTTCACGGGTCCGATCGATCTTAGATATTCGGCCTCGGACATTGTTGACAAGCTTGATCCAGAAACTCGCGACGCGATGATACCTGTTAGGAGGAGGACAAATGATGACGGCACTGTTTCTACTAGGGTAGAGTTTACGCTGGCGGTTGCCCGAGTTCCTCGCAGTGTTCGTTTGCTTGGCTATTCCTACCCTCTCACCCCTGTAATTCCTCCACCCAGGCGATGTTTCACTTGTCAGAGGTTCCGGCACATCTCCAATCAGTGCCGCAGCTCGCGTCCCATCTGCGAATTTTGTTCCGAGCACCATCGCACGGATTCCTGCCCCAATAAGCTGCGATCGGCCTTCTGCTCTAATTGCTGTGGCGACCATGTTGCCTCCTCGCGTGAGTGCCCTGTCTATCGCTATGAGTTTGAGATCAACAAGTATTGTTACTGGAATTCCTGTGGATTTGGGGAGGCGGAGTTGGGCCTGCGTGAGCGCGGCGTTCGGAGGCCGGGCCGACGTTTTGAGTTGGGCATGGACAGGATCTCTCTCGAGGATCCCCCTTCAGTTCTTCATGAGATCGATTTGGGCTTCTCGGTTTCGGCCTCGCAGCCATCTGTCTCGGGCTCGGCTGTTGAGGTTGCCAGATCCTTGTTGGATCTTGGTCGGCTCGGCGTGCCTGCTGCGGGGGTGGCGGGGGTCCCGGTGTCTTGCGACCCTGTCGATGTTGTCTCGGCTGTCTCTATCGCCTGCTCGTCTTGGCCCCTCTGCTGGCTCAAGCTTTGCCGGGCTCTAGCTTGCCCCGGCATCTGTTTCTCTTCTTTGTTCCTTCTGTCTTACGTTAACTTAGTTACTAGGGATTTATTATATTACTGTTATATATAGGCTAAGTTGATTTAGGTGTTTCATCTTACTTTTGTTGTTCTTTACAACCAATATGTGCTCTTCTGGTAGAGGGATTACATTTGGTGTGTGGAATGCACACAGTGTAAATAATAAGAGAGCTAAAGTTGAGTTTCTGCTGCATGATCGGAAACTTGATGTTCTCTGCATTTCCGAGTCCTGGCTCGCTGAGGGTGTTGCTTTTGAGCTATATGGCTACTTAACTTATAGGAGGGACCGTCCGGGGGGAGAGGGGGCGGCGCGGCGATTTTGGTTAGGGATGACCTGTCTGTTCTCCCCCTCTCGGTGGATGGCCCCTGGTGTTCTCGGCTTGCTGTGGTCGCTGTCAGGCTCTCTACCTCTGGGATCTCTGGTGGTAGTTTCGGTCTATGTGCCGCCGGATTCGGGAGTTGACTCTGCTCTCTGGACGTCGCTCATTGGCTGTGTCTCGGATTGTGATGTCCTGCTCCTATGCGGCGATTTTAATGCTCATTCCCCCCTGTGGGGGGCTAGTCGCTCCAACTTCCAGGGGCGCGAGTTGTGCTCTGCGGTCCTTGACTGTGGTCTGACTCCATTGAATGATTCCTTGCCTACCTTCCTACCTGCTTCCGGACGTTCCGATGGAAATCTTGATCTGGTTTTTATTACGTCTTCGAGGGTTGGTGTGGCCTCGGTTAATGTCACCGATGACACCATTGGTTCTGACCACTTTCTGGTCATGGGTGAGTTGGGGTTGATTCCTCGTTACGCTCGTTCCACGTATAATCGTTTTAACATCAAGAATGTTGACTGGGTACGGTTTCGTGAGGTTGTTGACGAGGGGCTGCCGAGTATTGGCTTGGCTCTCGACAGCTGCTCGGATCCGGCCGCGCTGTATTCTGAATTCTTTGCGCTGATAACAAGAGCTTTGGAGCGCTGTGGGGCATATCGTCCCTCCTCCCTGCCTGGCAGGAGGAGATCACAGCCGCTCTGGTGGAGCTCGGAGTGCGACGCGGCTATTGCCAGAAGGCGTGATGCTCTCAATAGGTACATCGCCTGCCAGACCAGGGATGAGAAGGCCGCTTGTAGGAGGATTGATGGGGAGGTCAAGAGGTTTCTTAGGAGGCAGAAACATCTCTCCTTTGTTTCCTTCTGTGAGTCCATCGACCCCTCACTGGGGCTGACCAGGATATGGAGAACGGTCAAGTCTATGTCTTCCCGATTGGCCGGATATCGGACGGGCCGTGGGACGGATCCGGATTCGCCGGCCTTGGAGGCCCTTAGGGAGGAGCTGGTCTGTCCGGGTGTCCCGCCGGTTGAGGTCCCCATGATAGTGGATGTTGACGATACGGACCCTATGAATTTTCCGTTCACTGCTCGCGAATTTTCTGCGGCTTTGGGCATCTGTAACTCTCGCTCTGCTCCTGGCTTGGATGGCGTTGGCTACGGAGTTCTGTTGGGCCTTTCGGAGCGCGCTAGGGAGCTTTTGTTGTCTTTATTTAAACGTATGTTCTCTACATCTAGGTTCCCCCCATCTTGGCACGATACTTTGGTCTCCTTTGTTCCGAAGGCCGGCACCGACAAATTCCGCCCTATCTCGTTGACCTCAACTCTTTGCAAGACTTTTGAAAGACTAGTCCAAAAACGCCTTGAATTTCTTGTGGAGAACAACTCTTGGATTCCTGCCAACCAATTTGACTTTAGGCGGGGGCGTTCCTCTCTAGATTGAAATGGACAAGCCAAGTTCTTGCAGCCACGGAGTCAACAAGTCCACCGCCTCCTCAAGGCGCATCAGAGCTAAATGAAGATCCACTTGCCTCGTGTACAACAAAAGATCGTCCGCGTACATCAACGCCCTAACATCCACTGGAAGAATCTCGTTAATCCCCCTGAGGTGGAGATTGAATAAGAGGGGGGAGAGCACACCCCCCTGGGGGGCACCCACCCCACAGACTCTGGGAGAATCGTCGATAGCCGAGAAGTAAAGAATTCTTTTTGTAGTGAGGAAGTTCACAAAATTCACAATCCTTCCAGGCATCCCCAGGCCAGCCAGTCGACCCACAAGAACTCCCGGGAGGACTGCATTGAAAGCTCCCGTAAGGTAAAGATATATTCTATTAAGAAAAGATTAACATAAAATTCAAGTTTAAAATTTACATTCTCAGTTTTATGTTAGAAATATTTTTATTTTACATTTTTTTAGCCTAAGCATAGACTTTTCATTCAAAAAATGAAATGCTCTACAGAAAAGAAAAATTTTGTAATAGAAGTGGATAAATTAAAAAACTAAAATATATGTTCATTGCTATCTTCACATGAACATGTAAATATTTACCGATATCAAATTTTACATGTAAACTTTTGTTTGAAGTGTTCAAATCTTGTTACAATTTGACAAGATCATATGGACGAGTTCAATCTTTTAAATGAAATATTTTATAATTTTTAATTTGTTTGCTCATCTGAAATCCTGTCAAGATTTGAACAGTAAACAAAAAAATTTCCAATGGAATTCAATGTCATTAAATGCTTAAAGTTGTAAATGAAGATTTTCATTACAAAAGTTTGAAGCTTCGTAATTATCATTGTAAATGACTACTTGATTTTAAAAGTAATTCAGCTGTGTAGAACATTTTTATATTTGGAATTCAAAATCTGTGCTTAGGCCACAAAAAAAAGGAAGATCAAAATTCTTTCACCATAAAACTAAAAATGTAGATTTAAAACTTATTATGTCATATATTTATCTCTTCTTAATGAAAAATGCTTAAAAAATAATTCTCTGTTTCAATATTTTTTAAATGTACGAATATTTAAGAAATTCATAAGTACTTAACCTTGTTATAAAAATTTCCAAATAACGCTTTTATTGACAAAGTTACAAATTTTTCAATATATGATTTATCGTATTGTAAGTTTAAATATGAGACGACTTTAAATTTCACAATAACATTATTTTTCAATTACTTAAACCGTTCTTCAATTTTGCGAATTCTTCTCGAGGTTTATTTCAGGTGAGTGACTATTTCTTTTTTTAATGAAAAACATTTGTAATTCTAAATATTCAATTTTTGAAATAGAAATATTAATTAAAAGACTTTCAAGTTCTGGGAATCAACTGCTTCAATAATACAATTTTTCTTCTCTGTAAAGCATCTCAATTTCCAAATTAAAAGTCTCCACAAAGGTTAAAAAAACTTAAGGTGATAATACTTTTATTTAAAAATTTTAAATACAGATTTCAAAATCAAAACTTATTTGCCTAAAATATACGTCTTAAAGATCTTGTAGAAATAAAGTGAGATTTGAATATTTCAAAAATAAATTTTCAGTAATATGTGGAACTTAATCAATGTTCAAAGCTTAAATCAAGTTTAAAATTTACATTCTCAGTTTTATGTTAGAAATATTTTCATCTTACATATTTGTAGCCTAAGCACAGACTTTTCATTGAAAACATCAGATGCTCTACAAAAAATCTTGTTACGACTTAAGAAAATCTTATGGATAATTTTCAGGCAAATGTTTTTCCAAATATCAAGAAAGCGATAGTAATTTTTTAAATGAAATACCTTGTCATTTTCAATATTCCTATTCTTGTTAAATTGAAGGAAGATTTGAACACTGAATGAAGAATTTTTCAATGAATTTTAAGGTCAATTAATGCTTAAAGTTTTATATTTAGATATTAATTACAACATTTTTGAGTTTTATGAATGAATCACTTGATTCAGAAAATACTTTAATTTTGTACAGCATTTACTTTTTTGAAATAAAAATCTGTGCTTAGACCGCATAAAATTAGGTTTAAATGTAAATTCAAATATGGTAAAAATATTTTCGTTTTACACCTAAGAAAAATGACATTAAACTTTAAGCATTTATTGACTTAAAATTTCATTGCAAGATTCTTTGATCAGTGTTCAAATCTCTCAAAAATTTTGTAAAAGCAGCGAAGTGTAAAATTTTACGAAATATTTAATTTAAATAATTGCACTTATTTTTCTAGTATTTAAAAAAACATTTGCCTATAAAATTAAGATTTATAAGATTTTGTAAAATAGTGGAAAGATTGGAACGCTGTAAGATAAAATTTTGAGTAAAATTTTAAATTAATGAATGTTTGACGATTTAAGCGAAAACATCAATTAAAAACTTTTTAACGTCAATTTACACAAGTAAACATTTGTCAACTGATATCCTGATTTAAGCTTTGAACATTTATTAAGTTCAACATATTACTGAAAATTTATTTTTGAAGTATTCAAATCTCACTTTATTTCTACAAGATCTTTAAGACGTATATTTTAGGCAAATAAGTTTTGATTTTGAAATCTGTATTTAAAATTTTTAAATAAAAGTATTATCACCTTAAGTTTTTTTAACCTTTGTGGAGACTTTTAATTTGAAAATTGAGATGCTTTACAGAGAAGAAAAATTCTATTATTAAAGCAGTTGATTCCCAGAACTTGAAAGTCTTTTAATTAATATTTCTATTTCAAAAATTGAATATTTAGAATTACAAATGTTTTTCATTAAAAAAAGAAATAGTCACTCACCTGAAATAAACCTCGAGAAGAATTCGCAAAATTGAAGAACGGTTTTTGTAATTGAAAAATAATGTTATTGTGAAATTTAAAGTCGTCTCATATTTAAACTTACAATACGATAAATCATATATTGAAAAATTTGTAACTTTGTCAATAAAAGCGTTATTTGGAAATTTTTATAACAAGGTTAAGTACTTATGAATTTCTTAAATATTCGTACATTTAAAAAATATTGAAACAGAGAATTATTTTTTAAGCATTTTCCATTAAGAAGAGATAAATATATGACATAATAAGTTTTAAATCTACATTTTTAGTTTTATGGTGAAAGAATTTTGATCTTCCTTTTTTTTGTGGCCTAAGCACAGATTTTGAATTCCAAATATAAAAATGTTCTACACAGCTGAATTACTTTTAAAATCAAGTAGTCATTTACAATGATAATTACGAAGCTTCAAACTTTTGTAATGAAAATCTTCATTTACAACTTTAAGCATTTAATGACATTGAATTCCATTCGAAATTTTTTTGTTTACTGTTCAAATCTTGACAGGATTTCAGATGAGCAGACAAATTAAAAATTATAAAATATTTCATTTAAAAGATTGAACTCGTCCATATGATCTTGTCAAATTGTAACAAGATTTGAACACTTCAAACAAAAATTTTCATGTAAAATTTGATATCGGTAAATATTTACATGTTCATGTGAAGATAGCAATGAACATATATTTTAGTTTTTTAATTTATCCACTTCTATTACAAAATTTTTCCTTTCTGTAGAGCATTTCATTTTTTGAATGAAAAGTCTATGTTTAGGCTAAAAAAATGTAAAATAAAAATATTTCTAAGATAAAACTGAGAATGTAAATTTTAAACTTGAATTTTATGTTAATCTTTTCTCAATAGAATATATCTTTCTCACTGAAAATGTTTTAAATGTACTAAATTGATTAGAAGTATAGAAATTTAAATAGAAAAATATATATTGATTTAAATATTGAACATTTATTGGCATCAAATTTTACTGAAAGTTTGAAATTGTCGTCTGCTTCGCGCCTCTTTTGCGCGGAGTCCAGAGAAATACAATTCTCAATTTCGACTCGATATCCGAAATACCGAAAGCGTGAAATCTAAAAATAGCATTGCAAGGAGGAAGCGAGGAGAAAAAGGAGAAGTGGGACGAGTCGTTCTCGCGTGCAAGAGCGACGAGGAAGAAAGAGAGGCAGTGCGCGACACCGCCTTTCCCTACTCCGATCTCACTGACAGGAGTTGCTTCTGTAGTTGTGACTGCGTCGGTATCAGATCTGAGCACACTGGAATGGTATTGAGTACGATATGGCTATTTGCAGTAGTGCAAGCTGCCACAAACAAGAAGAAGAAGAAGGAATGGTATTGAGAGTGTCCAATTACGACTTGGTGGAATAGTAACATGTTATAACAACAATATTGATAAATATGGTACGAAAGGTGGTGGAAAGGGCTGTAGGGGGGTGGGGCCCAGGGGCGGAGCCCCGGTGCGGGTGCAGGGGGCCTAGCCCCTGCCGGGGGGTTCGGGGGGCTGTCCCCCAGAATTGTATGCATGTCCGGAATGCCAGCAGTCGAAAATTTCGCGGCACAATCACTTATTGCCATCACAAATTACCGCGCCGGATGGACGTTTCCGCCACGTGCACATGGATATTGTGGGTCCATTTCCCGTCAGTAACGGTTTTAGGTATTGCCTTATGATCATTGATCGCTTTTCGCGATGGCCTGAGGCAGTTCTTATAATATATAATATAATTGGGTTTCGCGTTACGGAGCACCCGAAACGTTGACAACTGACCAAGGAGGTCAATTTGAATCGCAATTGTTTACAGCGTTATTACAACTCATAGGTTGCAATCGTATTAGAACCACCGCTTATCATCCCGCTTCAAACGGCATGATTGAGCGTTGGCATCGTTCGCTAAAAGCAGCCATTATGTGTCACTCCGATCGTGAATGGTCGCGGTCTTTATCTACCGTGTTACTCGGACTTCGTACCAATGTTTTGGACATAGGTTCATCTCCGGCTGAGTTTGTTTTTGGCACCACACTCCGAATTCCGGGGGAGTTCGTCCTCCCCGAGGATTTCTTGCCTAATCCGCATGTCTTTATCGAGGAGTTTCGAGAACATATGCGTATGGTTAAGCCGGTGCCAGTAGCACACAAATATCAACGAAAAGCTTTTGTTTTCAAGGATTTGAATACGTGTTCACATGTCTTTCTTCGCGATCACGCCAAGAAGGCTTTGGAGCGCCCTTATACGGTTCCTCACAAGGTTCTGAATCGCGTCTCCGACAGAGTTTACGAAATTGACGTAAATGGCTTATCGCGTCATGTTTCAATTGAAAACGTCAAACCAGCCTATTTCATGCGTGACGACCTCGATCATTTCCAACAGTCCAATCTGGACGCAGCTCCTGTTCTGCGCACGTACTCGCGTAAACGAGTATCATTTAAGTGAGCAGGTATCATCATGTTATGCAGTTTGGAAGAACGATTTAGAAACAGGTCATGTCCAACGTCTGGGACTATGATCTCTCTTCTCCTTTCGTTTTCAAGCACATTAACCATGATTTCGCCTGTCTTACTTGAAAAATACAAACATCGCGCCTGCTAATTAGAACAGAATTTGTTACTGCACAAATTGTCGACGAAATTTTATCCTTTTCTATTTATTATTAGGTAAAGGTCTTTTGACCTCAACTAAAAGTATATTAACTCGGATGCTTTTCAATTGTCATCATCACTTTTGCGATTGTTTTGTTAGAAAGTAGTAACTTTTAGGTTATGCCAGCCCCTGTTAACTCTTTTCACATGTAACAATCGTTTGGCATTTTTTTTTATTTCAGAAAGCGACTGATTATTGTTGAATTAATTTTTATACATCCGTTCTATTAGAATTGTATTCTTCGTCGACCGCGAACTCTTGTTATTTATATTATATTATATTATAAATTGCGTATTGACTATTGTTACGTTGTGCAACCGATTAAGACTGTATTTTCCTATGAATTACTCTAGTACCTGGCGTGCGCCATTTTGTTTTCTGACCGCTCTCACTCGGGGGGGAGTACTGTAGGGAAAGACTATTGGTCGATTTTTATGTCGCGTCATTCGCATCTTGCGAATAGCTATTCTATGCTTTTAAGGCGGCCATACTTGCACGTCAGTTAACAGCCGGTCGTTCCCAGGACCTGACGTCGCTAGTCTATAGTTACGTCAGTAACTATTTTATAAATAAAGTTTTTATTGTTGTTATAAAAAATAATGGTGTTAAAAGTTATTTCTCACCATCGTGGGTTGTAGGCTTCCCACCACTGACTAAAGACTTACAGCTTAATCGCTGCTGTCGCCATCTTGCGGTCCGATCAAGTATTTGCTTGGGGGGAAATATAATCAATTTTTCGCAACTGTGCAGAGGGCGTAAGGAACAAAAGTAGGACTTAAGGAAGAAAACAGATACAATATGAACATGCTGGTCGTAAATGGGCAACTTTACAGCCGCTCTACAGGGGCTCAAAGTACTACTTTAGTGCCTGTTTTGCAAAAAATTATTTATAAGAATATTAATTCATTATAAATATTGATTCATTATATCTTTTGCAACGTCAAGCTAAGGTATTAGTTTGATTATCTTCATGTATGCACACGTAGGAAAGAAAATACTTCATCATTTATTTTATTTATGATTAATTATATATTATTAAGTGAAATAGTTGATAACATGTCTGCTATTATATTGATCCAAAATTCACAAAATTTTTATTCATTTTTTGTTGTTTTGGCACAGGGTCAGTTTCTTTTTAATAACATAAATCTTGTTTTCTCTTTCCTTTTTTATGTAAAACATTTCTGAAATTATTCTTTTGAAATAGTTAGACTTTTTATGTAAAATTACATAACACGGTTTTCTTTCTTTTAATTTCTCAGTAGTCCTATATTAGTTTCATTGAAATCACATACTGGATATAAGGAAAATGTACAATTCTTTACAAAAATTGAGACTCCCAAGAAAAAAAAACCATCGCAACTAAAATGTGAATAAACTTGAATTTTATTTCGACAAATTTGTGACAAATTTTACTAATAATTAGTTTTAATGTTTTGTGCAAATGTAGAAGAATTTAATGACTGCAGGTATTTAGATATTGATTTTGATGATAATTTCATACGATGTTGTTAATAGTTGGCTTTAGGGTCCAGAAATGATAACTCAAGAAGTTACATACTTTCAAACGTTCAAATTCTGATCGGAGTCCTCAGCAGTGATCTTTATTTCTAAAATATAAAAGCATTGAATAAAATATTGCACATATGACCCCCATTTTGGAGTATACTTTGGTTATTGGTAATGTGTAAAATGTAAAAAATGTAAAAATGTAATAAACCGTGAGAAAATTCACATAAAAGTTGTACAGAAAACATCCTTAAATTACCTTAAAACTTCCTTAGGAATAACTCAAGATATAGATGCAAGTACATATATATTATAAAATTGCAAAGGATTATTTATGAGAATTATCTTAGAATTGCTAATATGAATTTTGCACTGTTTGAAAGTTCTACCGCAATTTCCCAGAACATGTGACTGGAGTTTTATTCAGCTACAGCCTCGCGAAGTCAAAACAGTATTTTATGGCTATTGATAATTCTATGTTTATTAATTTTATAACTTTATCATAATTTTCATAACTATTATGGAACAAATACTGAAAAAAATGTATTTTTGACCTGAGGAGGATAACGTAATGCCATTGAAACGTCGTCATTTTAAAAGAAAATAAATTTTGAGAAACATCCATTTAGTCCGAAGTTGTTCATCCTCCTTTCTCCAACGAAGACAATTATTCGGACGTAAAATCATTTTTTTAATGTAATAATATTTCGAAAATTGGTTTTTGGTGGTAAAACTTTTTTCCTTTTGATAATTCAAAGTTTAAGTAGAAGAAATTGTAGCAGAATTTCTCTAATTTTCATAATTAACAGTTTAAAAAGTTAAACAGTGAAGAAAGTACATTTAAAAAAGTCATTATAGTCCAGAAAAATTGGCTCAAAAACGCTTTTTCTGGTCACAGCTTGCGGAGGTGGCTTAAAAATCGTAAACAAATTTAAGAAATGGAATAAAAACAAAAAAAAAAGTGGAAAAATGGGCGGAACAATTGTTTATCGCGAGTTAAAGTGAAAAAAACATGTATAAAAGTTATAGCCAGATGAAAAATGAAGAAAATAAGCCAGTTCTGATACCTGAAAGGGAAATTGTTCACGAGAAAATCGATTGTTAAGATAGTACGATCACGAAAATTAGACCTCAGGCAAAAATAGATAATTTTGCTTTCAAGAATAGCAATATTATTATTGAAGGGCTAATTTGAAAGAGAAAAGATTATTTTTCGTGAAAAAAATTTGAAACACAAAAAAATAATGTTATTAATAAATTTTATTTTTGCCCAAACTTATTTTCTTATCGCTTCGAGCCAAATTTAAAAAAAAGATGCGATTCTAATAAATCACGGTTCATTTTTTTAGGAAAAAGATTCTCTACAACTTGACCGTTACCGATTTTTGAAAATAAATTCTTTAATGGCCGAAATTATAAAAAAACAATTTTTCAAAACAAAATTTTTATAAACAAATTGCTGTATCTGATAATACTTAATTCAATTTCAAAAATAGGAAACGGTCAAGTTGTAGAGAATCTTTTTTCTAAAAAAATGAACCGTGATTTATTAGAATCGCATCATTTTTAAAAATTTGGCTCGAAGCAATAAGAAAATAAGTTTGGGCAACAATAAAATTTATTAATAACATTATTTTTTTGTGTTTCAAATTTTTTTCATAAAAAAAAATATTTTCTCTTAATTAAAAAATTGACCTTTTTTTATTTTCATTGTATAGCCGCAACTAAATTATTCACGATGTTGCTTTTTTCAAAATCTATAGTCCACCTATATGCGAACATTGTCTGACAATTTTAAGTTTCCCTGATTAATATTTTTTTAATTATTCAATTGTTAATTTAGCAAAAGTGTCCTTGTTTAGGTCCTTATAAGTTGATATAAAATGATCTCACACTGTTGAAGATTATTGCAATTGATTCAGTGGCCACTTGACTTCAATTTGAAATTACGATAGTTTAACTTTATTGTTTATTTATATTTTTTTTATATATATAGTGTAGTTGTTTATCGAATTCCAGACGTAGAGAATTTTTTTTGTGTCGTTTTGTAAATGAATTAAGCGTTTTTAAAACATTACTTTTGCGTACCAGCACTCGATCACCGAAAACCCCGCGAAACCAGTAGTCGATCAGCAAGGGACCAATAGTCGATCAAGTCATTTGTCACATAACCTCAAAAACATACATGCAAAAATTAAAGCATTTATTTGAAAATTTTTGGAAAATATCACTTCTTTTATAGTTTTCACTAATCGAGTACCATAAAATTTCGACCAAAAGTTAAAAAACTCACTTTTAAGAATAAAAAAAAAACGAACACAGCATCGCGGTAGGCTGATCGAGTTTTGGTTCCCCTTTGCTTTTTGTATACCAAAAGACGATCAGCGTTTTTTACATATTTAATCAAATTTATGATTATAATTACCTCTCTGTAATAATAGAAAAAGCTTTCATAGGCCTGGTAATGCCTTCTCTCACGCGATTTTTCCAACTTTTCCCTGATTATTGTCCAACTTAACACGGACACGTGAGAATCGGCGGCACCACTGACCGATGGCGCAGACGGCTGTAACGTCTAACGAGCGACTATAGAGTCTCGCTCAAAGTTGATTACGTAATCGACCTATCGAATTAAACTCGTGGGATTATCAATTTCGAAATAAATAAAATATGTTTAAATTAAGGAAATTCCTGACTTATCTGAAGAAATAAATTTCCCACGGAAAGGAGCTGAAAATCATAAAAGACCTTGGGAAAAAGCGTACAAATTCTTTAGGAATATTTACTACCTTTAAATAATAAACCTAAGATTATTCTGCGAGTGTTTAACATATGTACTCGTCGAGGAACTCGACATTGTAAATTAGTTCTAAGATTTCTTTGTAAGTTTTATATTTCTACTATGTATACTAGTTTTAAGGATCAGAAAGGTTAAGTCTGGACGATAGGATTTAAATAAATTAAATTTAAGATAGAACTAGGGATTTATAGAGGTAACATGCATATCTATTTTAGATAGGCAAAAACTAAACCGAATGGCCAGGCAAATAGGTATTGAAACTATTTATTCACGTAGACCTAAAAGATTTAAAATAGGATGTCTGGTCGTCAGTAGGAAGTAAAAAGGCAATCCTTTAAGATTATTGCTTTACTGCCTTCTTTTGCGCTTTCACTGTAAGCGCCATAAAAAAATCTTGCAGCTGAGACAAGAGAGGCTGGGGCAGGGGTTTTTCCGAATCGGACTTCTTCGGACTCGGATTTTCCCAGTCGAGCTTCTCCGGGAAATTGGGCTGGGCCTAGCGAGGGCCAGCGCGTGAAAAGCGAGAGAGAGGGGGGATGCGTGGGGGAGTTGTGAAAAGGGATGCATGAGTTTGGTGGAGTGAAGGAGGGTTAGAATGTTCAGGACTTGCAATCGAATACTTTCGTTTAACCTCTACAAATTCCCTCGTCGAATTTGTAGAAAATCGAGATCTTTTCTAAATCGTCGCGAAGATCGGTATTTCAAATTAAAAGTCCAGACTTAACGGGTCGTGAAATAATATGATATATTTGATTATTAAACAATAACCTTTCTCGAGATTTGTGCTTTATTTTCAAATCATACATTATCCCGGTTCCTCTTAAGGATTTACGCCACTAAAGAACAGACCAATCAGAGAGTGCGCGCAATTCACACGTAAGCGGCTCGTAACAAACGTACGAAATTCAACGAGCGCGTAGGGAAAATATTTTTCTCCTACACTATGTTATATTTTTGAATAATAATTAGGCAGTATAATATTGTTAAATATTTTTTTTAAACGTTACAATTTTTTTGCAGTATTTTGCTTTTTTGAATTCATAATAAACATGAATTCATACCGAAGTGATCGATTATTGGTTACTGATCGAGAATTGGTTCCATTACCTTATATGCTCGTAAGCTTTTCCATGTAAATATCAAGTCACCGTAAAACCTACGTACTACACTTTTTACCTTGGACTAAGAAAATTTCTAGGTCCTGTAGAAAAAGTCTCAGCTACTCGAAAGACGAGAAGACATAAGCTTCTCCGTATAAAAAAAGGCTACGTGAAATTGTAAGGTTCCCTTATCTTTGCGCATTTTCCCTAGGCTAGGGAAATTCTACAGTGAGATTCGAACTAAACGACTCGAGATATGTGAAAACATTATTGTTTTATTCAATATTGCGTAGATCAAAATTGCTTTCACAGATACTGAAATCTCTAAGATTTCACGCATTTCCCGTAGGCTAGGAGAAAACTGGGGGGTCCAGGGAAAATTCTGAGACCGGATTCGGATTCAGCGGTTTAAAATCCATAGGGGTAGTATACTCACATATAAACTTCATTCCACTTTTTTTTTGTGGGCCTGTGTTATCAAATAAAAAAAATTATTTTGAATAGGCTTCTTTCTGACCATTTCTATTGGTTCCCTATTTGTAATTATTACAGATCAAAGTGGTCGCGCGAGCCCCTCTTTTGATGAATTTCGGAAAAATAGGAATTATTCACAACAAATCAGAGACAAACCGAGGTGATGAGCGTATTCACAAATCACTAAAAATCACTTTGCTCTTGAGACCTACACTAGGTAGGTTGGAAAAATACGTGCGCAGACGAAAATCAAGAATAGGGCTCGTCTCTTGCCCGGGTGCACGGTAGCATCACTTAGGCAGTAGATTCTGGTAACCTATTCGACTTATGCGGGCCAATCCTCCATGCTAGAGAGTAAAGAGCATCAAAAGTGTTAAAATTGCAGTGTTTTCGGGGATAGGCAAATTTAATAGTCTTTTTAGTGTCAAGTGTATAGTTCTCGTCTCTCCAGATTCCTCCACAGCAGTTTCCTTGAAGTGGAATTTTTTCGGCCATCGAAACTGTCTGTAAAACCTCTACTCCTCAAAGTAGGATTGCTTTGAAGTATTTTGGGACACAGTCTCTAGACCACATAAGAAGCAAGACTGCTTTGTACTTGATAGGTGCATCGCAAAACTATTTCTAATCTTGCCATACCTAATTTGACAAGATATTTACTTTAAAACCTTTTCTTTATGGGACATCGTAAATTATTGTCAAATTTTCCATTGTTGCCTAGATATTCGATTCGAATTTTCGTGAATTTGTTCGCGCTCAGATAAATACCGTTACAGAAATAAATGATGATAAATGATCAGGACGATTACCTCAATATCGTTTAAAATTACGCTAGTCAAGACTGATATTTCTGTGCGGTTTAAACGTAATAAAGTTTTTTTTTCCTGTGGTCGTTTGAAGGGTTGGGGTGTAGGAATTCAAATTTATGGTTCAAGAGATGCTCATTGCTCAAAAAACTTTTCTTACAGGTGGATGTCCTCCCTCCGACAAAACTTCAATAAAACCTTACGATTAAGAAATGGAATTATATCGTCCTTATCCTTTTCTTTTAAATATTTGAAACATTATCAACAGCATTGCATAATTTTTGCATTGCCCCTTTTTACATAGAAAAACATTCGTTAGAATTGGTGGATTATAATTCTACAATCAACCACCTTATTGGTGATTGGCTGAATTTTTTCATGATAATAATGTTTGACATCATTACACTTATATTTTCTTGCTCAGATGCGTGTAAAAATAATTCTAACATTTTTCCAGAATACATAAATAATAGAGCTCAGCCTGTCTACAGCGAGTGCTCTGTCACCTACTACTGTTTTCATTTATAGATGATTTTGACATTCCGTAAGTATGATTGATCTCCAATTAGCAGTTAACAATATAATTAAATTTAAATGTGCATTTCTTCCTCTTGTTATTTGAAACAAGTTTCTACTTCTACATTTCTTTTTCTCTTTTCCATTAAAAAACATTTGACACATCAGTCAAAAATTTATCTGAGATCAATCACATTACTTGTTATTAGTTAATTGATTTTCTTCACTTTAGTATTGTATATTAAATCTCATTTTTTGACATACACATTGTAAACATGTTTCTTATTCAGAAATATTTGTTTGTAGTCAATTACATTATTCGTAATTGGCTAGTTAATCTTTTATCATTGGGTTACATTATGTGCAATGATTGGATAATTGTAATTGCACTTTTGTAATCATTTTATTTCTGAATTACTGTGCATACTTATTTATACATACTTTTTTGTCTCCAGAAAAATACAAACCAATTTTTAGAGTTATATCTCTAAAGTAACATTTAGCAATCAAATAAAATACTAATTTTCACTCAAAACTTTTTTTTATTGACTAACCGATTGTACAAATAATCAATCATTTCACTTGTCTCCACAAAGATGAGCGGATAATTTTAAATGGTCGGTATGTACAATTTTCTTTATTTGAACCACCTTGAATTGATGCGTTCCGATCACCAAGTAGCCTAGTCAAGACATATGGTCCTGAATAATACGAGGGTCGTTCAATAAGTTCTTAGAAAAAGATAGAAGAACAAATTATTTTGTGTGGATTTTTATTTTTTTATTTTTCAACATAATCTCCTTTTGAGTCTATACACTTTTTCAAGCGTTTCTCCTACTTTTTCAAGCTGTCCAAAGAGTAGGATTTCGGAAAGTCCCGAAAATAGGCATCTGTTTCAGTGATGACCTCCTCGTTCGACGTGAACCATAGTCGGCCAAGCAATTTTTTCAACTTTGAAAATAAAAGAAAGTCACTGGGGACCAAATTCGGTGAATACGGTGGATGTTATAATAATACGAATTTAATATCCACAATTTTGGCCATCGAAACACAAAGATGCAGTGTGATAACGAGTATCGTAAAGCGAGTGTTGAGGTACTTGATCAAACTATTGAAAAATTCAACGTCTCTAAACGTAGATAAGAAAAATTTAAACTCCTTTCACTCGCACATGAATCTTGGGGACGCAGAAAATTAAGAAAGGTGTTTGGTACGTCAGAGTGGCAAGCAATTAAGGTGAAACAATTAGTTTCAGAAGATGGAATTCTTATACTCCCGAATCCAAAAAAAGGAAGAGCATTGCCCGTGGAAATTGAAACTCTTGTAAAGACTTTTTATGAACGCGATGGCATTAGTCGAATGATGCCAGGAATAAAAGACTTTGTCGGTAAAAAATGATGATGGAACTCGTTCACATGTCCAAAAAAGACTTCTACTATGTAATATCAATGAGCTGTATGCATAATTCACAGCAGAACACGAAGGCCTGAAGATAAGTATTTCAAAATTTTTCAAAACTCAGACCTCGTCATTGTGTTCTGGCAGGAAGTAGTGGCAGTCATAATGTGTGCGTTTGTATGCACCATGAGAATATCAAGTTGATGCTAAATGAGATCAATATTCAGCATTTGTCAGAGGATACTGACATGAGATTACACAATTATCACGATTGTCTAGATTCTATTGTATGCCCTGAATCTTCAAGCTCCTGTTTTCTAGGAGAGTTTTGCCCAGAAATCTGCCCAGGTACTGCGAAGTTAAAAGACAATTTGAGAAATGCTTTCGATGAACATGGAATTGATGCAGTAAGATTCAAAATTTGGCTACAAACCGACAGGTGTACTTTGCGCACTTTGGTAATGAATGCTGATGAATTCCTAGATGATTTCTGTAAACGGTTGATAAAATTAAAAACTCATCACTTTGTTTCAAAGATGCAGTCATCGTTTTTTGAAAACCTAAAAGAAAATTTATTGGTAGATGAGTTTTTGATTTGCTTCGATTTTGCAGAGAATTATGCCTTCGCCGTTCAGAATTTAGCTCAATCATTTCACTCGAATAACGACCAAGCTGCAATCTTCACTGTCATGATTTATTATAAAGATGGTGGAGAGCTGAAACACAGAAGTATCAAGCTTTATTCCAGTGGGAAAAGTGTAATTGAAAAGAAACCGAAATTTTCTTCAACAGCAAAGAAAGTTACGCCATAGCTACCGAGATTCTGAAAAGAGGATTTGACCAAGTAGTAACGATTCTGAGTACACTGGAATACTACGCTTTCATTTCTACTCAGGACAGGAAACTTTTAATGAAAAAGTTTTCATCTTCTCAAAAGTATGAAACCTTACCAAAGGTCAAAAAACGAAACCGCAGAAGAGGCCCGCGAAATTACTTCCAAAAGCGAAAAAAATAGCCAAGAAACACAATTCTACGAAATATGCTATGTATAAAAAGACAGAAGGTTCCAAAAAACCAAATCCATCAAACACATATTCAAATAATCCACCCAAATAAACAGAAACATCACTTTCCTACACATTCAATAACTAGATATAAATTCAATAGATTTAATTTTCAAAACATATTCCAAATTAATCTTACACTAACTGTAATTTGGTTAAATGTGATAGAAACAGACATCGGCACAATTTAATTTGATAAAATGCTTATAAAATTTAATCGTATTTTTGTAAAAAATTAAGTTTTTCTAAGAAATTCACAACAATTTCCAGTAACGTATTCACTCAATTTGGATGAAGTTCCAAAAACCAGTTACCTGCGATTTTCTCAAAACTACATATACCCACGTATTTTGATGTCGTTTTCGAAATTCACCCGCAAAACGGGACTCAAAATAGTAGTAAGAAGTTCGTTAGGTAGTCAAAAGAACTATAATCAAACCTTGAGAGCTGAAAACTTTTCTATTTCTTCTTCTTCTTGTTTGTGGCTTCTTGCTGAATTTAGCAAATAGCAATTTTACCACACGTTCAAAGCTAACTAAAAATATCAGCAAGAAACGATAGTAGTAGAAGTACGCCAGAAAGCTCAAAGCAGCGATTCAAGCGTTACAAAGCAATCTTCAAGTCCTATGGACCCACGTTGACAGCCTAATCCATTCTTGCGAAGAACAAGGGACAAGAAAGGGAGGGTGTGCAGGGCCGCACATCACATAAAGCATTCATAATCATTAAATAATCAGATCCCGGGACCTGAGAAACCTTCCCGTTTCTCGAATAGCCTCAGGATGCGGATTAAATATAAGATCTCTCAGGTCAACCTACTCAGGGGATCCTTCAGGGAAGCGATTGGCTAAAAGCTGAAAAATTTTGGTTCCCCTCCAGAAAAAATTGGGTAGTCGTTAAATATATGTGAAAGGTCTTTCAGCTCTACATCATAGTCGCAGTCCGCGTTTATATCCCATTTCATTCTCTGAAAATGAGCGCCGGTACGGACATCGAGGATCCTCAGGGGGGTGATCAAGCTGATATAGTCTATGGAGGATTAAAAGCCCGAGAATGTATGACTGCAGTAGATCACACACCATATCCTTCACTTTGACGGGAAAAATCCACCCTTGATGGGTTCTTCCTAATTGCATTAAACGGGGCGGTATTAATCACTCTCTAAATTTGAATCAGTCAAAATCTACTGATTATCAGTGAAATTTGACTGATTCAAATAGCTAAAAAGAGGTTACTGTAAAGCAGTCAAATTTCAATGATTATTTTAGTGGTAATTGACTGATTTGACACTGAGAAATATTTTTTTTCACTGATGAATCAGTGAAAATTAGCTGATTTAACAGTGAAAAATATTTTTTCACTGATAAATCAGTAAAAAGTCAAATCACTGATTCAATCAGTGAAAATTTGACTGATTTACAGTAACCTATTTTTAGCTATTTGAATCAGTCAAATTTCACTGATAATCACCGAGCCTGGGTTTATTAAAGCAGTTTTGACAAAACCAAAGGGCGTGACTCGCGAAAGTGTCCGCGACAAACAGTTTTCCAAGCTCAAAGACTTTATTGCGCATTTAGGGAAAATATTTGCGCCAATAAAGAAATACTAATGGCACTTTGAGTCGATTATCAATCTCCGAATGAAGCAGTTTGAAACTTTCAATGAATAAAATGATCGCGTGCAGGGGTTTTTGAGTGGAGCCAGGTACGCCATAGAGGAAAACATACCAGTACTTATGGGCACATAAAAGAAAGTTTCATAATGATGAAGCCGGTGATCGATTGTCCCCTAGACGCCTTTATTAGAAGTCTCCTAGATAACATTTCCATTTCTGTGGATACCCACAATACAAGGGATCTCAGTGAAGCATTCGTATGCGCCCTGCACGCAGAAGGAAGGTAGATGTACCACTTTGATCAAAATGTTTTAGGAGTCGTCACCGTGTGGCTCTCTCGTTCGGCCGATTTCAATTCTTCTTTTTTTGTTGTGTTGGTAGAAGTGTCATTGACGTTCTGTTAGATTTTCAGCTAGATAGCTTGACATTTGTTGAAGTGACGTTGTATTGTTTACATCTATCTTTGTGTGTGGTTTCGATTTTTCGCAACAAAAAAAATGTCATCGAATTTGCAGCAACGAGTTTGCATTAAATTTTGTGTTAAAAATGGATTTAACGGTGCGCAGATTTTGGGAATGTTGGAGAAGTGTTTCGGTAACGATACTCTAACGAGATCGAACGTTTTCCACTGGTATGGACGCTTCAGAAGTGGTCGTGAGTCGGTCGAGGATGACGAACGCAGTGGCAGGCCGTCGACGGCGAAAACTGATGAAAACATCAACAAAATCGAAGGGTGGATGACCGTAAGCCGCAAATTGACCATTAGAGAGATTGCAGAGAAGTGGAACATTGCTTACGGATCCGCTCAAGACATTTTGGTTAATGATTAGGGCCTCAGACGTGTCGCTGCAAAGCTGGTGCCGAAAGACCTGAATTTCATGCAAAAAATATATACCGCAAACCTATTATAAAAAATGTTTCCAGGATTGGATCAAGCGCTGGAATAAGTGCGTTGCAGTCGATGGGGAGTACTTTGAAGGGGACAATATCGATTATGATGAATAAACTTGTACACATGGGAAATTCTAAAAAACCTACACAGCTAGAGAAGCCTAGCTTAAAAGGGGGTACGATCACAATATAAAATTATTAAATAAATTCATGTGCCACTTGAAGTGCCCATGAACGAACACCTTGTCAAGGCCACTGATGCAGTTTATTGCTGCTCAGGTCAAGGATCTTCAATTTTGACTTTCCTGAAATAATTGTCACTTTATTAAACCATGAAGTAAAAAATATGTTGGCCTCCTATTTTCATAGAATCTCATACTTTTTAGGGGCCAAAATAAGATTTCTAGTTTCTTTTTTACTATAACATAATGTTTGAATCGCCATGAAGAAAATTGCTATTGCTAATCAGAATACAGATACTTGACAGAAAAAAATCGTGATGTTACTCAGAGAAAAACATAGAAAAATTTTTCCTCAAAAGGGCGTAGCCAAGTTTCCATGTGAAATCGGCCTTAAAACCAAATCAAATTTCGCATCGACCATATGGAAGGGGTTAAGCAAGAGATGATATTGCCAAATTTTCAAATCATTATCCGCCGGATTTTACAATTTTCGTTTTTTGCTTTTTTTAGTTAAACTAATAATTGGAAAATTTTGGAATAGTTGGGATAGTTTCCATCTAATTTTTTCATAGTTTTCCCTATATTCCCTCCCAAAATTTCCTATTACGCATAAGCACTACGTACTTATACTATCAACACTATAAACTATAAATATCATAAACGAACTTTAATAACTACAAGTTACCATAGCCAGTGCATACGATATTTCTGAAAAGGATCTGAACCATTGTTTTTTCTAATTATGAAAAATATTCAAGGTGTCAGAATCCAAAATTAACAATTAAAGGAATCGATTTAATCATTTCATATCGATATGTGATTTATTGGTGTCATGAAATATGATCCAAAAATACCGACTACATCGGAAATAACCATTTCATCACAAATTTCATTTGGCAACAGGTAATGACAAGTAGACTACCAAGTAATTAGGCATCAAGTAATAAAAAGTAGGCTACCAGGTATTTAGGCAATCGGGAATTGCAAAATTACCGTTCAGCATGAACTCCTTCCAAAAATCAGGCCACCCAGAAAAATCCCAAAATCATCGAAATAACCCACCTAAGCATCATCAATACGAGTCTTCGAGGCAAATCTAAATTCAATCAAATTCGCAGTTACTGAGCAACCTGGTACTAACCAGAACTACTCGGACAGTAGAGAAAATATTTTTCTCTGCTTTCCCCGTCCGCGGTTTGAAAAAAGCGCGTCTTATTGGGATCCGTGGTCGTGACGTTACAGTAACGTCGTAAAACAAGATGGCTGGCGAAGAGTAGGTTAGATCAAGGCGAGACACCTGGCTAGAATTACTCTTTTCTTAATTTAAAAACTTTTATTGAAAAAATTAGGTTTTCATTGAATGAATTATGTCAATTCACAAAGTCGACACCTTCTTCTCGAAATTTGATTGAAGGTGAGAGTGTTTTGAATGCCGGGCATGTCATGTCTTGTGGCCGATTGAATGAACAGCAGGATGTTTGCAAATTATTTATTGCGTTTTGTATGCAATCCTCCAATTTGAGAAATCATCCTCATGAAATAAAAGGATCAATATCCTCCAATGGCAAAATTATTGACGTAAAGTGCTCTTGCAAAGCTGGGCTGAGCAAAAAATGTAAACATGACGTGGTAGTTTTCCTGTTTTTGAGCAGGTTAGTTTTTCATTATTTATCTTTTGGTAATGATATTTAAAACAAATTGATTTATTTATAAAATATTTTATTCTTAATTTTATAATGTAACGACAATAAGTCTCACTTAAATGCTTTTAAATAGACGTAAAAAAATAAATTTCAATACCTCCCTCGTTGGAGGTTAGGTTTGATTTGTATTTACTTTTTTGTTCACGAACTTTTTTATCATATTCGAATAGATATTTTATAAAGAGAAATAATCAATAATCAAATCATTCCATTTCTTCTAATTTATTAACATGATCCACTTTTATTTTTCTGATACCAGGAAAGTGATAAAAACTAAATTCAGGTTTTTCACAAGCTTTTGAACTACAACCAAAAATCGAGCAATATATTTTACTTTTCGAAGGTTTGGGGCGAAATTTTGCACCTAACCGAGCTGACTCCATTTTCCCAAAATTTTTTCAACAACTTTTTTTTAAAACGCTTGAAATTAAACTAAAATAAATTTTATTCGGTTTGTGTTTACGGTATTTATATTGTACACATGGAAAATTGACCTACTCTTATTAATTCAAATTTTTGTCACGAGATGGCGTATCGCAGGGTAACGGATCCCAATATCACCTGACTAGTTGACCTAGGTTCGTAGAAAGACCTAGTCAGGGCTAAAAATTGGGGATTGCGATTGGGCGGACGTTAATAATAGCAAAATCTTCTCTCAGGCGAAAGCCAAACGTGGGATCCTGCCACTAAGAGTATTCCAAAATACTTTCACTACCAAGATTCGGTCTTTTCAAACTTAAAAGCTTGCTGGTAGTCAAATGGTCGCAGGTATCCATAGTGTGTCGCGATCTGGAGCTAAAAATCCAGTTAGTTAAATACTAATGTAACGTCCTACGTCCGTCTCATACGTTTTATTTTTTTATTATTTACTGTAATACATAACTTTACAATATTCTATTTTATATTTTCTTCGAAATTTTAATCTTAAAGATGTAAATATTTTAAACGGAATCTCTACCTTAAAGATTATATGGATTCCAAAACCTTTTTAAGAAAATGTGCAGCTGCGTCAATATAAACACATAAATTTTGTCTAGAAATCGGTAAATATACAATAATAAACCAGTACTGGCGTAGTGGCTTCCTGTCCCGTGTGTACCATGAGCAATACGAGGACAGCACCGCCGGAGGACAGCAGCGTCGAAGATGAGGCACAGCCGGCTACCGAGTCCAGGTAAACACTGGCCGCCATGTCGAGTTTCGAGCCACGATAGATCGACGCTTCGATTATCGCCGCCATCGATCGTTGGAGAGCGACGCACAAGACGACCAGACGCCACCACGTGACCCGGAAAACGTACCCTAGGGCGCATAGACCCTGGGGCTTGATATTTAGTATCTTAGACATTTTGTGATACTAAATTTATGCAGTTTGATATAAATGAACACTAATTACAATGGTGTCAATATGCCACACGCGCCGTTCGTTGTAATTGATAGAACCGCGTGTTGATGGAAATCATTTGCCGAGGGCAATTATTATACTAGTCACGAGTTGCCTAGTCGTCTATTGGATGCATGACATGTGACCTGCTTCCGGCTCCGCGATTGGGTCACGCGTGTAATTCGTGGGGCAGGTCGGGAATTCTGTCAGCGTCGCGTCGGCCTTCGTCACTCTCGTCCTGCGACTCGTACGGCCATCAGTTACCATTGCTTTTCCTTCTCGTTGGAGATCAGTCTTCCCAGGACTACATTAAATTTGATCCGGAGATGGAAGCGGAATTCGTCTTGAGATACGACCCAATTACGGAGGATGTTATATAGGTAGCGTGAGTGACTTTTTTTAAATTTTCTCTTGACAAGTGGCTCGGAATTCCGAGTAGAACTACAAATTGACTTGAACGTTTTATGGCGTCTGTCACATGCACCGCAGCCACTTCGCCTCGATTCTCTCTCTTCTTCGCGAGTGCTTTTCTGTTTGTATCGGTGGCTTTTTATTGATGTTTAGACAGAAAAGGAAATTGATTAATTAAAATAAAGTAGTGGTGAATTCCGGTGCTCTCGGGTGGTGACGCGCTAATGAACTGATTCCGCCATATTGTCGCGTGGCTCGGGAATGTTCCGAGATTTCTGTTACCTTTCATTTTATTTGCGTTTATTGAAACCAATGTAAATACTCTGGGCTGTTAGTAAATCCAATTTTGATCTGTATCGAGCTCATGAATAATTTTAATAAATCTCGTTAAGCCGATATATGCTAATTAATTAAATTCTGGTGTTTCAATTATTTACCCGGTAATCTGTTGTGACATTGTTTGACCCCGCCTTGTGTTAATTTCAGGAATTTCGAGTCTCATCATTGTCTTAAGATAAATTTCGTCACCAACTAGGGTGAGTGGCGCTCAATAAGACATTAGAAGAATATTTTATTTCCAGAGGAATTTTATATGAAATAAAATTGGTTGGGTCAGCCAAAAATAAGAGTGCCAGGTTACGGGTAGAACCTGAATCTCAAGATATAATTAAATAAGGTATATGAATAATATATCTGTAAACTCAACAAAAATAACAGTTTTTAATTGTTAATATTCACTAATTTGATTCAGTAAATCTGTTAACAACTCATTATTTAAATACTAACGAATTCAATTGTTAATAATTATTAAATACATGTAAAAATTCATATTTTATACAAAGAATGTACCAATGTCGCCATCTTTGAGAAGGTGTGTGAACCTGGAAGAAGCTTGGTACGGCCCAAAAGGCCCGGAAAACTTGAAAGGCCCCCGAATTTTCACACTAGAGGAAGTCTGGGCGTAACTAGACTTGCCTATCTAGGTTAATAGAGAACCAAGACAGCTACCCCCAGACTTTTCCTAAAATTTGAAATATGCCGAGGGAAGCGGGGTGCTGCATATAAAAACTAACTGTAGAGAAAAATTCTTCAGTTACTTTTCGGCATTCAGTTCTCTCTGCATTCTTCTACAATTTTCATTCTTTTAAACATTTTTATCGCGAGTGCATGTTTTAAAATTAGACAGACCGTTCTGTCAGTAATATATATTAAAAAGGTTATATTTTTCCAGAGGAATTTTGATAAGTTACTTGGCTTATTTTTTTGAACGGTTTCCAAAAGTATTTTTATCTAAAAATAAACAAACGGTGAACTATCCTAATAAGATTTCTCCCAGCTCAGCATATCTTCCAAGGATTCCCAAAATTACAAGGATTTTTTTGCAATACTATTAAAAGTAAGTGGTCTTCTCTACATCTTTCTATTATTAATTATTAATTATTATTAAATTTATTAAATATTACTGAATTAATTATTATTATTAATTAAGGACAAAGTACGTGCTCCCTCGTATGGGAATAGTACCACTTTGTCCGGAAATCGCCTTGTTTTACCCATTTTTTATATATTTTTCACTGGAATTTTTTTTATATATATTGGTTGAGAATAGTTAATGAATAGATTTCCCGGGTCATCGGAATTGATTTTCCAGAACCAAAACTGAGGCAATAATTATATTCTCTTCCAGAATATAATTATAAATTTTATAAAATAAACTTTTATCTTATGTGTCTTCAGACGCCATACTAACTAGCTGAGAGAATTTACATCTCGCCAAATCTCAAGACGACGAGGAGTTTGTTTTCTCATAATCAGAAATAGGTTTATTGTGAGACAAGAGTGGCGAAGGACAGGCAATTTAAAAGTACTGCCTCCCTGCTAGTTAGAAGCTATCTATCTCTTTCTTACCTTAAAGCTATAAGGTTGAAGTAAAGAAAAAGGGTGTGTGCGCGAGTGAGTCGCGTAAGGACAAGAGCGGTTCCTTGTTTTTGCAACCACGACAATCTCAACTCGAATTTGGCCCGGATCTCCAGGACTTCAGCAGCCAGAACGTATTCTCCTCCTTTACTTTCACTGACAGAACATCCGGTTGGATTAAGGAACTAGAATAAACACAAGAATGCCGTAACGTACTTTGTATCGTTCTAATTTACTCTTTCTACTTTAATCTATGCAAAAAATGTTCACATCAATTTGGTTGTTTTGTTTTCCTTAAAAATAAATTGTCTTTTTATTTATGTGAATTTCAATCGCTTGATTCAAACATATTTGAAGCACCTTTTCCCTTTTCTCTTTCAAAATTAAAAGTGATAAAACGTAGGCGCGTGTAGAATACACTCTCAGTCTGAGAGTAGAAGACCAACAACCTCACATAATAATAAAGGAATTTAGCTAATACTTGTATTAACTAAATTCGACAGTTTGGACGACCTCCGCGTGTACTTATACTAATTGGTAAAATGTATTAAGGATAACTATTTTTACTTCTTTTTGCATTTTATTTAATTTAATAATAGTCGTACGTAACAGTTATAAATGAAGATAGCGATGATGACTAATTTAAAAGTGAAAAAAATGTATGCTTGGCAAACGTTCAGTTACTTATGGTGTATGAATTTGTAAAAACTAGATCGTAAAAAAATATATGTTTGTAGGAAAACCAAATTTACATTTTATATATCACTTTTATTTAAAACTGACAGCTTTTCAACGGGCAAAAATTCATAAAGAAATGTAACGAAAATTTAAGTAATACAATGCAAAATAACTACTAAAAATTTGTTGTTACCCAGAAATCCAAGTTAATTACTTATTTAATTTACGAGCTTTTTTTATCATTTGTGTTCATCAAAATTTCAAGAAGTAAACTAAATGGAGAACGATCTGAGGGTATTTTCGACCTCTAGTGTTTTGATTATCGATAGGTAACTAATGAATAGCATAATTAAAAAGAGTGGTCGCAAAAATCAAACATGAATAAAATTGGGTGCCAAAATTTTCGCAATTTTTTGCATTGTGAATTATGCATAAAAAAATCTGAAAAAATGTTCAAATGTGTCTTCTATTGGAGAAAACAGCCCTGATTGTTTCCAAAATTTTCTTATTAGTTTAACTAAAAAAAGCAAAAAACGAAAATTGTAAAATCCGGCATTACTCATTCAAAATGGCGGATAATGATCTGAAAATTTGGCAAAATCATCTCTTGATTAACCCCTTTCATTTGCTCGATGCGAAATTTGATTAGGTTTTAAGGCCGATTTCTCATGGGAACCGGCTATGCCCTTGGTACAATTTTTGTTGTTTCCTTCCATTTCACGAAATCCATTCTAAATTTTCTCTAAAACTGTCCTAATTGCCCTAGCAACATATATTTGGCACAAGAAAATTTATTTAACCGTTTTTGAGAAAAATACATTTTTTGTTTTTCCTTTCCACTCCCATAACTCCCGTAAACAATATTTTTTAGACCTAATATTCTGAGAACTTTAATTCTCCATCAAAGTCAACTCATGGTGAACATCCCAACTAGATGTAACCGGGGCATCCCATACATGCTTACTTGGTTATGGCCTTACGAAAATGCCAGGAAATGTGTTGAAAGCCAAATTGATTCTACTTCTCGCAAAATATAAAAATACATAATACATGGAATGTATTGGATCTATAACTTAATTCGTGCGGTTTGCTAAGAGATGGCGTAACGTGATTATTATTCCATCGTTCTAATATTTCGAACATGCGTTGGAAAGCTACTGCCATTGTGCGTCTTTTTCAGTATATGTCATTCATTTGAAGCGTAAACAACAATAATTTTTTTTACTCAAATATGTCGAACTTTCTGCCTGAAAAAGTGTTTTTGCAGGGAGTTCTTCTTCATTACTTTAATATGAAGAAAACTGCTGCCGAAAGTCATCGTATTTTAGTAAAAGTTTATGGTGAACATGCTCTAGTTGAGCGAACGTGCCAAAAGTGGTTTCACGATTTAAAAGTAGTGATTTTGGCTTGGAAGACGAACAACGTCCTGGGCAGCCAAAAAAGTTTGAAGATGAAGAACTGGAAGCATTACTCGATGAAGATTGTTGCCAAACACAATAAGAGCTCGCAGAATCTTTGGGAGTCACTGAAGCAGCCATTTCAAAACGTTTAAAAGCAGCAAGATACATTCAAAAGCAAGGAAATTAGGTTCCACATGAACTCAAGCCGAGAGACGTTGAAAGGCAGTTTTCCATGTCCGAAATGCTGCTGGAACGCCACAAAAAGAAGTCATTTTTGCATCGGATTGTTACGGTGTGCTGTATTATGAGCTGCTAAAACCGGGTGAAACCATCCATGGAGAACGCTACCGAACACAATTAATACGTTTGAAGAGAGCAATAGCCGAAAAACCCCCGGAATATGCGACCAGACACGAGGCAATAATTTTCCATCATGATAATAGCATATTACGTGCCTAGGCGCACAATGAGGGTTATTGCGTGACAAGCGACAATGCTCGCAGGAGATCGAAGCCGAGGCGCGATCAGTCCTGCGACCATTGTCGCGAGTCTCGTAATTTCCCGAATTGTGTGCATTGGCACGTATTCTATTTTATGTGACTTCGGTGCGTATACGAGTTTTCATGCGTACACTTGAATCTAATCTAGTATTGTAGTTGTTTGCGGCGCTAGTAATTACACTTGATATGTCACGACTAGTGCTGCCGATCAGCACTGTGCCAAGCGTTGGCACACCGCTGGGGCGGCACTGGCTAAACACCGGCACAATACTGCTTCTCAGTGCTGGCAAACAACCAACATTTGTGTATTGCCAAGCATCGGTGCAGCACTGAATAAGCACCGGCGCAGTACCAACATTCAGTGTTGGCAAACAACCAACTTTTGAATAATGCCAAGCGTCGGTGCAGCACCGATGTGGTACCGCTTTTCAGTATTGACGATCAACAAATATCGCGTAATGTCAAGTATTGGCGCAGCACTGGATCAACACTGGCGCAGTGCCACCGTTTAATGTTAGCAAACAACCAACTTTCTATCGCCTTTCATTGCCGACAAACATGTTAGTAATGCTATGAGCAGTACTCTAAAAAAAATCAATTACATTCTACACATTAGTTTGTGTGCCCGCATTGGTGTGACGGTAAGTAAAATTTTGCTGATCAAAAAACATTTTTATTGAACTAAACCAAAGTTTATTGCTTGAATTAGTTAACCCTTTCGTTACGAGCGCCGGATATAACCGGCATCCACTCGATGACTTCTGTGTACGAGCGCCGGATATAGCCGGCATTCATTCGATGACCTGTGTGTAAACTTTCCATCGATTGGTTTTATGATTGTACCAAAGTATGCTGCCGTTTCATTCGAATGTTTTTGTTAAATTCTCCGAATTATTTACATGTTATTGTTAAATCAATAAAAAGTTTCAATAAAACCAACAAAATAGTTTTTTGATATAAAAAAAAGAGATAATTAACAAATTTGCTTAAATATAATAAAAAAAATTTTAATTCAAAAAGGGGGCGATCAATGATCATATTTATTTTAATCTGATAAATGTTTTTAAAGTACTGCTGTTCATCTTTTTTTGACTTGGGTGATGCATGAACCCAGATTACGAATTCTCTACTTCAGCTGAGTTATTATGCAAAATGGATATTGTCGATAACACAGGTGGAAAAGTCGGACTTATGCCGGATCTTACGAACGGCATGGTACCGCGCCAGTTGTAAATGAGGAGCAATGCCAGTACTGATCATTAGTACCGCGCTGAGCATTGGCGCGGTACTGGTTTAGTACTGCCCCAGTATGGAGTCCAAATGCTGGCTAGAAGCCGAGTTAGGGATTTATGTCGAGCGTTGGCGCGGTACTGATTAGTACTGCCCCAGTAGGGAGTCCATGTGTACTATTTTTTTAATAGTACTTCATAAGTTGGAATAACTTATTGCGAACTTGAATGCATAAATTCGTTATGAGATAATTTTCTTGATTCCAAAGTTTCATCATATTTTTGAAATTGAAAAAACTCAAAATTTTCAGATTCTGAACATACGTTGATTTTACTCTTGAAAACAAAAATTAAAGGAATCATAACCTGTATAGAGTACCACTAATATACAATAATAAAAGTTAATAATTCTAAAATGTATATAAATCTTTTTATTATGTAATGTTCTTTAATTCAAAAATTTGATCGCTTTCTTTCAAAAATATTTTATTTTATAGACAATCGATTTAATAATTAAAAATCTTAAAAATTTTAATCAGAATCATAAGTCGAGATAAAATCTAAAAACTCCCGATTACATGGGGTCTATATACTTCTTACACGGCCCTGTAGTAGTTGAAGGTTATAAGCGCTATTTTCTTTCTTGTATTCCAAGCGTGCGCAGCCGAGAGGCTTAGTCGTTAGATTAGTAATGCGTTAATTGTAAGTAGAGAGGGTTCGAACCCGCAGAGTTAAGAATAATTTTTAATACTACCTATACGAGCGATTGTGTAGTGTAGAGGGAAATGTGTGTTTGTAGGTAAGTTTGTATATAAACATAGTAAGTTAGAGTCTGCTTTAAAGTAAATAAAGTTTTGAAGTGTACTAAGAATATTCATCGATTCAACTACTGCTCTTATTTCATTTACCTATGTTCCTGCAGTTCACTTAACTTCAAAAATGACACTGGGCCTTTACAAACTACGGAAAGTAAGTTAAAAAGTAGTCGAATCTACTGAGATTTTTTTTCTGTGTACGTGTAACGAAAAAGTATTGTCAATTTAATCAGAAATAATTTTCTAGCTTGAAAACAGATTTTTTACTGTGAAAACAGTAAACTTAAGCTTCCAAGCGAATATCCCTCCATTGCTGTTAAAAACGGTAAATATTAGAGTCTTAACTCGAACTTTCCCTGTACTTTTTATCTTAGTACAATACAGATTTTCGGTACATTTTCCAGTACCGCCCCAGTACTAAAAGACAACTCCCAGCCGAGTGACATTTTGTACTAGTGCCAGCACCGCACCATCACTGAAGGCCTGCGCTAGCGCAGTACTACTGGTCAGCACTCGTGCAGCGCTGCTGGTCAGCACTATGCCGCTGTTAACTATCGGAGTTCTGCCAGCACCGCGCCAGCACTGAAGGTCAGCGCTTATGGTCAGCACTATGCCGGTGTTACCTTTCGAAGTTTTGCCAACACCGCGACAGACTTCATGAGGATCTACTGCCAGCACTATGCCAGCGCTGGAAGTCCGCTGGCAGTGCTGGCGCGGTGCTGCGCCGGTTGTAAATTTCCGCCTGGGATACTACATTGCGCTACTGTTAACTGTAGCAAAAAAACGAGTTTGTGCGCCGGTGGCACATAAATGCATAAAACTACAGCAGTACATAGCTTAGCGATTAGTCATTTCCGGAAATATAATAAACAGCTTAGGATAACGGCCAAAAGGGGCTACGTCGGTACCACGCCCAAATAAATACAAAAAATGTATATTGTATCCACTCTTCAGAAATATTATTATAAAATATGGCTGGGACCCCGAAGGGCCCCTGATGCTTGGGTAATCCCGTTGCATCACCAACTAAAAACCTCATGCGCGACCCCACAGCCCGTGCCAAAGGGCAAGGACCTGGGCCACGTTTTTGGTCTGAATCACGGCTACGTCTATGGAGACGCAGCCCGCGAGAGACTGTCGTTTGTCCCCAATTGCTGGACAATGGCAGAGTATATGGGTGGAAGTTTCATTGTCTTCCCCACATAGTCGACAAAGTGGACTTTTAGCAAGCCCTATATTGTGTCTATGGTAGGCGAGGTTGCCGTGACCAATAAGCACTTCTGTTATGGTCTTTACCTCGGTTCTACTAAGTCTGCGCAGATCTGCAGCTCGTTTGGGGTTTAGATATTCCCCCATGAGGGCTTTGGCTTGTTTGCATGCCGTTGCCTTGTGCCACTCTTCCTGGTGTTTCTCGGCCAGCCACTTTTTAATGTCTTCTGTGGCCGACCTGTTCGAAATACCTATTACTGGTTCTAGACCAGATGGGTTTTGTTTTTTCGTCGCTAGCTTGGCTAGTCTATCCGCTGTCTCGTTGCCCTTGATACCCCTGTGTCCAGGAATCCAGAGGATTGTGACTCGGATGTCATCCGCTAGTTTGTTCAATGCTTCATAGCATTCCCAGGCCAGCGTCGAGGTAGTCACTGACTTATCTAGTGTCGTGATGGCCGCTCTATTATTTGAGCAGATGCGGATGTTCCTGTTGCGACCATGATTCTGTGCTGCGTGTGCGCATTGGAGTATGGCCGCAATCTCGGTTTGAAGAACTGTGGAGTGGGGTCCCAGCGGGACCATGAGGCGTGTGTCGCTGTTCTTCCCATAGACACCAGCCCCAGCACCCTCCCTGTTTTTGGAGCCGTCTGTAAACCAGTTGTCTCCGTCCCCTGGGAGGTGTGCGCGACCCACCCTCCAATCTTCCATAGTTGACAAGCTTACCTTGTACTTTTTGTCAAAGAGGTACCGTGGAGACGTCCTGTCTCTTACCATTTTCATGATCGGTCTCTTTGCGATGTTGACAGTGGTTTTTAGTTTTTTCGAAATCACTGTGTTAGGGTTTACCCCAATTCTCCAGGCCGCCTTGCTAGCCTCGGCTGTGATGGTTAGGTGCAGAGGCTCTAGCCCCATTAGTGCTCCCAATGCTGTTGTGGGTGAGGACTTCGAGGCGCCAGTGATGCCTCTAAGGATCAGCCCTCGAAGTCTTTCCAACCTGGCCATGGCTGTCTTCTGCTTGACTCTGCTCCACCAGACCAATGACGCATACGTTAGTCTGGGTCGCAGAATCGCCGTGAAGATCCACAGCAGTGTGTCGGGTTTCAAGCCCCAATTATTGCCAATAGCTCTTCTGCAGAGCCAGAGGGTTGATATAAATTTATTGCACTTGTTATCGAAGTGGTCTTTCCAAGTGAGCTTATTGTCCAAGATAACTCCTAGATATTTAGCGCTCTTAGAAATTTCTAGACGCTGCTTTTTCAGTTCCAGTGTTCTAGATGTACTCCATTTATACCGCTTGGTAAAAATGACTACGTCAGTCTTACCTGGGTTCACCGAGAGTCCTGTTGTTCTACACCAGGTATCCACAGCTTTTAGTGACTGTTGCATTACGCCCATAAGTGCATCCAAATGCATTCCGCGTACTATGACTAGGATGTCGTCAGCATATCCAATGGGGTGACATCCTTGGTCGGTTAGTAGATGCAGTAGTTCATCCACCACTAGACCTATGTTCCTGCAGTTCACTTAACTTCAAAAATGACATTGGGCCTTTACAAACTACGGAAAGTAAGTTAAAAAGTAGTCGAATCTACTGAGATTTTTTTCTGTGTACGTGTAACGAAAAAGTATTGTCAATTTAATCAGAAATAATTTTCTAGCTTGAAAACAGATTTTTTACTGTGAAAACAGTAAACTTAAGCTTCCAAGCGAATATCCCTCCATTGCTGTTAAAAACGGTAAATATTAGAGTCTTAACTCGAACTTTCCCTGTACTTTTTATCTTAGTACAATACAGATTTTCGGTACATTTTCCAGTACCGCCCCAGTACTAAAAGACAACTCCCAGCCGAGTGACATTTTGTACTAGTGCCAGCACCGCACCATCACTGAAGGCCTGCGCTAGCGCAGTACTACTGGTCAGCACTCGTGCAGCGCTGCTGGTCAGCACTATGCCGCTGTTAACTATCGGAGTTCTGCCAGCACCGCGCCAGCACTGAAGGTCAGCGCTTATGGTCAGCACTATGCCGGTGTTACCTTTCGAAGTTTTGCCAACACCGCGACAGACTTCATGAGGATCTACTGCCAGCACTATGCCAGCGCTGGAAGTCCGCTGGCAGTGCTGGCGCGGTGCTGCGCCGGTTGTAAATTTCCGCCTGGGATACTACATTGCGCTACTGTTAACTGTAGCAAAAAAACGAGTTTGTGCGCCGGTGGCACATAAATGCATAAAACTACAGCAGTACATAGCTTAGCGATTAGTCATTTCCGGAAATATAATAAACAGCTTAGGATAACGGCCAAAAGGGGCTACGTCGGTACCACGCCCAAATAAATACAAAAAATGTATATTGTATCCACTCTTCAGAAATAGCATAGGCCAAATATATAAATATAATAGATAATAAATATCTAAAATATTACAAAATAAAATGTTAAATATGAATTTATTATTACTTTTAAACATTGTCTTATAGGAAAACTTATATGCTTAATTAATAAGTAATTTCTAGGCCTACTGGTATAAAAACTGATGCGTTTAATCACTCAAGATTATTTGAAAGAAATGATCTTTTTATTGAAAAATGTTTATTTTACGGCTAGAAATACAAATAAAAAACACGTAATATTATAAAAATGTATGTATGGAAGAAAAATGCCGGTTGGTAATTTACAGAATAACATATTTAAAATATTACACACTTTATAAGATTTTGAACTTATCCTATAAAACTGTAGAAAAATTATACTACTTTGATTTAAATTATAAATTACTAAACCAAGTTACATTTCCTTCACACATAATATGTACATATATATATATATCCATAACTGTAAAAATATAGTAAATGTGCAAAATATAATAGGAATTCAAATATTCAAAAACTCTAATTCGAATTCTAATTAATGATAACATTCATATTGGAAATACATATAATCCATTTATAACATTTGTAACAAATTGATCTTCAGTATAAATAACAATTGAATTAGTAACATTAGAGACTAAACCATTATTAATACAGTTTACTAAAATAACTTATGTAACTTTATATGTATTTCAAATATCTGTATGCACATATTAATTTAGAAATTAAAATGTTTCATTCAAAATATTAAAAGAATAGACAATTACACGTTTATTTTTAAATCTTAATATAATTAAATAGGGTATACGAATAAGATATCAGTAAACTCAAAGAAAATAACAGTTTTAATTGTTAATATTCACTAATTTAAATCCGCAAATCTGTCAACAATTCATTATTCAAATAATAACGAAGTAATTGTTAATTATTATTAAATATACGTAAAAATTCACATTTTATTGTAAGAATATACAAATGTCGCCATCTTTTAGAAGGTGAGTGAACCTGGAAAAAACTTGGTACGGCCCACAAGGTCCGGAAAACTTGCAACGCCCCTAAAATTTCACACTATGGGAAGTCTGGGCGTAACTAGGCTTGCCTCACTAGGCCAATAGAGCGCCAGGACAGCTACCCCCAGACTTTTCCTAAATTTGAAATATGCCGAGGGAAGCGGGGTGCTGCACATAAAAACTAACTGTAGAGAAAAATTAGATAGTTCTTTTCTGGCATTCAAATCTTCAAAATTCCTTCTGCCGTTACATTTTGTCCGCGCAATTTTTCACATCATTTATTTCTACTAATTAAAAAAAAAAACAACTTTAAAACTCTTAAGAAAAACTTTTGGAAACTCCCTCGTCGGTTGGAGTTATTTTTTATAAACTTAAAATAAAATTTCACGAAACCAAGTTTTCCCCGGTTCATCATCTCTAAGGAAGGCGTCAAACTTAAGGATTTTCAACCAACATAAATAAAAGTAAGTACAATTGAAAAAAAGCTGCTGTGTCTTTTCTCTGAACTTTTCTCCCTCTATCTCTTTATTATCATTTTATTTATATTTTATTACAAATGTTTGGGTGCTGGTAATCACTCCAGTACTAACATTTGCACATTTTGTTTACCTTCCAATCCAAATCCTTGAATTAAGGGCAAAGTGGCGTGCTCCCTTTTATGGGAATAGTACGACTTTGTCCAAAATTCGCCTTGTTATTTCCCATTTTATATTTTATGCGAAGTTTATTTTCTTTTCTTGAATTGGTTGAGAAGAGTTTATTAATGAACAGTAATTCCTGGGTTATTGGAATTCATTTTCCAGACCCGAAAATTCTAAAATTATTATATTCTCTTCCAGAATATAATAATATATTCTAAAATAAAAAAATTTCCTTTTTTTATCTTGTGTGTTTTCAGACGTCACAGTAGTACCATCTATACTCTCGAAGGTGATGTTACTGCCTCCAAACCTTGATCTGATAGTTTTCCTCATATTGACCATTACTTGTTTAATAGAAAACCTGAAATTTGAAAAATAAATGTTCTTACTCTTGCTTTTTGAAGTATAAGTGTAATGATAATTAATACCATTATGTGTGCACGTGTTAGTGCATATACATGCATACGTAGGTTCTTTAAATGTATTACAGAGAATATATTCAAATATAATTAAAAGAAAATTGGAGATTTAACGCAAAATTGTGAAATGTAATTTAAGAGTGAGAAGTTAATAACAACTCACTCTTGAATTACATTTTCACAATTTTGCCTTAAATCTTGGTTTTGTCGTAATAAGTAAAAATCAAAAATATCTGTAATTTGTATTTTTATTGATTTTTATTTTCAGAAAATATACAGAAAATATACGAAATATACTAATAATAAAAAATGTTATGAAAAATGACAATACTGCTGACTTCAACGGAAATCGGAGAGACAAAAAATATTAATTTTACAGCTTTTACAAGGCTTCAATAAACATAATCAGATAATTAAAAAACTCCTTGGTTTTATCGACCTGAGGACTCGTGAGTCCAAAAATGGCGGCTAATCTATCTCCTATTGAAAATTCCGACGTTGGAAACGACATTGGAAACGTTATCGTAAGCGATATCGTAAACGTTGTTGTAATTGATATCGTAAACGACGTAGGATTTTGGGACCATATCCGATATCATTTACGATGTCGTAAATGATACCGATTACGACCTTTTTTTTTATTAAATAAGACAAAATATTTTATTATTGTTACAATTAAAATCTATTTTACTGTATGAAAGGAATATGAAGACAATAGAAATTAATAAAAACATATTATATGTGTGTATTTAATTTCAAACGATTGTGAATATTTGTGTGCCGTTCCGAATTTGCACTCTTATTAAACTTTCATGATGCCGAAAGATCAAAAATAAAAATATGTTTATAGATAAACCAATATGTTAATAACAGTTTCCATTGTTTTTATTTTCCTTCCATACAATGAAACAGATTTAAATTTTAACAATAATAAAATATTTTGTCTTATTTAATTCTGAAACGGTTTCACCAATGGCATGTAGCTTGATGTATCTCAGAAAGAGTATAAAACAATGGCGGAACTCATACGAAGCCGTTCCCCTTGCCGCACTTCATCCGCTTCCGACAACTAGCGCCGCGTATATCCCTGCACCTGAACTACCCTACGGGAACACCCAATGCATTAGAGGTTGACCTGCCCTGCTCTACGCGAATACTAGTAGTCTGCGGAAAAATTGAAACATTCTTGTCCTAACACTTGAAAGTGTGGGCGGAGGGACGGCGAAAAGTAAGTGGGGGAATGTCGCGCTCATGCACAGTAGTATACATGCTATTGCGTGCACGCCAGCGCTTGTCGTGCTGAACCAAATACAGCCAAAAGCCTCGTTTAGTGTTTATCAGCTGTTTTTATGTTGACATTTCTGAGTAAATTTTCAACCATGGTCTATAATTCTTGACAATTGAAATGAATGCAGATGCAAAGTAAAATATGAAGTGACGTGTGAAGAAAACTTGTCAAGTTGAAACTCTGACTTCATGTTTCACATTGCAAAAACATGATGATTAGTCTGATGTTTTATTTTCTGACGCGCACCATTTTTCCCAAAGTGGAAAGCTTTAATTCACCCGCGCGTTATTTTATTATTATTAGATACGTATATTTTATTAATGTGTATTTACGTGTACCATATGTCATCTTTTATTGTGAGTTTCATTTTTGTTCCTTTTGTAGTTTGTGAAATCAATGTATAAATGTTTATATATGCTTGTGAGTTCAATAAAGCTCCAGGACGACAAAGAAAATATAACTTTTTTTAGCAAAAATCCTATTTGTTCTTTATTATAACCTCCTTTCAGCTCGATACACCTAGTGCCATGACCTTTTAACAATTCGATTCCTCTCGTGTAATACGATTTGTGAAGGCCTCCTCCATCTCTTTATGTTTGACCACAGATAAAAATTGCGGGGGCCCGATCTGGAGAATAAAGTGGGTGTGAAAGCAATTCGAAGAGTAATTCATTGATTTTTGCCATCATATTCATCGATATTTGAGTTAGTGCATTATCTTGAAAATAGATGCATTTGTTCTTTACCAAATGAAACCGTTTTCTTGTGATTTCTTCTTCTGATCGGCCTTATAAAGCTCAGTGATAGTCGCTGTTGATTGTTTTTTTTCTCTTTCTAAATAGTCGATGAACAATATGCCACTGGAATTTCAGAAAACAGAATCACGCTTTGGTGCAGTTTCACCAGATCCTACTCACTATGTTGCTCGTTGTTCAAATTCTGGTGTGTAGCGGCGGATCCATGTTTCATCAATGGTCACTAATCTGCACGAAAAATCGCTTGCATTGCGATTAAAAAGGTCCAAACCACTCTTTGAATCTCGTTAGCGTTTTTGATTGATTGTTAGCAAACGTGGCACCCATTTTGTGGTTAGCTTTCTCATGCCCAAATCCTCCTGCAAAACTTTAAACACTTACCCAATTGAAATGCCTGCGATCTCAGCTAACTCACACACTTTCACTTTTGGATCATCTAATGTGATGATCATGGATGTTTTCGATGATTTCTGGAGTGGTAACGTCTTTTGGCCTTCTCGATCTTTCAGCATCATTTGTATAAAAAACCCAAAACCTGTCAGTGGCTTTGAAAGTGAACAATAAAATTAATTCAAATTTTTATAGCTGTCGTCTGAGAGATTGTACTTCATGGAAAAAATATAAAAATGTAATTTGCGGTGCCATATCTGTGTCATCCTACGAAATAATTGAATTACGTAGTATATTGGCTATTGAGTATCTTTTAATCAAGCATGATTTATATATATATATATAATTCAATTTAGAATAAGATACTTCTTGAAGTATTGTCTGTGTTTTTGTTTTTACATTCCTCCATTTTTTTTTAATGCTCGGTTTTATAATTATTATTTTTTTAAACTTGTAATTCAGTGCAAGTTGAAGTTGTGTTGTATATTAAATAGGTTTTGACTAAATAGATCAGTTTTTATCCACTTTACGAAGGTGATCCCAGAAGTACTTGACCTGACGTATAGATCACAGTTGTTGTTTGGAAAAAATTAACATAGTCGAAAGCACCAACCTTATACAGCTTAAGTTCGAAGTTTAAAGACACTAAGTTGTTCAGTATTTGTTTGCAAGCTAATAATAGTGAACGCTCTTAGTGAATTTGTAAACATGGGAAAAATTCGTCATCGTTATGTGATATAATACATTAATTTGAAAGGTCTCAGTCCAATCATTATAGAGGCCGAGCTAGACGTTGTAAGAATGTTTTAATCGAATGTTTGGCTATGTTTCACAGCAATAAACCCGATTTTTCGCATCGATTTATAACCATAGATGAAACATGGGTCCATCACGTCACACTTGAGACGAAGAAACATTCAAAATAATGGACTGAACGGGGAAAATCGGCTCGAAAGAAATTGAAGACCAATTCATCTACTGGCAAGGTCATAGCATCAGTTTTTTGGTATGTGCGTGGGATAATTTTCATTGATTGTCTTCAAAAAGGAAAAACAATCAAGGGCGGCTATTATGCAAACTTATTACAGCGTTTGAGTGATGAAATTAAAAAAAACGACCGCATTTGGCGAAAACGTTATTCAGAATTCAAGATTAAAGCGAACTAAATTTACAAAATGTCGCATCCTCGTGGTCGGCCAAGTAGAAAAAACGCCCTTGATCGCGGTGATCTCGAGGAGGTTTTATCACAAGCATCGGATGTTGTTCAAGAGGTAAGGGCACTAGATATTTCTCCTGTGGGGAGTGCAGATTATACTCTCTCAAATGCAGAAACTTTAACAGGGGCAATCCATAAAAACTCAGGGAGACGTAGGACTTTGCATGAGGAACTAAATATTACTGTTAACAAATCTACTGGCAGAGAGAGAGAAGAACCCCAAGAAAATTCTCTGATGAATAAATATCAGGAGCTGAAACTTGAATATGAGAATCTAAGACGTGAAAATAGGCAATTACAATCAAGATTGGAGACATCTGAGTTGCGCATGGACGCACTCTCCAACCGATTTTTAGACCAAATAGAAGAATGAGAAATTAAAATACACTCAGAAACCACCGAGCAGGTACGATTCCTAAGAAATGTATATGAGATCCGCTTTCAGATCTTAGAAGGATGCTTGCGAGATTATGTTGATCGGGATACTGCGGCTTCTGAAGCTAGCATTGAGAGGAATACCCAAGACATAAGAAGAGTAAGCCTCAGACAACAAAATGTAGAAGAACGAATTAATGCATTAAACCAGTCGAACGAAGGAAAAACTTCACCAGTTAAGTTCTTAGAAGAACTCAAAGACTTCTGGGCTGCAATCAGACCTAGTAGGGGGCAAGCAGCCTCCATTATAAGCAGTTGTTTACAGGGCACACCCAGAGACTGGTGGGATTTGGTCAATGAAGACTCCTGCAGTTAAAGAAATTATTTCAAAGCTCGCTAGACACTTTAATGAGGAGATAAGATCCACAATACTCGGTAGACTCATATCCACGTTAGAAGACCTGTTGGAGTTAATAGAAAGGTTTGAAAATACTGGACCATTAAATATCCACAGAATTAAGAATCCACACTTTAGGGATAATTGGAGAAATAATGGCCCAGTCAATCAACAATCCCAGCCTAGATTTTCAACAGACAGACTCAATCAGCATCGGAGATACACAGAAGCCCAGAATAAAGAGGGCAAAGAAGAAAATTGGAGAAAACCCACCAGAGGTCAGGAGCTTACACGAAACAATGTTAGGGTCCTTGATGTTGTCGGTTGTGAGGATGATGCTATCGAATATAAAACTATTTTACGGGAAAACTAACTCTGTCTGATCCTATCAACATGCCGGGGACACCAGACGAGAGTATATTAACGATGAGGCATGTTAATACTCTAACTTTCCGAGAAGAACTACCAGAAGAAGAAAAAATAGTCCGGTGAGGAGATATCGCTGCCCAACTGTACAAATTAGTATAGAAAGTGTGAATTTGATGACATTAGCCGATAGTGGGAGTCAAGTATCATGTTTATCGGAAGATTATTATGAAGGTAATGCGTTAGCATTTAAGGATAGTCTGATCAGTAACAGGTATGCCTAGACCCGTCCTAGGAGAGTCCTGTACAACGTCTATAAAATATTTTGCCATTTTTCCTCCTCACCAAAAAAAAAAAAGTAGTAGGTGCGACAGAGGGCAGACCTGTAAAGCTTAAAAAACAGATATTTGTTACACTAAAAATAGCAGATTTGGAATGCAAGGCAATCTTTCTAATCACACCAAAGCTTTCAAAAAGTTGTGTATTAGGGATGGATGTACTCAAGCCGTTAGGCGGAATAATCAATTTCAAAGGAGATACCTTAACCATTCAGCAGGAAAAACGAACTACAACTATACGGATGCATGAAGAGGAAGTTTCTGCCACTAATTAATGCAACCTTAGAGGATTGGACATGTATGAAGAATTAACGATGGAAGAGATACAGGCTAAAATGGAGTCCTGGAAAACTATGTCAGAAACAATCAAAAACCGGTACAAAGACCTGTTATGGAAATATCGAAGGATTTTTGTCACAAAGCTAGGCCTAATGAGCTGCTATCATCATCGTCTAACATTGGTAGATGGGGATCCTTTATGCTCCAGGACATACCCTATCCCATACAACTATGAGAAGCAGGCCGATGAACAGATCTCCTCTATGATAAGATGGAACATTATTCAAAATCCACCAGCCCTTTCGTAAGTCCCCTTGTCATTACTACCAAAGAGGATGGCAAATCCGCCTTTGCCTGGACGCACGCAAGATAAATGAGAGACTCCAAGCAGACCATGAAGGAACTGAGAGTATGGATGTGCTTTTTCAAAAGATGCCATAATAAAAGGGTACTGTCAAGTTTAGATATGAATATGAGTTTCTGGCAAATACCTCTGCATTCAGACTCAAAGCAGTACACAGCCTTCTTGTACAAGGGTAAGTGTTACGAATATAACGTAAACCCATTTGGACTAAAAACTAGCACATCAGCACTTGTCAGAGGGCTTGAAATGGTTCTATCCGGACTTTGTGAATTTGTCATTTCCTATGTGGATGATATCTTGATTGCATCAGAGAACGAGGATTAAAACCTGATTCACCTAGAAAAAATCTTTGCTATGTTTGAGGAAAATAACGTTACATTAAATTTTTGAAAATGCGAATTCAGTAAATTTCAAACCACCTTCCTTGGTCACATTATATCAGCTGAAGGAATAAAACCAGATCCAGAGAAAATTCAAGCCATAAGAGATTTCAATATCCCCAAAAATAAGAAGCAACTCCAGGCATTTTTGGGAACCGTAAATTTTAGCGCGAAGTTCAGCAAGGGCGTCTCGGAAGCAATCACCCCAATGTTAGAATTGATGAAAAAAGGCGTTAAGTGGCATTGAAACGAAAAGCATCAGGCGGCTTTCGAAAAGGTTAAAACTCTACTTAGCACTGAAATGATGATCCACTTTCCTGACTATACACGACCCTACTACTTATAAACCGATGCAAGCGATTATGCAATAGGCGCTGTACTATATCAACAAGATAATGAAATTATTAAAATTATAGCTTGTGGTAGTAGAACCTTACGGGGATCCGAACTACATTATTTTACCACGAAAAAGAGCTGTTAGCATTAATTTGGGCATTAGAAAAATATCACCATTTTCTATGGAGAGCAACAATCATCCACAGAACAGACCACATGGCATTAACCTTTCTACGTTCCTGCAAATTAATTAGCCGAAGACTAACTAGGTGGATCATGGCAATCCAGGATTACCAGATTCAAACCGAATACTGCGTAGGCAAGGAAAACATAATTGCAGATGCCATCAGTCGACAAACAACAGCCATTACAGAAGCAGAAGAAAAGAATATTACGATAAATCATTTAGTTAGGAGGGGAGATAAATCTATAAAACATAACCTTCTGAATCTAATAGAGGAACAGAAAAATGATTCTAAGCTCAGGATTATTCGAGGAAACATCACTAGCCTACCAAACTACAGAATTATAGAAGATTGCCTGCACAAAAATCACCATGGAAACATGCTAATATGCTTACCTGGTTCTATGGTGGAAGAGCTTGTGTTCCATTGACATAAAATGTATGGACATATCGGCCCCAGGAAATGCTATCTCATGTTAGCTGAAGATTTCCACCACCCAGGTTTACTCAAACAAATCAAGAGGAAACTGAAAGGGTGACATATTTGCCAATTAAACAAAATATCAACACAAAGCAGCATCGCGCCTACACAACCAATAATTCTCTCTCAACCATTGGAGGCAGTATTTATCGACTTCTACGACCCCCTCCCAACAGCAAAATACGGTTTTCAGTACATCTTGGCGGTACTTGATGGTTTTAGTAAATACGTCAAACCATACCCACTGCGTAGGCAAATAACCCTTGCAACAATAAATAAAATTTTCGGACATTACATTCCCCACATAGGAAAACCGGAAAGAATAATTACTGATCTTGGAACTCAATTCACCACAGAAGCTTGGAAAGAAAAATTAAGGAAGGAAGGCATTAAACACACTCTTACCTCTATTCGACATCCTCAGGCCAACATGGTAGAGAGGGTTAATCGAGAACTTTCCAAGTTCTTTAGAATTCTATTAGCGGAACTCAAGCACTCTTCCTGGTATGATAAATTACAGATCATTGAAGACATTCTAAATGAAACCCATCATGACACTACTGAAATTACCCCTATGGAGATAATGCTCAAGAAAAAGCCTGCCAGATTCTGGAGAAAATGGCTCCCTAGTCAAGAGATAAATCAGCAACCAACGTATGAACAAAAACTCGTATGGACACAGGATAGGATACGAATGAAAGGTATTCCAAGAGCTGAGAAGACCAATGCAGGCCAAAAAATAACCACCTATCAGAAAAACGAGCAGGTATTGGGGAAAGCGTATAATCTCTCAGACAAAGCGTTGAAACGTACCGCCAAATTCATGTCAGTGTTTGAGGGACCATTTATTGTTGACAAGATCATTAGAGAGGGGACATACTTAATCACAGACCCCAAGAGCCACCGAGAAAGGGGAATTTTTCATGCGCACGACCTGCGTAAATATTATAGCGACAATATCACGAAAGCGTGAAACACATCCCATCTATTGTTAGGATCCTGCTTATATTACTTTTATTTTTTTTGCTATTCTATTACTTTGCTTCTTTTTCTCTGTTATCTCTACTAGACTATGGAAGCGAGTACGCATACAAAGAGTTACCACCTCTTAGGAAGGGCAGACGTGTCTCTACAAGCGTCACTAAAAGAGCCAAGCTTCACCCGCCATAAATTGAAGACACCAAGGATACTGGTGAGGAGAGCAAGAAGCATATCCTCGAAGAACAAGCATTCTAGGAAACCAGGGATGAAAGTCTCTTTAGCAGCTACTCATCTGACACCAGCGCTGGTGAATTTCTCAGCAACTAACACGGGAAGCGAGCCCAGGAGTAGCAGAGGTTTCAAAGAAGCTCTACAAGAAGCTAGGGCAATCCTTAAGACCACCAGCCCAGACCCTAAACGACATGAAGTTGTGACAACAAAGCCAACCAAGAGCCGCCATGTCATAATTCAAGAAAGGGTTTATAGGATGCTTCTAGAGAAGCCAAGGCGATCCGGCCCACGAATTCGTAGCATTATACGCTTTCCTCCATCACAAGTGGCCTTCTTCATTCATAAACAGCAGCAGAAGGTGAATGAGCGAAACAAGCGCTACTTTGGCTCAGATTCAGAGGAAGATGAGACCGTCACCAGGGCCTGGAAAAGGCTCGAAAGATACTTCATAGGAGTTGATGTGAATAACAACGTTTAAGTTTCGAGAAAGGCCCTTAAGCAGGAACTATCTTGAAAAGGGGGCAGATGAAACGGTCACGATTCACATCAGCTGACAGTGCCCACGATATACTAGCGACATAGTACACGCGGCGCAGTAGGAACGCTGGGGTAGCAGTACCGACAGTCTCCGCTAGGCTCGCAGCGCGAGCCTGCCCACTATAGACCCGAAACCGCGTGTCTATAACGGAGCACCCACAACTCTCAGCAGTACCTCCAGCCAGGGTTCTACCACCCATCGCCACAACAGTATGCGATATCTGAAGCATTTCAAACACCTTCGGTGGAATAAAGGATCAACTACGAAGGAAGCAGTGGTAATTATTTTGTAGAGTGACTCTGGGTACGCTGCTCCAGGCGTCAGAAGACGATTATTAATCTAACGACACACCCGCTAGGTACGCTGCCCCAGGCTCTAGCGGATGTGTATGATTTGTAATCCACCACGATTCTGGGTACGCTGCCTCAGGCTCTACAAAAGTGGTTCTTTAATATACCTCTCTAGGTACGCTGCACCAGGTTCTAAAGAGACTAGCCATTAAACTGAATGCGCGGTATAGGGTAGAAACTGCGACCAATGAGAGTGATAGCCAATAAGTACCTGAGTAGTCGCCATATTGGCTCCTAAGCACGTAGCAACTCTAATATATGCTCAAGCGGGAAAGTATCATAACAAAACGCAATAGATTGTTAGCAAGTCGTCATATTGGCTCCAATGTAACCAACGACCAATGTACGTCCATGATTTAAAAAACAATTGTCTAAACATCGATTGATAAAATAAAGTTTATAATTTTTATTAATGCTTGTGCACATTATCTGAATGGCCAAGTAAACTTAGTTTGTTCATTAATAACTTTATCATTTGTTATTAATAATAGATAAATATTTTCTCAGAAAATATCATAAAGGGAAACCGACCCCGCCATATTGGCTCCTACTGAGCTCACGACTGAAGTGCATCTGCATTTAATATAATCAACGAATAGTATTAAGACTGGTTACGCAGAAGAATTAATTAAACTCTCAGAATTGTTAAATACGTCCATGAAATACTATACAATAAAATATGCCTATTGTTTCTAGAGAGACTAGTATTAAGAGTAGTTGCCATATTGGCTCCTCGATTTGAAACAATTGCTGTAAAATTTTGGGTAGTAGCTTACTAGATAAAACTATTGTGATCTATAAAATAATTAAAGAAGCCATTAGATAGGGAAAATCGCGAATAGAAGCGCCATCTAGGAATTATTAAGGTAGTACGATCACGAAAATTAGACCTCAGGCAAAAATAGATAATTTTGCTTTCAAGAATAGCAATATTATTATTGAAGGGCTAATTTGAAAGAGAAAAGATTATTTCATGAAAAAAATTTAAAACACAAAAAAATAATGTTATTAATAAATTTTATTTTCGCCCAAACTTATTTTCTTATCGCTTCGAGCCAAATTTTTAAACATGATGCGATTCTAATAAATCACGGTTCATTTTTTTATAAAAAAGATTCTCTACAACCTGACCGTTTCCTATTATTGAAATGAAATTAATTATTATCAAATAGAGCAATTTGTTTATAAAAATTTTGTTTTGAAAAATTATTTTTTTATAATTTCAGCCATTAAAAAATTTATTTTTAAAAATCAGAAACGGTGAAGTTGTGCTAAATCTTTTCTCTGAAAAAATGATTCATGATTTATTAGAATCGCACAATTTTTTAAAATTTGGTAAGAAGCGATAAGAAAACAAGTTGGGTCAAAAATAAAAATTTTTAATAAATTAATTTTTTTGTTTTTCAAATTTTTTTCATGAAAAATAATCTTTTCTCTTTCAAATTATCCCTTCAATAATAATATTGCTATTCTTGAAAGAAAAGTTATCTATTTTTGCCTGAGGTCTAATTTTCGTGATCGTACTATCTTAAGACAGGTTTGCCTCTCTATAACGACTATATAGTCCTAATTCGGTCCACGACCATTATAAGCATAGATTGCAAGACCAATTAGGGTAATTGTAAATGCGATTAAGGTTGTTAAAAGACTGATCTCAGCTTATATTATAAAGTTTAAAAGAATGTTAAATATTAAATTATGTATGATATTATTTACAAAATTTACTGAATAAATGTCTTCTGAATACCACAAATCCTTTGAGTTCATTTAATTAATTATAAATAATAATAATAAATATCGAACTCTTTTATTGGCGATGACCAAAATCAATTAGTTAATGTTCAAATTGCTTCATCACGCACTCTATTTACCACATTTAGTCCCCTCAGATTATTTTCTCAACTTGAAAAATGGCTCGGTGGTCCAAGATTTGACAACAGTGAAGAGGTGGAGTCTGCGGTTAATGGCCGTTTCGAAGAGCTCGACGGTTCTCACTATAAACAGGGTATCGAAACTATTGAAGATCGCTGGGAAGAGTGTATCGATTTAAAAGGAGACTACGTTGAGAAATAAATGTATTTTTTCCAAATTTTTTGGGTTTTCTTTGTTAGGCCGGGTACTTCTATAATTACTGTTGTAGATATAAATAGGGACGTTTTCAGACAAATTACTTTAGTTTTCTTCAAAAGTCGAAATGAAAAACAACCGTTCTAGTACGTCTGGAATTTGTGGACCTCCTACAGGTTGAATATGCCGAGTGGCTTGGGTTTCATGACACACAGCTAAAAATCAATGTCATCGAGCAACCCCTCGCCAAAGGAATGAAGCACAAAAAGCAACTTGAGGCAAAAAGGGGAGAAGAAGAAAAACCATGTCACTGAGGCACCTAATGGCCAAAGTTGTTAGGCCATTGAGAGGGAGGAGAAACCTTTCCCTGATGAAGGGGCAAGTGCTATTTTATTATTATTATTAAACACAAGAATTTTTCCATAGGCACATAGGCCTGGTCGTCAAGAATGTTTGTACGGACGAAGTCAAGTGCAGCGTTCATTTTAAATGAAAACTCGAAAAAACAAAGACAAGAGAAAATCCTGTCACAAAACACGTCAAAAATACCTATAATTCAAAATATAAAGAAGGTAAACGATATAAACTGTACTAAAATTAAAATAAAACAACAAAAATTCTAACAATGAATTATTTAAAAACCAAAAAATGGAAAGCTCGCAACGTTTTCCTATCAGAGGTCCAGAAGTCATTGGCCACGATTGGTCACGATAGGGTGAACGGTGGTTGATTTCACTCTCCATATTTCTGTGAATTCGTGCTTTAGCTGACCATAATTCGGGATCTTGGTTTTATAGGCGAACTGGATTTTTCTGTCTGAATGGTCCTGTCCCAGTACAAGATATGACGTTTATTCTCAAGAACTGGTACTGGGACGTATCGGTAGTATGGCTTCCAATCTTGTAGCAGTCCCACATTCAAGGCTATTTGTTGGTGGATAATCCTACACACCTCATAGAACTTGCGTATGTATTGTCTTTAAGCCAACATTCTGCAGCCATCAATGATCTGTTCAATGGTTCATTGGGGTTCCCGCATAATTGGCACTTGTCGTCAACGTTTTGACGAAGGATATGCTTTTGATAGTTCCTAGTGCCGATTACCTTGTCGTGGATGGCCGCGACGAACCTTTCCGTTTCCGGAAATAGTTCGCCTCTACGCAGCTAGTGCTTGACAAACTGAAAAAGAACCGGACATGAGTAGACTATTACAAGGGAACCTCAACCGGAGAAAAAAAGCAGACGGACTTCTGGCACTACTAGTGCTCGAAAAGGAAGTCGATTTGCTGGTCAGCGAGCAGTACATGGAAAGAAACAGCCCAACATGGTTTTCGGACACGCTTGGAACGGCAGCCATTTGAATTATGAACTTGGCGAAAGCCCATGTAGACAATCACGGGGGTGAGAGTGGTTTTGTGTGAGTCAGCTGTCATCTTACACCCAGCGACAAAATTACGGATTTCCAGGAGAAGCTCGACCTTTTTGAGGGCGTGGACCATGAGGGAGAAGGGCAGATGATAGTGGAAGGAGATTTAAACGCTCGAGCGCTCGAATAGAGAAGTCCAAGGCCAGACTCAAGAGGAAAGCCGATACTGGAATTCGTAACGATACCATACGTTACTTTGGAGTCAGGAACTCTAGCTTAAAATGCATCAATGGCCAAGAAAAAGAACCGAGGCTAGAGGCGCTCTGTCTATTGGTGGTCTGAAGAAATCGCAGAAATTCACCTAGAATGCTTGAAGTACGGTCGGAAGGCAACTCGGCCTAAAACTGCCACTAATTAGCAAAAGCAAAGGCGAACCGAACTGTCCGGGAGCATACTGACCGCTGTGTATGCTCAAAACAACAGGGAACCTCCTCGAGAAGCTGCTGAAACCCCGATTGGAGACAGCTATCTCGGAGGCTGGAGACCTCTCAGCGATACAATATGGGTCTGGCAAAGGACGCTCAACAGTGCAAATAGTGCAGGACTTAGTGGGAACCGTACACTCAGTGCAAAGCGACAACCATTTCTCAGGGCAAATCGTTTTCCTGGCAACGTTGGAATATCTAATACGACGACATATGATTACTGAGAAGCATATCTTCAAGCTCATCACGATGCAGGTGGGAGCGGAGAAGGAGAAATATAGAAAGCAAATAATAGGAGTGCAGTACAGGGGAGCTCTGTGAGATGGCAAGGCTAGAGGCAGATGAACTGCAAGGCTCATACCCCGATTGATTGCCTGAGTTAACTGTAAGCACAGAGAATTACCACTTAACTCAATTCATTTCCGGACATGGATACTCCCAAGCCTACCTCTATAAGAAGAGTACAGTACCGAGCGCTAGCTGTGTGTACTGCTAGGAGCAAAAGTCGGAATCATAACACCTACGAACGTAATCGATATGATGCTCATGAGCAAAGAGGCATGGGAGGTGATTTCTTTCTTCATGGAAAAGAACCATTGCCAAAAGAAAAAGAAAGAAGAGCTGGTAGCGCAAACACCATAAAACGAGAAAACCAGTAGGTATTGCCCCTTTCGCGAAGATTCTTTTCATTCATATATTTTTTAATTAGTTCTTCTAATTCCTCGATTTCTTATTTAAAATGAATACGTTACGAATTGTGTCTACATTTTGAAATTAAATACGCCGTGAGAGAAATTCAATTAGTGCTTTCTTTATTTTCGTTAAATACGTCGGGTTTTCAAGCGAGTTGATCTTGTATCGTCCCTAAAATTCTAGAAATTCTTGGCGAATGAAGTTTACAGCATGCTCTGATCACAAGCCCACTTTTTCTTTTCTAAGAAGTGCAGACAGTCTTTGATGTGTTTCAGAACTGCATAAATTTTCAAAGTTTTGGAAACCTCAGCATTTTTTAAAGCATTATATAAAGCATTTCATCGAGGATTTTTGAAATTTTCGGACGATACTAGATCAACTTCTTCAAAGGCTCCACGAGGATCATGAATCCAGTCGTTGAATTCTCCTCACGGCACATTTAACTTCAAAGGAAAGATCAAATTCCTAATCTTTCTGTCGGAAATAAAAACTCAGAGAATTGAATGAAAAAGTTGAAAATATTTAAATTGGAAAAAATTTGAAAAAAACAAACAAATGGGACCATTAAATATACACGTCCACTTTCTTGGTCCAAAAGTAAGATAAAAGTGGTATATTTCAAATCATTTATGAAGTTTTAAATAGAATTGAAATATACGATGAGATTTTCGAAAAAATTGAAAAAACAAAAAATATGCTTTGAAGATATCTCGGAGAAAGAATGCGCTACGATTGCGGTGTCTACATTTTTTTAAAGCTTTAAATGCATATGAATGAAGAACTGAAGTCCTTTTTTTCACCATTATTATCATATCGATAAAAACTTCAGAAACACTGTATACTGTGGTATTTTATTAATTCGTGAGTAGTTATGCTTGAATGATATTAGGTAATGAAACAAAATTATACTTTCAATGAGTGATTACCTTATTAAGTAAGCAGATGTAGAAGAATGGATAATCCTAAAATCATCTTGTCGATCACAGCTCTTGGTTCAACTCCAAAACTACTATCAATATTTTTGTTGTTACCAGTAGCTTTTTCAATTTTTTTTTCATCCTGCCAATCATGATGCACATTTTTATAGCACAGTGAATTTGTATTGCGATGAATTGCTCTACAATCATAATCTTCGCTGCTATCACAAATGCACGTGTTTAATTTATCTGCTTTTTCTTGGCGTTTTAAAATGTTGATAGAATTCCTACATCTAAACAAACATTTAATACATAAATCAATATTAGTTTCTTGAATAAAAATCCAAAATTCTAAGAATTTTATGAATTAGAAATCATTGGGCCAGGCAAAGAATGAAATTTAGTGAACCGAAAGTAACGATATCACTGAAAATAAATCTGCTGCCGCAATTTTAAAATTCAAAATGACAACGTTAATATAAGCATCCAAAGTTAAGAAAATTGAATGTATTAAGAGAAAAAATTCATTTTTTTTATTTTTTTCAACTAATGCTAATTGATTGGCAATTTCGCATACAGTTAGTTAGGGAAAATCTCTCAGCTGTAATTTTCGACACAGTTTACAGTCGCAAAGGATTAGAGCTATGAATAAAAATAAATAAATATAGTATTGCAAAACGGAGAATAATTTATTTATTTATCACGCACATTAAAATGGTTCTTCTTTTCAGATAAAAAAATATTAATGCATATATACTAGGGTGTTTAATATTCAGATGATAAAATAAAAAGAAATTTATTTTTTTGGCAAAGATCGGTTTTTTTCTCAATGTACTCTCCTTTTAGCTCGATGCAACGAGTCGAACAATCTTTCAACTTTTCGATAGCTTCCAAATAATACGATTGGTCAAACCCTTCAAAATATCCTTCTACAGTAAAACCCCATTTATCGCAACACCCGTTTATCGCAACTCCCGTTTATTGCAACTTGTCTCTCCCGTTTATCGCAATAAACTTTACCATTTTTTTCTCCCTCTTATTAGTAGAAGGAGTGGTCACGTGATTCTTAAGGATAGGCGGGAATACCGCTCACTTTTAAATTTGTAATGCATATATTTATATGAATTTTCGTATATTAGGGAGATATGAAATATATCGTTTATATGATATGAAACTATCGTTTATGTATATATTGCTACATATTTGTGTTTTATATGTAACAGAAAAATATATAAATTTTTCACATTTCAATGTATATTATTATGACAAATTATAGCATGAATTGTGCCTAGTACAGCAATCGCTTTACCAATTGCGAATCAATTGTTTTACAAAATGCGGGAATATTTCTACTGAAAAAAATTCAATCATGCATTCGAAAATTATGAGAGAAATATGTAAGCTTTAAAGTAATTAAAATGTATTGTTTGTACTAGTCGTTTACGTACCATCGTTCGGTTCCACGTTTTCACTCATTTATAATTGCACATATAATGACAATAAAAAAACGCATTCGAGGTTATTGGAACACGACTGTAAACAATGATAAACAGCGAAAGCGCGTGAAACTATTCGTTTAGGCGCATGTGCTGATAATCAGTTGTTCAAGCTGGTGGCGAAGAAGTGGGAACCCCTCCGTTTTTGCGATAAACGGGAGGCATTTGATTGGAAGGTGTTGCGATAAACGGGGTTTTACTGTATTTCCCATTCAACTTCTTCGTTTGACTCAAAACGCCTACCACACAAGTAGTGTTCAATCAACACAAGAAATTCACTTTATTTCATCTTTGCAAAAAAAGCGAAGGTTGGTTGCTTTCACTTACTGTAACTTGTAAACTAATGGATAGATTTGGCTCAAATTTTGACAGAAGTGGTTTGAAGGATAGAATTTGTCAACAATGATAGTCGTTCGTTATTAGTGGCGATCTCTTATAGAAATATCACGTGGATATCAAACACCCTAGTATATTGGATTTAGGATCATAAAATAAAAACATTACTATATGCATTAATTATTGAGCGTCAATGTAATTTCTTATTTGAATATTTGAAATAATTTCACATTAGATGGTTGAGTTCGAAATTTTTGCCACTGCCTACATTATCGGAGGATCATTAGTCGCGTATCAGATAGGATACGTTGCCGACAGGTGTCCACGTAGACAAGTTCAAAGTATTATAGCTCAAAAATGCAAATAATTTAACATTTCAAAGAATTTGAAATCTTTCTGAGGAAAAAAGACGCATTCGACTATGTCGGGATTCTAGCCCGGATCTTTCGATTGCCGGTCGACTGTTCTTGAAATTTTGTTCCTGTTTGAAATTGTCTATGAGGACACCTCGGCAACGAATTCTATCTGATACGCGACTAATTATCCTGTGATAATGTAAGCAGTGGCAAAAATTTCGAACTCAATCATCTAATTTGAAATCATTACAGCCGTAAGGCAGTGCCATTAGACGATATAAAGAGGTTTTTCTGTGGAGAAGAAGTAGGACGCCTGTGTAGCACGGTTGGTTAGAGCAGTCGACCGGCAATAGAAACACCTGGGCTCGAATCTCGGCACAGTCAAATGCGTCTTTTTTCTACAGAAAGATTTCAAATTCTTTAAAATTTGAAATAAAATTAATTTAACATTATAAATTTATATACGCTAACTAAACTTATGATTACTAATGATATTTTTCGCTTTGAAATGTAGTTCCATTTTGTTTATGAAAAGTAGAAAGCACCACTGAGAAAAAAACGCTGTTGTATCTACAGCATTTCTGATAGTAGCATGTAGATTTTTCATTTAAAAAATTATCCCATAAGAACGAATTAATATGCTAGAAATTTGTATAGCATATTGATTTAAATCAATGATATACATGCTTTTGACAAACCGGTTATAGATTCGACAGCATTTTTTTCTCAGTATACTTATTTTCAATTTAATTATTGAAATTCGAGAAATTTGTAATTTGTTTTTTAATTTATCATAAAAATAGAGCTATTTTCTTGTTACATACTAAATAAATATATTATTCTATCGTACATTATACAATGCAATTTATTTATTTACAGTATTTATTATTCTTTTTTTCCATATATAGTTTAAATCTACGATAACGGTAAAATATATAAATAAAAACTGAGAGACTGACGCTATATACGTACAGTCCACGCGTCAGACATTCTCCCGCTAGCGACTTTAAACACCAAGAATAATTTCTTAAATATTAATTCGATTGTGCTCAAGCTCTTCAGAAAACTTCTTTGCACTTTAATGGCACTGCTCAAAATTCGCTGGATGAACCGAGCGGTTGAACCATTGTGGATTGAAGCGTATGCTTTTTACAATGTATCGAAAAAAATGATTAGTTTTTTTAAGTTGCTTTCAGAGTACTCTGATGTCCAAAAGTTTAAGTTGGTAAATAATTCCTAGCTAAAAGTCTGGAGTTTATTGCCCTATCTATGTTCCTCAGTTTATTGTTAAATGGTTAACAATTTTTCCGGGTTGAGGACAAGCCAATGCATTTTATGAAAATTATTAAAGAACAATATTTATTAATTTTTAAAGAGAACATAGTAGTATATTAAGTGCCTAGGCGCATAATGAGGGTTATTACGCGACGAGCGACAATGCTCGCAGGAGGCGCAGCCGAGACGAAGCCGAGGCGCGATCAGTCCTGCGAGCATTTTAAGCGAGTCTCGTAATTTCCGGAATTGTGTGCATTGGCACGTATTTTATTTTATGTGACTTCGGTGCGTATACGAGTTTTTATGCGTACACTCGAATCTAATCTAGTATTGTAGTTGTTTGCGGCGCTAGTCATTACACTTGATATTTCGCGACTAGTCCCAGCCATTTTGATTTTATCGATCTTGTGTAGTAGTAGCTTGTTGTAATAGAGCATGCGCAGTTCAAATTTACAAGGCTTTGTCAGTATTAGAGTGCCATCGCTGTACGAGAAGAAGAAGAATAAGAAGAAGATTCTGCTCCGTTGCATGGATATAGGCGCATGCGCAGTTCAATTTTTACACTTCATTCCTCTGTAGCGCAATACACAACATTGCGCTACTCTCAACTGTAGCGAAAAAACGAGTTTACGCGCCGGAAGCACATAAAATAATCTTAATCTATGCAACTTTTATTAATTTTTTTAGTTGGTAGCAGTTTGGTGTAACAGTTTGGGAGGGTACTGGCAAGCTATCAATGCTCGAAGAGATCGTTCATCCTTGTTGGCTTCCCTCTGTGGCTTGGTGTGGCGTGCCACTTTTCCCTATTGAAAATTCCTGTACAGGATCCTTCAGAGATTCTTATTCGGGTTCCCGTGCAGGTTCCTGTACAGGATCCGGGGAGGCGCCTATGAAGGAAACTGTACAGGTTCCTGTGTAACATAAAAACGGTTAGCTCAAGATCCTTTATACAATCCTTTAAGGTGAGGGTACAGTATAGATGGGAGGTTCCTTGATAGGATCCTTTATATCGTTGGATGAACAATCTAATACTGTACATGATCTTGTACAGGTTGTTATTTGTGTTCCTTTACATGTTCCTATACAGTAAAACGAAGGAAAATATTTCTGTATGCAGGATCCCACAAAGGGAAACTTGAAAGGATCCTGACTGATTTTGAACCGCGAAATTTTTCCTTCATAGGTTCTCACAGAGGAACCTGCAAAAGATATATATTGTGACGTGGTATTTTGCCACGCACAAGAATTGTTTTAAAAAGTCTTTAATTTTGGAAACCTCGAGCAGAGAATCATGCCCGAGGCTGTCTGTGACAGTCAAAAGTCAGGGGTCGAGCGTAATGTGCTCGGTAGGCTCCTGACTTTGACTTACATTTTTGTTCTTTTCTTCTTGTTATGAATTTGAATGACGGGTTACCTGAAGGGAGAGGTTAGACTCCCGGGGGAACCTATTCCTAATTGCCAGACTCAGGGTTCCAACCATGCACAACACTAAATTTTATCTTTAATTCTTATTATTTTATTTTCACATTCACACGCGAGCACCACGAGGTCACCGCCCGGTCGATGGCGATCAATATTCACGTCACGGCCGAAGTTTCACTGCGAGCGATGGAGGAAATAACCGGACACAGCACCACGACACCTCAGCACACCAGGAAGAGGATCCTTGGTGCGTCAGGCGGATGTGAGTCCCGCCTGCTCAAGAACACCAAGGAGAGGAGTTCGTTGTCGCTTTGTTGACAGGTTGTCAACAAACTAACCTATGCGACGAGGTTAGTTCCGGTAATCGCCACGTAGCGGCGCTAAAGATCGGCGTACCGTCGCCATCTGTTGCTCGCGAATATGAACTAAGCGTAAATATCGGTAATGTCGGTAAGCTTTGTAAGCGCCACCGTCTTCCGGTTTCGCGAGCACGCCAGCGGATCTCGCCATATTTAATGACATTCTCTGTTCGACGTTCGAAGCAGTGTTTCCAGAACGTGGGATTTTTCGGCCCCCACCACGTTCCCATCTGGGAGAAACACATGCAAACGTGGCGTGTCAGTGTGTCGGCTCTGCTACACGCTGCGGTCACCAGCTTCGTGTAAAGCCGAAGGTGCACGAAGACGGACTTCGTTACAATGCTTGAGTTTTCAAGTTATTTTTAGATTTCACGCTTTCGTTTATCGAGTCGAAATTAAGAATTGTATTTTTCTCGAGTACGTGCAAAAGAGGCGCGAAGCAGACGACGAATTTGAATTTACGAAGTATATAGTTCAAGAAATAACACTTTTTTTCAATTTCTTGAAGAAAGTCTGCATGAAATAAACATCAGTATGATCTTGGAAAATATCATGAGGATTTCAACACTTCAAAAATAAACTTTCAGTGAAATTTAGTGACAATAAATGTATAAAATTTGAATCAATATATAATTTTCCATTCAAATTTATATACTTCTTACTAATTTTGTACATTTAACAATTTTTCAATTAGAACAATATTTTCTATCAAGATAAAATGAACATAAAATTCAAGTTCATAATTTATATTTTCAGTTATATGTTAGAAATATTTTCATCTCACATTTTTGTAGCCTAAGAACAAACTTTTCATTCCAAAACTTAAAATCTCTACGGAAATGGAAAATTGTCTAATAGCAGTAGATAAATTAAAAAGCTAAAATATGTGTTTATTGGTATTTCCATATTAACATATAAATATCAATCAACTTTAAATTTTACATAAAAATGTTCGTTCGAAGTGTTCCAATCTTGTTACAATTTGACAAGATTTTATGGAGGAGTGCAATCTTTTGGATGAAATATTTTGTAGTTCTTAATTTGTCTGTCCGTCTGAAATCGTAGTAAGATTTGAACAGTAAACAACAAATTTTCCAATAGAATTCAGGATCAATAATAATTGATTCAGGAAATACTTCAACTCTGTAGAGCATTTTTGTATTTCGAATTCAAAATGTGTGCTTAAGCCACAAAAAAGTAAGCTGAAAATGTAGATATAAAACTAATTATGTCATGTTTATGTCTTCTTAATGGAAAATACTTTGCATATAATTCTCTAATTCGATATTTTTTTAATGTATGAACATTCAAGAAATTGATAAATATTCCATCTTTTTATAGGAACTAAAAATTTCCTGATAATGCTTTGATTGAGAAAGCTGAAAATTTGTCAAATATTGATATAAATTGCAATTTTACAATTGCATTATTTTTCAAATATTTTAACATCTCTTCAATCTTGATAATTCTTACAGAAGTTTATTTCATGTGAGTGACTTTTTCTTTTTCTAATGAAAGATTTCGTAATTCTAAATTCGGCCCAATTCGTAACATTGTAAAAAGATTTTAAAACTTCATAAAAATTTTTTTTCTGTTTTATTCAAAGTCAATAAATATTCAATGTTTGGAATCGAAATATTAAGTAAATGATTTTTAATTTCTGGGAATAAACTGCTTTAATAAGACAATCTTTCTTCTTTGTGAGAAATCTGAATTTTAAAATTAAAATTCTACGGCATAGGATACAAAAACATAATATGAAAATACTTTTATTACAGAATTTTGAAATATACAAGTTGACCAATTTTTAATCGAGTAAATCGGCTACTTTAAGCAAAAAATTATGTTAAAAATATTTTATCAATAAAAAATAAGACACATTAAATTACGGTTTAAAATCCACATTCATAGATTGATGGTAAAAGCAGTTTAAAGTTTTTTAATCTTACGTTTTAGTGACGTATCCACAGACTTTTAATCAGATAAATGAAATGCTTTATAGAAAGTCAAAATTTTCTTATTACTGCACTTAATTAAATTTATAAAGTAAAAATATATTGATGCTTTCACTCAATTCTTTAAACATTCATTAATTGAAAATTGTACTCAAAATTTAATCTTGCAGCGTTCCAATATTCCCACAATGTTACAAAATCTTATTAATCATTATTTTAGTTGAATTATTTTCAAAATATTTAAAAAATAAATGTAAATATTTTGATTAAATACTCTGTCAAATTTTGCATTTGACTGATCTTGCAAAATTGTTGAAAGTTTTTGATGCGTTCGAAAAAGCATTGTCCGGGCAGAAAATCCCTTTATCTAATATCTGTGCCTTAGCTTGTGATAATGCACAGGTGATGGTCGGCAATAGGTCCTCATTTAAAACAAAATTAAAGGAAAAAAGTCCCCGTTTAATTGTTTTCCCGTGTGTCTCGCATTCGTCAGCAATTGTAGCAAACAATGCTTGTGCCACAATCCCAGATGTAGAGGATTTAATCAAAGATTTGCCAGCTTTTTTTAATGCTAGCTCCAAGCGAACGGCTATTTTTCGATCGATTGTTTTGGAATTAGGAAATGACTATCAAAAAATTCCTAGTCATTCTGAAACTCGCTGGCTTGTCCGCTATCGATGCATAGATATTATAATAAAGAATTGGGAAGTTATTCTTCAGTATCTTATGGTCCTCGTATCTGAGAAGGTAGAGAAGGCCAAAGACTTGTTAGGAAAAATGCAGAATCCTTTGACACTCGCATATTTCCTATTCTTGAAATTTACTTTGAATAGGTTCAACGTATACAATGCGAAATTTCAAAGTCGCGAAACAATGGTTCAGGAACTCCAGCCAAACTCGGCTAAATTCTTCGTATGGATTCTTAGCAGTTATTTGAAAGAGGGTCTTCTTCAACCGAATTTATTCTTTCAAATCATTAGAAATGTTAACTTTGCAGATCCTGGTAATCAAAAGCCGCTTCAAGACATTGACGTTGGTAAGGAAACGCGAGAATATTTCCAGCAGCAACTTACAAACAAGAAATTGCAAATAGTAGAAGTTGATCTATTTCTTCGTAATTGCTTGAAATTTTATGTCACAGCAAGCGAAGAAATTCGCAATCGACTTCCTTTTGATGACATCTTTTTGTCTTGCGTTGCTGTTTTCCGGCCTCAAGTAGCTTTCTATGCTGATCGAAGCGAAACTTTTCCTAGGGTCTGGAAAGTTTGTCAAGATTTAGGGTCGTTTGATAGAATAGGTGTACAAAAAGAGTGGGATTCTTTACTCAAAATCAGACAGGAGAAAAACTTTTTCCAAATTTGACCTCAGTATTGAATCATGTTCGGAGTCTTCCTCATTCAAATGCTGAGGCGGAGCGAGGTTTCTCCATGCTCACGGATGCGAAAACTCCCAAAAGAAATCGCTTAGGAAACAGGACGGTCAACTCAATTTGTGTTACTCGATCAGCCCTAAAGGAAAGAGCTGAAACAGCCAGAACAACGAGCATCACTTCGAAGCATTTGCAATTAATGACCGAAAATCTATGAGATGGCAGAAAGTGATAGGGAAAGTGGTTTGTCGCTCTTCGCTCACGAAGATGAGGATTAATTCTAATGGCCAAGGCATGGCGTTAATCAATTTCAAACCCCTTTCTTACTCACAAAATAATGACATTTTATTTCTTATATCAGAGATACGTTCTTTATTCCTTTCTTCGCGTGCCTCGGGTATGGAAATTGTTTAGTTTTAATTATTATTTTGTGAGTAAGAAAACATACTGAAATTGAGTAATATCACGCTTTGGGCATAAGTGAGAGGCAAGGGGACTCACAATAATCAAGCACCCCAAATCATCCCGAATTAATCAAACTTCTTCATTATTTGATTTAAAACAAAACATTTTTGTTCGACGTATACTGGCATTTGATAGAGGCAAGCCTGAAGTACGGGCTACATTTGTAGCGTTTTTTACCACTTTGCTTCATTTTTTTCCTTTTTTCTTTTTGCTTGAAAGCAAAAACCCTTTTCGTTTCGTAGGACGTGGACTAGGCCTACAGGGGATACCACGTAAAAAAACGAGCCTTAAACTCTACCTCCGTGGTGGTGTGGAAAGGAGTTTTATTTCAGAATATTTGGGATTCTCTAAGAATGAACCAGCTTTTTTATTTTAATATTTCAAATGTGTTTTCTTTCTTTTATGTTTAAGGCAAAAACTAGATCTAAAAAAAGCAAAAAAACCTATTTCTCTAATTGCGTCCAAGATTAGAGCAGAATCTATGCAACCGATTGTTAAAGGTTTTAAAAGTTTTCGCTTTAATTTAAAAAGCAAGTCTTCATAGTATTTTACTAAGTAATGAAAGTATGTCTACTATTGTTTTCTTGAATCCTACCCAAAGGTCAAACATGGTGCAAAAATGTCGTAAAATAAGAAAAATGTCTGAGTACTTTGAAGAAGTTTTTCTAAATCGATATGTATCATATTCCAATAATATTTAGGAATATTTATTAAAATATTCATCTTCTAAATTTGTTTGATTAATGTACAGAGTACACTTTATATTTGAAATTTGTATACACTCTAAATCTGAATCAGTCAAATTTTCACTGATTGAATCAGTGATTTGCCTTTTCACTGAATCATCAGTGGAAACAATATTTTTCACTGTTAAATCAGTTACTTTTCACTGAAGTAATCAGTGAAATTTGACTGATTCACAGTAACCTGTTTTTAGTTATTTAAATCAGTCAAATTTCACTGATAATCAGTAGATTTTGACTGATTCATATTTGAAATTTGTACAGTTTTTAAAAAAATCCGAAACTTTGTGAATTTAGTAGTTTATTTATAAAATTTGAGAATGTTGTAGTTGATATTTCTATATAGGACTTTAAGCATTTATGGACATAAAATTTCATTTAAAGTTTCTTCTATCGGTATTCAAAACTTTCAACAATTTTGCAAGGTCAGTCAAATGCAAAATTTGACAGAGTATTTAATCAAAATATTTACATTTATTTTTTAAATATTTTGAAAATAATTCAACTAAAATAATGATTAATAAGATTTTGTAACATTGTGGGAATATTGGAACGCTGCAAGATTAAATTTTGAGTACAATTTTCAATTAATGAATGTTTAAAGAATTGAGTGAAAGCATCAATTAAAAATTATTTTTACTTTATAAATTTAATTAAGTGCAGTAATAAGAAAATTTTGACTTTCTATAAAGCATTTCATTTATCTGATTAAAAGTCTGTGCATACGTCACTAAAACGTAAGATTAAAAAACTTTAAACTGCTTTTACCATCAATCTATGAATGTGGATTTTAAACCGTAATTTAATGTGTCTTATTTTTTTTTGATAAAATATTTTTAACATAATTTTTTGCTTAAAGCAGCCGATTTACTCGATTAAAAATTGGTCAACTTGTATATTTCAAAATTCTGTAATAAAAGTATTTTCATATTATGTTTTTGTATCCTATGCGTAGAATTTTAATTTTAAAATTCAGATTTCTCACAAAGAAGAAAGATTGTCTTATTAAAGCAGTTTATTCCCAGAAATTAAAAATCATTTACTTAATATTTCGATTCCAAACATTGAATATTTATTGACTTTGAATAAAACAGAAAAAAAATTTTTATGAAGTTTTAAAATCTTTTTACAATGTTACGAATTGGGCCGAATTTAGAATTACGAAATCTTTCATTAGAAAAAGAAAAAGTCACTCACATGAAATAAACTTCTGTAAGAATTATCAAGATTGAAGAGATGTTAAAATATTTGAAAAATAATGCAATTGTAAAATTGCAATTTATATCAATATTTGACAAATTTTTAGCTTTCTCAATCAAAGCATTATCCGGAAATTTTTAGTTCCTATAATAAGATGGAATATTAATCAATTTTTTGAATGTTCATACATTAAAAAAATATCGAATTAGAGAATTATATGCAAAGTATTTTCCATTAAGAAGACATAAACATGACATAATTAGTTTTATATCTACATTTTCAGCTTACTTTTTTGTGGCTTAAGCACACATTTTGAATTCGAAATACAAAAATGCTCTACAGAGTTGAAGTATTTCCTGAATCAATTATTATTGATCCTGAATTCTATTGGAAAATTTGTTGTTTACTGTTCAAATCTTACTACGATTTCAGACGGACAGACAAATTAAGAACTACAAAATATTTCATCCAAAAGATTGCACTCCTCCATAAAATCTTGTCAAATTGTAACAAGATTTGAACACTTCGAACGAACATTTTTATGTAAAATATAAAGTTGATTGATATTTATATGTTAATATGGAAATACCAATAAACACATATTTTAGCTTTTTAATTTATCTACTGCTATTAGACAATTTTCCATTTCCGTAGAGATTTTAAGTTTTGGCATGAAAAGTTTGTGCTTAGGCTACAAAAATGTGAGATGAAAATATTTCTAACATATAACTGAAAATATAAATTATGAACTTGAATTTTATATTCATTTTATCTTGATAGAAAATATTGTTCTAATTGAAAAATTGTTAAATGTACAAAATTAGTAAGAAGTATTTAAATTTGAATGGAAAATTATATATTGATTCAAATTTTATACATTTATTGTCACTAAATTTCACTGAAAGTTTATTTTTGAAGTGTTGAAATCCTCATGAAATTTTCCAAGATCATACTGATGTTTATTTCATGCAGACTTTCTTCAAGAAATTGAAGAAAAGTGTTATTTCTTGAACTATATACTTCGCAAATTCAAATTCGTCGTCTGCTTCGCGCCTCTTTTGCACGTACTCGAGAAAAATACAATTCTTAATTTCGACTCGATAAACGAAAGCGTGAAATCTAAAAATAACTTGAAAACTCAAGCATTGTAACGAAGTCCGTCTTCGTGCACCTTCGGCTTTACACGAAGCTGGTGACCGCAGCGTGTAGCAGAGCCGACACACTGACACGCCACGTTTGCATGTGTTTCTCCCAGATGGGAACGTGGTGGGGGCCGAAAAATCCCACGTTCAGGAGACACTGGTTCGAAGTGGCAGGTGCCAGAGCCTAGATTGTAAACTTTCTGCTGGTAACAAAAAGATCACCAGGATGGCAGGTCGTGGAGCCTGGCGGGGACGCCGTAGATTGTCAGGTAGCTTTTAATCTTCTCTTTCGTTTTATATTTGAATTCGAATTATATTAATTAACGTTAGCGGTAACTTCGGGTGGTGTGTGACGCAAAGACCTCACCACTAAGATTCCGAGGCGGCAGACTCTGGGTCAGCCTCATTACTTGAATGTGAAATTAGAGCCAATGTCCGTGTAAGTGGTCAATTCGAACTGAAGGTCATTTATGGGCACGGTGTTTGCGCCCAAGAACAATAAAAATTTCATGGTCGAACTTGTAGTGTCCGTGATCGCGGATAGTGACGCTACTCCTTACCCCGCGCTCTCCGCGGTATTTTCTGTGGTCCCTGTACCTTCGTTTACAAATGTACAGGGTGAACCGCCTGAGTGGGCCGGTCAGTTAATAAATTCCTAATTTGTATTTAAATATTATCTTTGGTTATTTGTAGGAAATGATCTGGCGCTCAACGAATTCTATTAGTACAATTTGAGGTTAGTTTCCGGTAGTGGTTTGGTGTTCGGGTTAGGTTGCCCGGGGTGCAACATAAAACCCCGAATTTTGTAAATACGACTTTTCTGAATAAATATTGTTTACCCTAAAGGTGATGCAAAATAGTAGTCTATAATTATTTTCAAAAGAAAAGTTATAACCTAACCTCACTCTAAATATTAAAAGTAAAATCAAGGTTATAATATATATATTTTTTCTCATCAAGTCATGTCAATACAAAACAAATGCAATTTTCTATATTTCCTTATTTCAAGTTGGGTTCTAGTGGGGCCAGGACTAGAATTTCCTAATATAGAAAAAACCTGTACAGTTTTCTTCATAGGCGCCTCCCCAGATCCTTCTAGGAACCTATTCAAGGATCCTGATGATTCTGATGCATGATCCTGTACAGGAACCTGCACGGGAACCCAATTTAGGATCTCTGAAGGATCCTGCACAGGAATTTTCAATAGGGTTATCTGGTGGTCTGCCATTCTTCTGTCTTCTGTTGCTGTGTTGGTCTCTTGAGTGTTATTGGGCGCCACCGGATTTTTATTTCGATCACTTCCGGAAGTGATAGCAGTAGAGCGGGTAGAGATCGTACGCTCAACAGTTTTTTTATTGACTGCTGAGTGAAAGACCATTTCTTTCGTATGCTGGCAATGAGATCTAGGGTGTGGCTCTTGATTATTTTCCGAGCCCCTTAGTTGGGCCGTCAATTGATAAGGGGGGTGTCCTATCTACCGGAGAGGATGGAAAGGACAGGACCTTATGCTAAAGGTAAGAAGGTGTAGCCATTGACGACAATGAAGTTCTACGTTTGAATTGGAACTTGCTTTATTCAGGCGTCTGGCATTACAATTAAAATTCCCGGACGTGTAGAGGCGATACGGGGACATGCGGGTGTCCTGTCGCTGGCCGGGCTTCCGATGATCCACGTGGTTGGCCCTTGAGGCTTAGTCAATGGCCGGCACGGTCGTGTGGCGCGTCTTCTCATCTGCGGGTGCTCGGCCGGGGGCGGAATGAGGGTGATTTTTCGTCGTGGCTCAGGCCTGACACAGTTCCGTGACCCTAGGGATCTGCCTTGGGCACCCGGCTTGCCCTAGTCTCCTCCTGTGAATAACCGGCTGGTAACTAATCGGGCCCCGTCGGTATGAGTTGGATGCTGGGTACTTGAGGTTGGCGAGAGCCTTTTGGTGAGCACGTCTTTTCGAGCTCCCAGACTGCCGACTGGAGTAGATCGTTTATAGTACGGCCTGGCGACTCCTTCCTGCTGCCGTGGCCTTGTGCCAGTTGCTCTTCTGCAGGTTTGGCCACTCGGTCGAATAGTGCTGAAAACCTGAGGTCGTCTATGCCCGGGTCGGCGGCCGCTACTCGAGGAAAGGTAGCGTTGGCGAGCCTTTTTTATCACATCTGTATCATCTGAGTTCTTTTGGTTGGGGATTTTTATTAGTTTCAATATTCTTCCTGTTTCCGTTGATTATTGATTCACGCTTGGTTTCTACTTCCACTGGGTACGTAACCGCGGGTATAATGAATGTTCAATTTTCAGAAAGTGGTTTTTGTTGGATATTAGAGTATTGTACATTTTTAAATTGGAAATTTGAATAGGTATTCTGAAATTTTTTCCGTTGGAAATGTGGTCTAAAAGTTTATTTCCTAATCTATTTTGAGAAGTTTGATTATTAACGTTTTTTTTAAGAATTCAAATTTCTATATACCTCTTACCGGTATTCTGAAAGGTTGGTCATTTTTCAGGTGGATCTCGTGCTGAACGGCGAGATCGCACATGACACAAAATGTTGAGGCAGTTGAGAAATAATGCCCCATATCTGTATCCCAGTTTTACCATACAAGTCCTTCCTCTACTTAACCAATTTTCCAGTTTTCTAACTAGAGGTTTCATTTTGATTTATAAGAAAAATGCGTGTTCTTTGTGAAAAACCATTTGATTTTTATTTTATTTAATAGCGGAAGGTTTGCAATTAATAATGGAAAACATTATCATTCATATGGTCTCCACGGCTACGTTCGCAGGTCCACGCTCTTTTGATGAAATTTTCCATTTCATTTTCGCACATTTGAGGCTTTGTTTCGTCGATAACGGTACGAATCTTCTCCTTGAGTTCTTGAATTGGCTGAGGAGCATAAGCACAAACCTTATCTTCCACGTAACCCCAAAGAAAAAAGTCTAGAGGTGTTAAATCGCATGATCTCGGCGGCCAATTGTAATCGCCGTTTCGAGAAATCACTCAGACCGGAAACTTTTCACGCAAAAGACCGATGGTTTCGCGACTCGTGTGGCACGTATCGCCGTCTTGTTGACAAGAAACATCGTCCACATCCATATTTTTTAATTCTGTCCATTAAAATGCATTAATCATGGTTCGATAGCGCAATCCATTCACAGATACAGCCGCTCCAACTTCATTTTCAAAAAAGTAAGGTCCAATGATCCCGCCTTCCCGAAAACTGCACCAAACAGTTACACGTTACGGATAGAGATGATCATTTTTGGGTCTTCCGAGCCCTAAATGCGACAATTCTGCTTACTAACGTAGCCTCCAAGGTACAAATGAGCCTCATCGCTCATAATGATTTTCCGTTGAAATTCAAGTTCATTTTCATGCATTTTTGTAGTGAATTTTAACAATTTCAATGCGTTGTTGAAGCGTGTATCGTCCCATTTTTTAATGGCATAGTTTTTAGTTTTCATCTGTCAAAAAAATTACATTTCTTATTATGACAGCTGTTAAAACAGCGGGCGATTCAAAATGGAACCCTAAAAGAATCTGAAACTCGACTTATCTTTTTCAATCCTTATTTTTTATCCAAGTATATCTTCGCTCATGTTAAACAATCTTTTACTATCTCCTTTTTAATCTATTTTTTCGAATTGTGATCTTTTTATCAATGTCTATCTTTCGTCTATCTATTTCTGTCTTTTCTTCAATCTTAAATCGGATCTATACTTGGATAGAGCCTATCATCCACGTAATCGAGTTTATCCCTTTCTACCCCATATGTTATCTTACTGGTGCGAGGTTCACATTGGAAAAATGTGTAGCCGTTTTATTTTGCCCTATTCTGTAATCTGTTCCCGTACCAATTCGAACCGACGAGAATTCATTGCAAAATTTAACCAAATCCAATCCATCTCAAACTGATGCAATCCGAAATCAGTAACAAAAAAATTAATTGGTTGGATATTGAAAACATCTCGCTCATATCTTGCCTCCATTGGCTAGATACTGGTGACATCCTGCTCATATCTTGTCTTCGTTGGCTGGATATCGACTAAATCTCGCTTACGTCTTGCCTGGATTGTTACTTTTGTTGTCACCATAGTTAGTACATTTTCTTACAAAATCAGTGACTTGTTCTTTAATGCTTGGCTAAAAATACTTTTCTCGAATTCTTTGGTATGTTTCATTAACTCCTTTATGGCCTACGATCTTACTATCGTGGTTTTCAGAAATTATTTCTAGACGTGACTCCTCAGGGGGTATGCTTACATTGCCATAACACAGGCTTATTTTCATATTACTATTTTCTAATTAATTGGTCAATATTTTGAGCAGTTCTTCTTTCGCCAGATCGTCTGTCAAGTCTTCTTACCGCGAAATACGAAATTCGGTGATGTTTTCTCTGAATAAGGCCATCCTTAAATCTGAAAATTTAGGAATTTCCATGTCCATTCTGCGTGGCTTGTATCTACTGGATGAGGATATGGTGTTAGGGTGGTCTTCCGCATTACTTGAATATGGGGTTAATATCGCTTTAGGTTTTCTGAACGTTGAAGGACTAAAATTTCGTAATATGCCTGGGGTTGCAGGTATCTCAGGTCCAAAAGTTACGCTTTTCTGGGTCCGTAGAGGTGGATTGGGTATAGGTTGGGCTTCTTCATCAGAAGATGGAATTCCTAGGTCCAGATTTTCTTTTATTTCTGTGTTCATTTCTTTTCCCATTTTCTGTGTCTCTTTCATCAATTTCTATGCTCTTTCAATTCCTGTTTTGATTCGATTATCAAATTCCGTCTCACTTTCTGGTTCTAGTTTTTCAATGGCCTCTAGGAGTTCCTGATTGTCTTCTCCTTCTGAAACAGCTGTGATCTCGAGGATAGGGGCATCTTTTTCAATGTTTTCTTTGTCTAGCCAATCTTTGCGAGCTTTTAAGGATTGTTCACATAATAAAAACGTGTTATCTAGGCTCTCTTTTGATGTCTTGGATTTAAGTTCTTCTGTACGCTTATTATCATCATCTGTAGGACTATCTTCACTATCGCTTATAGGTGGACTCACAATTTTTATAGGTCCTTCTTGTTGTTTTGCTGTGTGAATTAACTCCTCTTGTTCCTCAAAGGGGAATTCAGTTTCAATTTGTGGAAATTGTGCTGGGGCACTTTCAAGTATAGTTGAAGGTGGATATGCTGCAGGGAGGTAGATCTAGACTGGGTAGTACACTCTTTCTTTTTCGGAGAATTGGAGGTGGTTCCACGTGTCTCTCCGTAGCTTCAGAGTTACTATCTTCCTTATAGTCGGGTTTTATTTTGGATCTCTGTTCTTCTACTCGTCGTCGGATCAGTCGCTTACTGGTGGTACTTTTATCCAATTCTGCTTAAGTAGAGGTACTGGATTTAGACCGAGATAGGGTAAAAGACTCTAACGCACAATCGTTGAGAGGGGCTAGTAATAGATCTGCGTTACATTATTTGTCTTCTAGTACGGCTTGTGCACCAGATTTTAACAACGTAAGGTGATCGTAGAACTCACTTGCATTTTTTATACAGGTCAATTTAATGTTTGAAATTTCTTGTGTGTACCACGTGTATGTTTTATGTGGGACGAATCGTTGCTTGAGGTGGTCGATCAAGTCCTTCATGGAGGAAAAACTTTTTTCATGTGTGATATCTCTAGCTGCTTCCGTCAGTCGAGATAATACCGATTTGATATACTGTTTTTCACAGTTCGCGGGTATACTGGCTTCTCCGTTTACCACGTCCTGAATAAAGTCTCTTACTGGCATATTTTTGCCGTTATATATCGGGACATTCATTATGCCTTGTTGAATGGCAAAACATTCTGCCATTGACGTTACCATTGCGTCGTTTAAGGTACGCGAAATGTCGCCGGTGAAATCTGTTGTTCCAGTCTTGTCTTTGGGCATGTTGATAAATTTTTCTAAACGTTTGAAAATTTATCAATGAGTGTTCTGAATTGATGTTATTATTATCTTTGGTTGATTTAATATAATCTTAAGGTCTAGACTCAATTTGAATTTCTGTTTTTGGAAACTATGTGCCAAAATTGACTGTAAAATATAAGTATACTTGTACCAAGTTTGTTTATTTGTCTTATTCTGGAATGGGCAGGTTCAATTTGCAAATAAAGGGTTTTCCAATTACTCCTGCAATAGCTGTACCTAAAAACATTTTGTCTCCGATTTCCTTGAAAGTCCGCGAAATTATTGTCCTAGTGAACGTCTTTTAATTCCCCTAAGAGAACGTCTCTAGTACGACGGGTTGTCAGTATACAGGGGCTCGAATTTTCAACCTTTTACCGCGCACGCTGATACTCAATTAACTATAACTTCTACAAAAGTTATCCAAATTAATTTTTTTATGGAGGTCCTAGAAACGTTTCTTCATCAGCTTTACGCTGAAGGCAATGGTTTTAGATTTAAAAAATTATTTGAGCTTCATTTTTTAATTTTAAACATATTTTTGAGTTTTTCTCCAAGTGCGGCCGTTAATTTTCTTTCCAAATTTATGTTATAAAGAGCTTGACTTTTTCCCTTTAAAAGGAGCCATGGTCGAAAGTGGGGCGAAAGAAATTGGTGGAGATATATAACACTCCTTGCGCGCGGTTTCTGCGTCGAAGTGCAGCTAGGCGCCACGATCACGACGTACCGTCCATTGGAAACTTATTTAATTGTACATTGTATAATTTGTTCGTAAAACTTTTATTTTTGGCTGGTACGAAATTAAAAATAAAAATTAATTTGTAATTTGGGGTGATTTTTTAGTGTGGGTCCTCTCGCCTCTCACATCGAAAATTGAGTCAAATAATTTGCTTATTACAGTGTATGTGCACTTCTCTTTCTTCTTTGCCTCACAGTTTTTTTCGGGAAAACATCAGATTCTAATGATGACGAATATTTTCTCAGCATGAGAGTTAATTCAGCAAAGGGAACGAAAGAGTGATATTTTTGTGTACCAGGAACTGTGTTTGCTGATGCAAATCTACTCTTAAGTTCTTGAGCTGTGATGGCGTGATTTTCTTTAGGACTAAAGAATACTAAAGTTTCAACTAAATTTTTCTTTGCCCATTGATACAAGGCATCAGCAGTCAAAATCGGATCTTTAGATGACGCTTGTAGGCTAGCACGCGCTGCAAGTCTTTTTAAATTTCCCCCAATACCATATCAAGGGCCTTTTCCGTGCCCCGTTGCATAGAAATCAAATTCTCTCTAAAGTCTCAAAAATGAAGTATCAACATAAAAGTGGATTTTACTTGTCCAATAAATAATAAAAATTATTATCCGTGAAATAATTTATAACGATAATAATTATTTGGTTAAAAAATGCAGTTTGTAGTCGATTATTTGTAGTCGACTAGAAACCGTACATTCTGCTTTTGAAGCATGGGTGCTGGCGAGGTAGAAGCCACGCGCAAGGAGTGTTATGTATCTCCACCAATTTCTTTCGCCCCACTTTCGACCATGGCTCATTTTAAAGAGAACAAGTCAAGCTTTTTTTAAACATAAATTTGAAAGAAAATTAACGACCGCACTTGGAGAAAAACTCAAAAATATGTTTAAAATTAAAAAATGAAGCTCAAATAATTTTTTAAATCTAAAACCATTGCCTTCAGCGTAAAGCTGATGAAGAAACGTTTCTAAGACCTCCATAAAAAAATTAATTTGGATAACTTTTGTAGAAGTTATGGTTAATTGAGTATCAGCGTGCGCGGTAAAAGGTTGAAAATTCGAGCCCCTGTATATTGACAACCCGTCGTACTAGAGATGTTCTTTTAGGGGAATTAAAAGAGGTTCACTAAGACAAAAATTTCGCGGACTTTCAAGGAAATCGGAGACAAAAAGTTCTTAGGTAGGTACACTTGACGAATTTTGCCCCAAATGTAAATTTTTAAGTGATTTATATTGACATCAGGAATTAATTTGTCTTTTTGAATTAAATTGATATTTAGAGTTGGGTCGTACAAGAAATCTCCTATTTCCTTTCTCAATAGGTCCGAATATATTGAAATTATAATATTGGTTTAATGTTTTATTATTAAGTGTAGAAATGGTAGCATTTTTTGTTTTATTATTATTTGAGATTGTTTAGTTGCCATATAACATAGCCAATTTTTTTATTTATTTGTAAGGTATAGCAATTGATTTTGGATTTTTTATTTGTTTTTCATGAAGAATTATGCTGTAATTTTAATGCACTGACGATTTTAGTCGCGAAGTATGCAGCTACTCTATATTCTTAGCCTTGAATGATATAATTTCAGTGATGCAAGGTTGGTCAGGTCAGACGCATTTAAAACTCGCCTGAGTGAGCTTTTACGGGTGTTTGAATTATAAGTTATTTAAGCGCATTAACAAAATTTATTTTAATGATATAAGATTGAACAAGCTAGACTCAATAAGAATTCTTGGACAATTCTTGTATTTACAGAAATTGTTTATTGCTAATACATAATAAAAATATTTATTGTTATAGAATTTTAGTGATGTAAGATTCGACAAACTAGACTCAAGCACATTTTTTTGGACAAACTTTGAATTCAAAAATATTCTGTTAGTTAATTAAGTTGAAAATTGCAGTTTATAAACAATACAATACGAGCACTTCAAATTTTGCCTTACCCAATTGATAGCAATCAATGGTGACCGTTCAACGAATCTAAAAAGGACCTTTTTTGTATAGCCTCAAATGAGCTCAGTAATGACATGAACTTTTTAGTTGTGATTTTATGATGAAAAAGAGAATTCGTGAGGTATTGAAAAATCTTAGGTCCCCGCTGGCGTTTGAAGTGGAAGCGTTCTGCATCCCGAATTAATGTGACAGGTTGGGAACTTTAATCTTTTAATTCAAATATTTTCAGCTTTGAAAGAGTGCTGGAATAGCACCGAAACGTCAGAGATTTGTAGGTTTTATGTGTTGTAGAAATTAAAGACAAAAGAGAACGAAAGAAAGAAATTGTTGATTTTAATGCTTGTTTTCGTCAAAATTAAGCCAGTTTAGTTAGTGTTTCCAGAAGTTAAATTCTTTCCGATTCTCGAATTTTTTAATTACAATTAGCACCTAACATTGAAGTGATCAAACAAGTAATTAATAATAACTGGGGCTGTAGGACCTTGTCATTGGTGGAGGGGTAATAAAGGTCTATTCATGGTAGAAGATTGATCATTACAGAGCGGATGAGAGTAGTCTGAACTTAGTGGTGGAGTGTTGCTGCGACCTCCGTGTTGCAAAGATCCTCTGTGGTCAAGCCTGGTGGCCTACGCACGCACGCACGCCGGTCAATCACAATGTCTTGCACCCTCCACTTTTTCGAGCCGACGTTTCTCCGCAACGCAAGAATCTGTGTAATAATTTGGAACTTGTTCACGTGGAATTCGAGGTAAATTTCCACGTCGATATTCAACATGTGGAAACCCGTTTGAATATTCTGTGAACTTTAACTGTAGCATGTGATTGAGATTTTGCACGCAGATTTCTATCAAATGCTACAATTGAAGTTCACGGGAATATTCGTTGACTATGACCGAAAATAGAAGTAGAAAAGAAGTTGTAATTCTTGGCACAAACGTGACATCCATCGCTTTTGCACAATTTACTGAAAAGAACGTAACTTCTGTCACATTTGCGTGACTTCACTCCTACTGACCCCACTATTGGGAAATCCATTCATATATGCGTCCCAGAATCAAATATTAGGGTTACGGACCGAAACTGAGTTTTCGAAAAAGACTTTGTCTTTTTTCAAGTGGAGCGGAGCGGATAGTTTCCGCAGCCTTAACTTTGAAAATAATATCTTGCCTATTTTAAATCACTCACTTTTTGAGAGAACTTTAGTTGAGTCTTTATATCTTCTTCTACAAAGATGAATCAATATCTAAAAATCGATTTTTCGGTCCTCAACCCTGATTCTATATTCCAGGTCATATATATAACCCAAGCTCATCCCTAGTGGTTTGTCATTAAGTTCCGATGAGTTGTACATTCCACTCGATTCATTTCGAATTAAAATATCATCAACGACTATTATTCTCTTTAAACATGGAGAAAAATCATTAGCTACATTTACATTTTTTACATGTTCCTTCTTATCCGTTTCTTTTCTTAAAAGCGCGTCGCAACCAGCACACTTTAAGTTTATCGCTACCGTCTTAAGCATTGTTGATAATAAAAAAGAACAGAGCTTTGAAAGACAAGCAGTGTGAATAATTAAAAGAATAAATACAACTGAATTTACAAATGATTTTCAGCTTTCAAGATGAAACGCTCGGCTCAATCTTCAACTTTAGAGAGTTGAAAACAAATGAACAGCGGATTCGATAAACTGGGCCAGCGCAGTACTAATCAGAAAAACAAATGGCTACCAAAAAACAAAAGGTGTTATAAGAAAGGTTCTGAACACTTCAGGGAATGAGTTTAGTGCAATTTCAGTAGTTATTATATCCATCGCAAATACAAATTAATCAGTTTATAAAAAGAATGATGAAATGACGAAAAGGTTCTCATGAACAGTTTAGAGAGGTTGCCAGAATGATAAAAAACGATGATTGAACGGTTGGATTCAATATTAGTGTACTTGCATTTTCAGAAGTTTTTTTTGCTTTTTATAATGACGTTTTGAAAAAAATTGATGTTGTACCTCTAAAACAGAACCTAAAAAAAAAATGCAAAATTCGAAAGCATTTTTTTACCCCTATTTTTGGTCGAAAGAAATCCAACCTTCTTTCTGAAAGTAGTTTTTTGGTTACTACAACATATATTTTGTTCAACAAAATCGGTTTGGTCGTTTTCGAGAAAAACCCATTTTTAAAATTTACTTCTCCCCTCCATGTCTCTCAAAAAAATGAGATTTCTAGGTTGAAATTTGCAGAATTTCATATTCACATAAATGTCAATATATGATGCCAATATAGGCTTGTTACGTACGGGGGCCATTTTTACATGCTTATCCCCCTAGGCTCTTTGATGCCATTTCTGTTTAAAAATGATTTCCGGCTTGTGACCACCATGACTAATCGTTACAAAGAGGATTCGATTAGTCTAATTTTTGACCATTTTTTACAATATTTCTGGCCTCATTTTATTCATGGCGCGGTTATTAATGACCTCCAATGCTTTCAGAGTTATTGGTTTGTCAGTATAAACCATAGATTTAACATAGCCTCAACGAAAACGATCTTGAAGGAAAATTGACAGGACCATTTATTGAAATAACGCTGTCACCAAATTGATCTTTCCATAAAGTATTGAGCATGTGTTGATATTGCACACTATTCCCCGTAATGGCAGGTCATTCCTCACTTTGAAAGAGATATGGACCGATGATGCCACTGGCGTGTACTCCACACCAAACAGTCAATTTTGATGGGTGCAATGGGTTCTCAAGATATTGTCTTAGATTAGTCTCACTCCATATATGAGAATTTTGCTTGTTCACATACCCACTCAGCCAGAAATGCAACCAGATTATGTCGACCATAAAATGGACCAAGAACTCTATAAGTTTCGTGAACCCAAGTTCGATTTCAAGGATAAATCACCACAGTTTAGGAGCCTTGTTTACGTGTTAAACGTCTTCTCATTAAATGTCAAACCTTACTGAACATATCAAGTGTACAAATAAGTTTCCGCCGTTCTTTCATCAAAAATTGGGCATTTATTGTAGAAGAACGGAACCTTATGTTTTATTCAAAGTATTGTCCACCGTATTGTTTTTCTTGCATTTGGCACGAATCTTGATCAAATAATGCTTCCAATTCCGCGTCTTCGTACACTTTCGGCCTTTCGCTACGTTATTTGTCTTCTATGTCAAATTCATCGTTCCTAAACTTTTGAAACCACTTATGACTTTCTCACCAAATGTTTCTACAAGCAATCGATGCGCCTCAGCTGCAAATTTCTTCGAATTGAAGAAGTAAATTAAAAGTTCCCGCGAATGACGCATATTTGGCTCAAAACTCGACATTTTCGCACACAAAACAATATATTATACTGATAAAAATTCACTAATATTTCAAGGTTATTTTGTTGAGCGATGTCTAACCTTACGACAGTGACGTTTTACATCTGTCAACTTCAACCAAAACTTACTGGTGAATTCTAAAATTCAATATGGCGAATATACATTTTTTTAAATTGTGAAATTAGAGGATTTTCTTGAAACTCGATACTAGGGAGTTTTTGTGATCGCTGAATATGAATTTGAGAGCATTCGATAATCGTAGTTTACTTCAAATGAAAGGAAAAAATCGAAATTTGCCGCAAATGACGAGAATTTGGCTCGAAAACTGACATCTTCGATCGAGAATAAATTTATGGTGCAAATACAAATTCACTAATGTGGTACTATCGTTTTGTTTGACAGATGTCCAAGCTTACTGTGTGATATTTTCGATCTGTCTATTTCGACGAGCACTTACCGCTGCAGCCATCTATGGAATAACGGCGGAAGCAAAGTTGTACAACAGATATATATTTCATATTTTAATCGTTTTTGGGCATAAAGGACTCGCGCTGGCGATATTTAGTGGCAGCTGTTCGATGATTATTCGCGACCGCATAAGGGTTCTGATTTAGCTTTATTGTCGCTTTTATTCAGCATGAACTTTCATGGCATAAAATCAAATGATTTTTACATAAAGTTGATCCCATCAATTACTGTATCACAGCATCTTCAAGCAAAAATTTAGTTAACCGGGTATTTTTGGTAAATTTGAATGCAGTTCCAATATTTGGACATATTTAATAATTCTATGAAACAATGTGATTTCCCTTACCGGCGAGAGCATTTTTTGCCCTCGAACATGCCTTTACAATATCCGTTATAGTATGTCAATGCTGTCGAACAGAGTGCATCAGCGTTACATATCCACGTAGCTATTCTACATGATAGTCTGGTTTTATTCATTTCTGCTATTACTGAGGATCTACAGATTTCAATCCTTTCTTTTGACTGGATACAGAGATGATCCTCTTGGGCACAATCACACTAAAATTTAAAAAGGAGTGATGATAAAATTTCTGATAAGAATAAATTAGAATTGTATTTTTTTAAATAATGAACGCAACTGAAAAACCTAGGAGCGCTGTACACTTGTTTTGATCTTATTGAATTATACTGCAACTAGAAGTGTTGAAATGAAGGGCCGGATTCTATAACCAGAAGTGCACGCGAGCCGGCTCAGCGTGCCCTTAAAAATATGCAACTTACGCTCGACGTCCATTGTTAAAAAAAGCAATTTTGTTAGGCAAAATTGTCATGATAAATTACGTCCACGTAAAACTTGTAAACAAGAAATTGTTTTCTAATGTTTGATTGGCATCAAATCGTGTCTAAACTTTATAAACAGATATTCTGTCGTGATTTTGGTTGTCTGATAGAAGAGTTAGACTGAGATGCTTCAATTTATTACCCCCTTTGTAATAGATAATAATAGTAAAAATAATAACCTGATTATTGTTCCATTGAAATGACTGTGCGGCATTTTGATGTACAAATGCATAGTTTTCAGCAAAATCGCATAGAATAAGAAATTCTGCTTCTTTTAAGCTATTCTTTAGATGTTTGAAAAAGAAGATTGATGCTTAGCTAAAAAGAAGAAGATTTCAATTTGCATAGATACTCGACAAGTTCTTCTGCAAAATCTTCTGCATAAGTAATCTCAGTAAGTAATGTGCTTCTATTAGTTAGTTGCCAACGTTGGTAATCTATCCTGTTAATAGAGTGATCTGCGAAAACCGATTTCAAAAAATCTTCAAAAGCATCTATACTGAGACACGATGTACATTCATCAAGGTGGCATTCTGGACTAGGACTGCTACACATTATTTTTTTGATAGCGTCATGATGTGTTAGAATAGAGCACATAGCATCATGGTTGACTTCTTTTAATTTCACGACATCAAATATTAGGTTAACTTTTTGTGATGGACACACACACAAACATTTTCACTAAACTTGTTGGGAAAAATAACGTGATATTTCCTCCACTTTCATTATTTTCTCTTCTTTTTTTCAATCCCTTCTATTTTTAGTTGTTTCTACCTCCTTATTCTTCTAAATTCGTTATTCGACTCTATTTCTCTTCTTGACATTTCTCTTTTACATTGCTTCCACATTGAAAATTATAGGACTGGGATGATTTTATTTCAAAAAACACGCACAAGTTTGATGAAAAGCGTCTACTTTCTTTATTGCAAAATTAAAATTAGACTGAAAAAAGGTTACAATTTACTTCAATACAATTAAGGTAAAGACAAATAATAATTAATTGAAGTTATTGCTATTAACAACCAGAATAAAAAAAGTCAAAGCTGTAACGTACCTCTTTAAGCCACTAGGATAAACCAAGAACAACCACATCATGGGCCATTCAGCCCCTTTATTAACTGCCACCGGTAATTTCCGCCACCTCTCCATTGCCCCCTTTCTTACCATCTCGTGTCCTTTACTCCATTGAGTAGTCCTTGCATCGCTTTGCCTCACAATTACGCGGCCACGGACAGTCTGTAGTAAGTAGCATACAATGTGTGCACAGTGGGTTCACTCATATAGGCACCGTGCGTGACTGCAGCGCCATAGCATGAGTGAACTAAAGGAGGCTGTTCCAGAACTTTTATAATGTATTATAATGGGACTTAGTTATAAAAATGTTTATTATCAATAAAAAAACAAACAAAAAAACAATTTGATTCACTTTAAAATTCGATTGTTTTTCCTTGTGAAGTATTTGTGTGAAATCAGCAGTAAAAAGTAAGTATTTTCCATAATAAAAATTATATAGAAACCAGTAAATATAAGGTTAAGGTGGTTGTCGTGCCAAAAATCAGTCTCTGGAAAAAGAAGTTTTTCTATGATTTCAAGACTGGAAATTATATCATCAGCCGTGTCATATGTAAGGAAAGACACTCTTTTTAATGAAAAAATTTAAAAATTGCGAAAAATAATTTTTTAATAATGTTTTTTGTAATAGGATTTTTCCTTACTATCGCTTCTTACCAATTTTTTAAAAATGATTGAAGTTTCTTAAATCATTGCTTATTTTTTCGGGGAAAATATTCTCTACAACTTGACCGTTTCCAATTTTTGAAAATAAATTCTTTAATGACTGAAATAATTAAAAATCAATTTTCCAAAGCAAAATTTTTATAAACAAATTGCTGTATTTGATAATAATTGATTTATTTTCAAAAATTGGAAACGGTTAAGTTGTAGAGAATATTTCCCCCGAAAAAATAAGCTATGATTTAAGAAACTTCAATCATTTTCAAAAAATTGGTAAGAAGCGATAGTAAAGAAATATCCTATTATAAAAAACATTATTAAAATATTATGTTTCGTAATTTTTAAATTTTTTCATTAAAAATAGTCTTTTCTTACATATGTCACGGCTGATGATATAATTCTCAGTCTTGAAATCATAGAAAAACTTCTTTTCCAGAGACTGTTTTTTGGCATGACGACTACCTTAAGTTAATGACAGATCAAAACAGACTAGAAAAATAATAAAGAATTAAATTTTAATTTCATGATGACACTTTTAGGTACTTGTTGAGTAAATAAATATTAATTGTTTATTTTCAGATTCAAATTCATCATGGATATAATTATTAAAACAGGTTTTCAATCAATTAAACATACAATAGAATTTCAACCACAAACGAAAATTAAAGGTAAAAATCTCGTTCTGGCAGAATACGTACGAGATGTCCAAGAGTTCCGTAGAAATAATGAAAGTTATTTAATAAAATCTCGTATAATTCGACAAGCATCACTTCATGCAACACCCTCAGTACCCACTTATTCCTTTGATTCATTTTCCATTTAGACGTTGGAAATTTATAAAATTTACACTCACTTTTCCTGCTTGTATTTTAACAATTCACAACACAACAACTTCGGTGGCTCATTTCAGCTATATTTTTTAAATTAAAACAAAATTTAGATTTGCACATGTATTTTGATTGCTCGGAAATATAAAACAGCCTCCTTTAACGCCTAAATTATCCACTGCGTGCGCTGGCGTCGATTTAACTCTCCCTACCATGACTTCGCACGGTGCCTATAGGAGAAAAGGGGAACAAATTATAACGTTTGCTATCAACAAGTGGTGGCGCTATTATCATTACCGATGTTATTTTTAAACTGCTGTAACCATAGCAACCATATCATTGCCAGTTGAAATAATACAGCCGATGCTCATTTTACTCAACTACGGTTTGAAGCACCTCAAGCGTCGGTGATATACTTATATATTTCATGTTAACCCACTGACGCATGTTGGTGCCCTGTCGTCGATAACGTTTTACTTAACTCCTTACTATTTCCTATGTAACGCTTATTGTTATTCACTTTGGGTGAATTAAGTATATATCAAATTGATTTTACCCGACTAGGATTTAATAAATCTTCAAATGCCCTTAAGTCCCAAGTTTAATCGACAGAGTTGAGTAAAATTACTTCAACTATTTTTCTCCATGTAATACTACAGTATTTAACTGTTCATCGTGATTCATATTCAAAAATTCTTGTTGTATTTTTATTCTTTCACAAATTATTTTCAACTTTAAATCATTTAAATTTATGAAATGGATTTCATGCAATATATTTCGAAATTTTCTGCATTTTAGAATACTTTGGGTTGGCGGGACGGGGGTTTCGTTTGCATTGATATTAGTTCTTGCTATCAAAACTTGGCGGCGCTGATGCTCATTTTCACTTTTTTAAGTACCCTCCTAAAATGCATGGTAGTGGCCGCACTGTGAATGTGTGTGTAATTCCAGGGGGTTCCAACTTCGGTGAAATCATGCTAGAGTTTCTTCTCCCCGCTTCTCTCTACCTCTCCCGCACGTCCATCACAGCGAGCCCATATTGCTCCAAGTTTCTCCTCTCCGACGCGAAAAAGTGGGGGTAAGTAGGGACCGGGAGCGAGGTATATTAAATTTTAACTGTGACTCTTCGACTGCTTCGACCAGTTTTTTCTGGTTTTTTTGCGGGGCAAGGGGGATGTACAGATAAAAAGGAAAAGCACAGTCGAGGAAAATTCTATGGTTTCCCAGAAAAATCAAATGAGTCTACTGTCTGGCGTAGATTTGTAAGTAAAGGCGTGTACGCGCTCTCTTTTCAACGTATTCCTTTCGGTATTTCGCTCCCACCACTCGGATGTACGCAGATATACGCGGGAGTGGAATTGAGTGGAATAAGGCAAAAATGATCGATACCACAATGGATATTCCGTGTAATGAAACTTACTTTATACACTAGTGTCGGGAAATTTAAGAAAGATTCAAATTCCAGGCTCAAATATTAGTTTACCGGGCTCTACGTAAGAGAATGACACGCAATTGTTAATGTCGTGGTTGCATCAATCGATTGTGGAACAGATCATTTTTGCTGTTTTGCGCAAGGCCCATAAATCGCATTCCCCTTCACGGTACACGGAGAAAAATAGTTGAAGTAACTTTACTCAACTTCCGATTAAATTTGGGACATAAGGACAAGTTAGAAGTTATTTAGTGTCACTGTAATTATTTGTGATATATTAAATGTTCAAAAATGAGTCAATGTTGAGTAAAATTCAGAAGTGTAGGGTGAAGTTTGAAAGCGTCCATTAAAAGTTTCCAAATATATATATATATATATATATATATATATATATAGGTGTATAGGTATGCATGTATGTATCGGATGATTAATGGCAGGCCCTGTCGTCGATAACGTTTTACTCAACTCCTTACTATTTCCTATGTAACACTTATTATTATTCACTTTGGGTGAATTAAGTATTTATCGAATTTATTTTACCCGACTAAGATTTAATAAATGTTCAAATGTCCCAAGTTTAATCGACAGAGTTGAGTAAAATTACTTCAACTATTTTTCTCCGTGTATGCAATGCACTTTCTAATAACTGTATTTCTTTTCTGTTATTTATCATTATTTCTTCGCTTTCTATCTCATCTTATCTATTTTTCAAAACTTCCCTTCCCGACCTTACTTCCGTTTTGTTTTCGTTTTCATCTGATCTTTTTTGTATTTTACATTTTTCTATTATCTTCCATTTTCCCTAGTCTTAAATTCATTTGTTACTTTTTTCCTTTATTTCTTATTCTATTTACTTAGTTATTATCAGCTATTTCTATCCTTATTACTTTTTCCGCGACAGGTGTTTCACTTTTTCTTGGCTGAAGGATTTTCAGGCCTAGGGAAAATAGGTAATTGTGGTTTTTTTTGTATCGCGCACTGATGTGAGGATAGGAAGAAAACGCCGAGAACAAGGTTATAGACAATGGAAAAAGGTACCGATGCGACCAACTACGAACACCGAGCAAAGACTCGCCGACGGACGGAACTAGGCCAAAAATTAGAATGATAGGCGACGGAACACGATCAAAGCATGCCGATCCGACTCCCTGAAAATTTCTTCCTGAAGGGCTATACCCACACTGAAGATGCTGAACGCTCCGGCCGGCCAAATGAGGTAGTTACACCGGAAACCATAAAAAAAGTCCACCAAATCGTTTTAGAAAACCGTAAATTAAAATTGCGTGAGATAGCTGACACCTTAAAGATATCATACGGCAGTGTGTACGCTATTTTGGATCAACATTTGTCTATGAGGAAGCTGTTGTCAAAGTGGGTGCCGCGTTTGCTCACGGTGGATTAAAAACGACAACGTGTCGTTGATTCCGAGCGCTGTTTGGAGTTGTTTTGCCGAAATAAACCGAATTTTTTGCGTCGGTATGTGACAATGGACGAACCATGGATCCATCACTACACTCCGGAGTCAAAGCGGTCGTCAGCCGAGTGGACTGCAGTCGGTGAGAAGCGTCCAGGCGGCCAAAAACGCAAATGTGGGCCGGTAAGGTTATAGCCTCAGTATTTTGGGATGCTCATGGACTTTTGTTCATCGACTACCATGAAAAAGGTAAGACGATCAATAGCGAACGTTACATTGGCCAATTGATGCGTTTGAAGAACGAAATCGGCGAAAAACGGCACCAAATGAAGAAGAAAAAAGTGCTCTTTCACCAAAACAATGCGCCGTGTCACAAGTCGCTCGCTACCATGGCGAAATTGAATGAATTGAGCTTCGAATTGCTTCCGCACCCACCATATTCACCGGATCTGGCCCCCAGCGACTACTACCTGTTTGCAGACCTCAAAAAAATGCTCCAAGGAAAGAGATTCTACTCCAACGAGGAAGTCATCACCGAAACGAACGGTTATTGCGAGGCCAAAAGTAAATCGTTCTACAAGAAAAGTATTGAAATGTTAGGGAAGCGCTGGACTGATTGTGTTGCTTTTGAAGGAGACTATGTTGATGAATAAAGGCGATTTTTGCCAAAAAATGTGTTTTTCCGAGTTAGTCCCGGGACTTATTGATCCATGTGTTATATATGTGTATTTTATGAAAACAATTTCCGGTTAAAACATAAAGCTTTATTATAAGCGAAGAAATGGTAATGTCACTCTCCATATTAATATTATAAAAGATGCTGGTTTGCGATCGATGAGGGTAAAATATAAAGAAGAAAACTCTCCATAATGTCAAAATTGTAGCAACGTTTCGTTGGCTATGGGTTTGCCGACCTCATCAGGCTTTATTATGAGGTTGGCAAACCCAAAGCTAACGAAACGTCGCAACAATTCTAACATTATGAAGAGTTTTTTTCTTCATATTTTACCCTCATCGATCACAAACCAGATCCTTTATTATAAGCTTTATTTTGAATCCTGAAATCAAGTATTCAATATTGATTCAAATTTGATTTATGCTGTTTCATGATGGATGAGAATAGAAATCAAGTTAAATTTTAATATGAAAGTGGAATCAATATGAATAAATTTCGATTTAAAAGTGGAACGAAGCTAGATTTAGCTTGAAATAAAAGTGCAATCGTACTCTAATAAATTGCACTTCATGTTTTCATCAGAAAGTTCATTCATTCACTCCCTCAGTAGGCTTTATTAGCACCGCTTCTGCGCGAGCACGCTTTGGCCAATCCGGTTTCTTAGCCGCCGGTTTAGGCTTTTTCTTCCGTAGGCTCTTCTTGGCTGGAACTTACATCCATTCATCTTCCCTTGGGGAGGCTTTTGGCCTCTTCATCTCCGGCTTCTTTGCTGCAGTGTCTTGCGGGCTCACTGTCAGCTCTCGCGGCCGTTTCCTCAACTCCGGAGTACTGCAATTTGTGGGGCTTTCTGGCAGTCCTCATCCCTGTCGCTCTTAACACTTTGGGCCCGCGCTAGTTTCAACTCCCTGCGAAGAGCTTTTCTCAGCTGATTTCCAAATGATTCGGCCCAGCCCTCCGTGTGTTCGGTATCTTTGCGGAGTTGCTTCAATTCGTGCAACACTTCAGCGATATCCTCTCTAATTGGCAGGAACATGTTTTTTAACCTATAGAATTCATCCATCTTCTGGACCATTTCTTCAATAGTGGAAATGCGTTTCATTGCATTCTGAAATGTCCCGTATAGGCAGTTCTTCTGCTGCCTCGCGTCAGACTTTTCATAGCAATGGGCCACCACTGTTACTTACAACTTCTCTCTGAATAATTCCTCGCACATACTTCTGTTTAAATCATTTGTCTCCATGTTATTCCCACGATTACCTAGGGAACTATAAGGTAAACTGTTTACTTCGTTTTGTATCCGTATTCAGCAGCAACCCTCGGTACAGGGCCGCTCTATCCGTAACCTAAGGACGCGCGCGGTCGCCTGTTCTAAGCCCCCCTGATCGGTTTCTGAGGAAACTAATACAGGATCGGATCGATTTCATCACTTAAAATCTGTGATAAGTTTGCATTATATTGTACTTGCCGTTGACTGTTTTTTCCTTTTGAAGATAATAGATAAAAAATATGTTTTTGACTGTTCCTTCGTGTTAGGTGTGAAGTTATGAACCCATGTTTCATCCATGGTTATAAATTGACGCAAAGAATCGGCTTTATTGCTGTGAAACATTGTTAAACATTCGATTGAAACATTCTCACGACTCTGTTTTTGTTCCATTGTGAGCAAATGCGGCACCTAGCTTGCCATCATGTCCAAATTTTTAGTCAAAATGTGGCGTACAGTACTTTTCAAAATGCCTACCATGTTAAGTACCTCACGCACTTTTAGTCGACGGTCATCTAATACCATTTTGTAGATTTTCCTCAGTATTTCTCGTGATCACTTCACTTGCTCGACCACTGCGATGTTCGTCTTGGCAGCTCGTACGACTTTCTTTTAACTCCGTCACCCAATACTTTATTGTTGCAAACGAAGAAGTAGACTCCCCCAGAGTAGAATCTAGCTTGTCCTTGATTGTGGTTGGACTGAAACCTTTGAAATGAAAGTATTGTATCACATAACGATGACCAATTTTTTCCATGTATATAAAATCACAGAGAGCGTTTACTATTGATATCTGTCAAACAAATAGTAAATAACGTAGCGTCTTCAAACTTCCAACTTAAGCTTCATAAGGTTGGTACTTTCGACTATAGTAATTTTTTTCAAACGACAACCGTCACCTATACGTCAAGTCGGCTATTTCTGAGACTACTCTTGTATGCACAGTAAGGCACGAGTCAACGCTAGTAAAAATTTCCCGCTGATGCGTTACTGATCAAATACAGATAGTACGTATACCCAGAAATGGATTGACCGCGTTTGAACTAATACAATTTTATATGGTAGAAAGCAAATGTGTTACTTATATTGTATTCGTTTTGATGAAAATTGGTTGTGTCCATTCAAAGTTGAACAAAATATGTTTTGAATTTGTTTAGAATATTGAGCTCCAAGGAAATATAATAATTTCAATTAATTTTTTCTGTGTGTATTTTTACAGGCTTGTTGCAAAATTAAGCTATTCTAGTTGGAATTTTTTTGCTTTAAAATAGAAAATATAAATAATTTTCATTTTTATTGAATTCTCATGCAGTATACATAGGTTAGGAATTATATAATATTGAGGGAGAGATTTAAAAAGATAAAGATAGAGATGGATAAATGAAAGACAGACTGAAATTGAAAGGAGGCGGCCATCATGAAAGATAGAATAGTTATAATGTTGCCAAACATGTTAAATGAATTAAAATGGATAGACACATGCTGCTGCAAACATCATCAATTTTATTGCGGTAATTGAAAAAAATTAAATGCTCACCCTCATGAGCTCTTTTCCTTCATCAGTACTAGTGAGGGCAATGAGTGCATGTTGACAAGATTCCGGACATTCGTTTATATCTCCTTGGAGAACTAAAGTACAGCGTGTGAGATAGTGTTGAAGAGCCATTCCGCATCCTGTTCTGTAAGCACATCGCAATCTTGCATCATCGCACCTCATAGAATTATTTGTTGATGATAAGATTGAAGCTTTTGTTAGACAAATCATCAAAGAAGTAACTATAATAAGGACAATATCCATCCATAATACGCTATGAGCCATTTTTCTGTAAAATGATGCAAAAGCTTCTATTGAGTTCAAGTTTTTAAATGTCATAAAAAATAAGGTAATTTTACGGCCTTAATGAAAATAGTATATTATGCTGCCAAGAGGTAAGGCACGCGTTTTGGTTCAAGTCGCAAAATGACCAAGCTCTGTACAACGCACGATATTTTTTGCAAAATATGTCCTAAACAAATGTTTCGAGTGTCTGAAGAGTGGTATTGAAGGTGTCCATTTACGACTTGCTGGACTACGAACATACAGGGTGGAAACGAGTGAGTTGCAGAATAAGGAATATTTCGGTATTCGAAAAGATCTTTTTCAGGCGTTTTTTTCAAATTCGCGCCAGCTCGAAAGAGGTTGTGCATGTCTTGCGCATGTCTGTTCGCTTTTTTTAAGGTCAGTAATAGTAAAACCTGTCCATATTTAATTTTAAATAAGGTACAGGTTAGGTTTCCAAATGTCATTTTTGAAAAAATAGTAAAAAAGTGTGACGTTGCAATTTTCATAACCTTAGACAACTCACACTTCGGTGTTACGCCTTCAAGTAAAATCCGAGTCAACAGGTAAGATAACCTATTTCCTCTAGAGGGTTCGATATTCAACAAAAAAAATATACCGCGGGCGCCAGACCTTGCTGGGGTCAACACTGAGAGTTCCTATATGCAAACAACACAAAAAAATATTATAACCCCAAATTGGGTAGTTCGGATCAAAATTTATTCCTGAGCCCGTAACACCGGAATCCGCGTGCCACAAATGGTTATGCTAGCTCAGTCCCTACCTTCTGGGTCAATGGTAGAGCGCGTGGTTCGTTCAAACCTATCGAAATCAGTCCACAAAGGTAAATGAATACAACCAGTAAATAAAATGGGAAACTTTAAGTAAGCTTTATTTTATGGTCTACGTTAATGATTAACAAATTCGAGATACCCGACAATGTCCGCGAACGTTAAGCGCAACTCTATAATCTAATCACACGAACCGTAACCCATACCACGCAACACAGTTCTTGCGACGACCCACGACAACCTAATTTCGCACTCGCATCCCACTCATGTTCAATTCACTCCACGAATATCTGCTATTATGGCGTAGGAGAGGATTGAAAAGTCTCCCCAGGCCACTCTTAGCCAACTTATCACACACAAAAAAGGGATAGAGAAATATACATAAAAATTCCCACGCACTAATTACAAATATTCTTTTTTAGAATGAATCCGTTACTTGGTGTGGCACGGTCGGGGAGCTCGTCTTCAAACACGTGGCTGACTCTTTGCCACCATTAACCTACAAGTCTGCCCCGAGCGAACCAACCTCGTTACAAGATTCTTACCTTAATTACTTTCCGTCGCTTGCCAAATATTCACACTTATTAAAAGGAATATACAGGATTGTTTTTATTCCGATTTTTACTCCTTATTTGGTCGTCAGTTTCCTCTTTACACCATTTACATAACCTTATTCAATTAGTACAAGTATATATAATTTTCTCTTTTCTTCGTCCTTGCAACGCTTACCAGAATGACTCGTTTCCTCTTCCGGCACTCATTCCCAACGCACCCTCAAGCCGCATCCTCATGTCTACTTGTGGACGCGTCATATCTACCGCTCTTCTCCCATTGGTCAATCATTCTTTATTCACAATAATTATTCATTATTCCGCATTAGAGTAGACGCTGTCCTCATCCACTATTAGTAGGAGTCTTGGGCAACGCTACACTCTTGTCTTCCGTACCTCTACGTAAATACGGCGTTATTTCACACTTAGTGATTCCGTCTCCTCCTAACCATGGTTCTGTCTCTTTTCAAGCAAAGGCAAATCTAACGCGCCTGCTTACATATTATCAGGCCGCGTCCAATTAACATCCAGGGTTGGATATTCGATCCTGGTCTCACCCGGAACTTGCCAAGGGTCTCGGCCAGGGTTGGGCAGTAACACTACGTCTTCGTCCGGAACTTGCCTTAGACCTCGGACTTGGTGCTCGGCTGCCGCAACAACATCTCCACTAGTATTTAAAACTTATCATGGCCTCATGGTCAGTAATATTACGGTAAAACGGAGCTGTGCATCCACTTTTAGTTCTCATCTGGTACTTGCTTGGAGTCTTGGGTAATAGTGGGGGGTCCCCATGTTGCAAACATCTTCAATGTTGAAACTGAAGCCATCTCAATTGTTGACCAATGGGAGTGATATGAAGTAAGAATGGCGGTAATCTATCCCACAGCAATCTGGAATTGGTAGGTTTGGCATCCAATCCTAATCGTCGTCCAATAAGAGGGGAGACTGCAGATGGAACTGGACTGTGATTGGCCGAACCAAAGACTGCGCGGCGTCAGGCGCGCTTATGGTTCGGGTGAGCGGCAATTATGGTGGGGCACGTGTCTGTCCGTTACGGCGTCCTTGCGTTGCGTTTTCTACAGATGGCGCTGCGGTCGGGTCTGAAGTCTTATGGGGTGACTTCAGCGATGCCCGTTGTAGGTGGCGCGACCACTGGACTCCATATCATGGCGGTTTCGTCCATGGTGTTGTCTCGACGGCCGTGCAATAAAAAAAAGGCATAATTAACTACTAGTCATGGTTACGTGCGGATTCTTCGGTATTGGAGCGTCAAGTTACGTAAGCTACATAAGCTACATTCTATTTATTAACGAGTGACTCAGATTCATATAACACTTTTAGCGCGAAATTTTAAATCTTAAAATTAGCAGTTTTCTTTCGTTGGCTGAGCTAGAAGCAACTCGACACAATCTCTCTGGATAATACACGCTATAGGTGGCGTTGTGAGTCGTAGAAATTCTACAACGTCACAGAAGTTAATATTAAAAGTGTCATGTTATAAGAATATTGTCGGAAGTGCGGCAGAATTTTAAACAACAATGAGTGGATTTATTATTCAGATACACAAGTGTTAATAGTTGCAAATTGGATTCAAGTGTGACAGCAAGAAGCTCACCTTTGTAGTTTGAGATAAGAAATATAAATTATAAACAAATAAAGAGCTTTGTTGCTCTAAAAGATTGATAAATGAATAGGAATAATTTATGGCATTGAGAACAGTGTGCTCAGATCTGATACCGACGCAATCAAAACTACAGAAGCACCTCCTGTCCGTGAGAAGCGAGTAGAGAAAGGCGGCGGCGCGCGCTACCCTTCTTTCTTCCTCTTCGCTCTTACACGCGAGAACGACTCGTCCCACTTCCTCTTATTCTCCTTGCTTCCTCCATGCAATGCTATTTTTAGATTTCACGCTTTCGGTTATCGAGTCGAAATTGAGAATTGTATTTCTCTCGAATCCGTGTAAAAGAAGCGCGAAGCAGACGACAATTTCAAATTTACGAAATATGTTATTTAAGAAATAACACTTTTTCCCGATATTTTGTAAAAAATCTGCCTAAAATAAACATTCAAAAGATCGTATAAAACTTTATAAGCGTCTGAACGTTTCAAAAATAAACTTCCAGTAAAATTTGATGCCAATAAATGTTCAAAATTTAAATTTTATGGTCCTCGATTAGTGAAAACTATAAAAGAAGTGATATTTTTCAAAAATTTTCACATAAATGCTTTAATTTTTGCATGTATGTTTTTGAGGTTAAATGACAAATGACTTGATCGACTACTAGTTTCGCGGGGTTTTCGGTGATCGAGTATTGGTACGCAAAAGTTATCTTTTAGAAACGCCTAATTCATTTACAAAACGACACAAAATTTATTCTCTGCGTCTGAAATTCGATAAACAAAACCTTTTTCTACAATATATATACAAAAGTTTAATCTATTTCTCTAATTCTATACACTTTGAAAGGTCGTTTTCCGTAACCTACACGGATGCTGATCGTGTATTGGTTCCATTACCTCATATTTTTCTATTCAAATTGCCATACTTCTTATCAATTTTGTAGATTAAAAAAAATTTCAAATAGAGAGATATTATTATTATTATTTTCCTTGGTGCTACAATTCAGTTTTACACCGTCACTTGCCATTTCTCCTCTTAACGAAATAAGCACAAACTGTTTTAATTACCTTATCTATTTACATTAAGATTTATTTATTGAACACAGACTCTAGTCCTTAACATTTAGAATTTTCTCTATCTTGCCTAGTTTTGAACATAACTCTTCATTCACTTCCTTCTGTAGATCTGCCAGTAAACTCCTTCCTCAAGTCCTTCGTCTTTCTCTTTTCTCTCCAACTTTTCCACCATTCTTTTTCCGTTGCTTTTAACTTATTCATTATCTCTTCACATTCGATAACATGCTGTAGTGTTTCTTCTTTGTTTCTGCAGGCCCTGCAGTTGGTGTCTTTAAAGCCTTTCTTTCCTTCCCTTACTGCATTTCCACACCTCTATCTAGCCCATACTTCTTTCTGTCTCCCCTTTAACTTTTTATTTTGCCAGTATGTTTCCATTTCCGTCATTTCCTTGATCTCTTTATAATATCTGCAGTAACTAGACTGTTCTATTCTTGTCCAATCTTTCTGTATGTCTTGGGCTTCTGCTATCTTTTCCAGTTCGACTAGTCTCTTCGAAACTATATCCAATGGCTTCCCTTCCCCTATCATCTTAATGATTTGTCCATCTCCCATGTTCTCCATTGCTTTCTCGAACAACTTTCCCCAGTTAGTTGGGCTGCTATTCCTAATGTTCCTTATTTCCTCCTTTATACACTTTCTTGCCCCTCTGTCCTCTTCCATAGCGAGCAACTTTACTATGAATGCACCCGCCCTTCTTCTTGCCTCTATTTCTATACTCCTCCTCCCTGCCTCCATTTTCCATATGTCAATCTCCATGCTTCCGCTTCTTTTTCTAGCCATTTTTATACTTCTTCTTGTCTCTCTGTCAGATCGTCTTTAATCCAGACTCTCCAGCCTAGGTCTCCTAAAGTTGTCTTTTCTTTCATTAACTTTAATTCGGCCTTCCACTCCTCGAGTTCCGCTTTCCATCCTCCCTCAATTCTTTCCAGTTTATTCACTCTAGCCTTTATTTGTAATATGTTCCACATCCATCCTTCTAGTTCTTCCTTCTTTTCTTTTGTTACGAGTGTCAGCCCTTCGATTATGACAGTCTTTTTCTTTGCTCTTCTTACCTGTATCTCTTCGTTCCACTCTTCTCGACTTAGCTTTTTGGGAGGGAGGTTTGTTGATCCCGTCCCCCGATCACCACCGCCCGTCTTGTCCTCCTCAAACCTTTCTGTCGTCGAAGCGGCAGCATGTGTTAGAGTCAGTGAATCCGTCGACGGAGACCTCCTTGGCTCGTCGTACTTATCCCCTGCTTCTCGAAACTGCTCTAATAATTTTTTTAACTTACTAATTTCCATTTTACCTCTTTCAACTTCTCTTTTCAGCCGTTTTATTTCCGCTTCCTGCTCCGTCTCCTCCTTCCTTTTCTTTTCATATCTGTCATTTTTACAGCAATATTCTTTTCTTAGCATTTCTTCCAATTCTGCAAGTCTTCTGTTCCATTTTTCTTCTTCTTTCTTTTCTCAACTGTCTTTCCATTCCAATAGTGAATCAAGAATGTCCCCTGACTGCCCCATTTTTATATCCCCCTCTACCTTGGATATTCGATTCTTTATTGGAGTCCTCGTCAATCTTCCTCTTACCAAAAAAACTTCTTTTTCATTTACATTTAAAGCAATAATTTCTTTCCCCGTTTCACTATTCTTGCTTTCCTGCCAATAAATTTCTAGTTTTTTCACCTTCCTATTCTCTTTTCTTCTTGAATTTCCATCCTCTTTCGTCCTTTCTGCGTTCGACATCTTCCTTTTTTGCCGCCATCGACTTGCTGCGCCATCTCTTGTTCCTCCCTATCACTGGTCATCAGCACACTTGTCATCACTTCCGTCGCATGGTCTTCCGTTCCCGCCTCCTTCATATTCAACCTAACCTCCATCATCCCGAAATTCCACACGTTCTTCGCTGTCTCCCCCTTCTAATGTAGATCTTATATTTCACTCACAACACCTATACCTTTCCAGAAGCCCTCTTGCGGCCAACCCAGTTAGAGAGATATTTTCTATTAAGAAAAGATAAACATAAAATTCAAGTTTAAAATTTACATTCTCAGTTTTATGTTAGAAATGTTTTCATCTCACTTTTTTTTAGCCTAAGCACAGACTTTTCATTCAAAAAATAAAATGATCTCCAGAAAAGAAAAATTTTCCAATAGGAAGAGATAAACTAAAAAGCTTAAATATATGTTCATTGATATCTTCATATGAACATTTAAATATTGACTGCTTTCAAATTTTACATACAATTTTTTGTTCGAAGTGTTAAAATTTTGTTACGATTTTACAAGATCTTATGGACGAGTTCAATCTTTTAAATGAAATATTTTGTAATGTTTAACTTGTCTGTTTTTCTGAAATCAGAGGAAGATTTTAACAGTAAACAAACCATTTTCCAATGGAATTTAAGGTCAATGAATGCTTAAAGTTTTATATAACAATTTTAATTACAAAATTTTTAAGCTTTGTAAATAAACTACTTGATTCAAAAAGTAATTCAGCTCTATAGAGCATTTTTATATTTTGAATTCAAAATCTGTGCTTAGGCCATAAAAAAGTAAGATAAAATTCTTTCACAATAAAATTAAGAATGCAAATTTTAAATTTATTATGTCATATGTTTATCTCTTCTTAATGGAAAATACTTTGCACATAATTCTCTGTTTCGATATTTTTTAAATGTACACGAATATTTATAAAATTCATAAGTATTTCCCCTTTTTATGAAGATTAAAAATTTCCAAATAACACTGATTGACAAAGCTAAAAATTTGTCAATAATTGATCTATTGTGTTGTAAGTATAAATATATGAGAGAACTTAAAATTTCACAATAACATTATTTTTCAAGTACTTAAACCTTTCATCAAATTTGAGAATTCTCTCAGAGGTTTATTTCAGGTGAATGACTTTTTCTTTTTTTTAATGAAAAATTTTATAGTTTTAAATTTGGCTCATCTTGTATCATTGTAAAAAGATTTTAAAACTTCAAAAAAAATTTGTCAGTTTAATTCAAAGTCAATAAATATTCAATGTTTGAAATTGAAGTATTAAGTGAAAGATTTTCAAGCTCTGGGAATCAACTACTTTAATAACACAATTTTTCTTCTCTGTAAAGCATCTCAATTTTCAAATTAAAAGTCTCCGCATAGGTTACAAAAACGTAAGATGAAAATACTTTTATTATAAAATATAAAATATCGATTTCAAACTCAAAAATTATTTGTCCGAAATAAACGTCTTGAAGATCTTGTAAAAATAATGGGTGATTTGAATACTTCAGAAATAAACTTTCAGTGAAATGGTGAACTCAATAAATGTTAGAAACTTAAATCAAGATATCAGTTTACAAATTTTTAATTGCGTAAATTGACTACTTCGATTTAAAAATTACTTGAAAAGATATTATATTTAACAAAATTAGGCACATAAAATAACGGTTTAAAATCCACATCAAAGTTGATTAATCTTACGTTTTAGTGGCGTATGCGCAGACTTTTAATAAAAAAAATGAAATACTGTACAGGAGGTAGAAATTTTCTTATTACTGTAATTGATCAAATTTATGAAATTAAAACAATTTGTAATTGATGCTTTCACATAAACCTTCAAACATTCATTAATTAAAAATTTTACTCAAAATTTAATCTTACAGCGTTCAAATTTTTTTACAATTGAACAAAATCTTATAAATATTTATTTTAAGGAAATCTTTTTTATAATATTCGAAATATAAGTGTAATTATTTTAATTGAATATTTCGTAAAATTTTGCATTTGGTTGATCTTGCGAAATTGTTGAAAGATTTGAACACTGATCAAAGAATCTTTCAATGAAATTCAAAGTCAATACACGGAGAAAAATAGATAGTAAACCGCAATATCTTTATATTAGCAGATAATATATTTCCGATTTAACTATGGGTCAGCTATCTAGATACTGAAACAGAGTATCTGTAGATATTAAATAAAGGATGTTTTTCGCAATATCTAAGATATTAAACTAAAGAACCCAATATGTTAAATTGAAATATCTCAGATATTAAGCTGAAATACATTATATATCAGGTCATAGTATTTGAGATATTAAACTGTAATATCTTAGATAATTAAAGTCAATATTTATACCATTGAATGCAATTGTCTAATAATTATGTATTGATATTGATTGAAAAATTCAAAGAAAAAAATGAATTTATAAAGGAATTTAAAATTTTCTTATAATCTCCTTTTTTTCTCGAATTCCTCGATCTAAGAGTTTTTGCAAGTCCATATTTTGTTGATTATTCTCAAAGTCAAGGCAAATTTTTAATAAATGGAGATTATAAAAACGTTCAACATAATTGTAAGGATTTGGAATCCATTACAAATTCCAGTAAGTAAATTCCGATTCGATGTTGAATTTAATAACGGCTACATAAAGAAAGTGTTATTGAGAGGTTAGAAAATTCATTTTAAAGATTGAAGGTATAAAAATGGCATAATTATATAGAATTAAGTTAATATCTTAACTTGAAACCTTTAACATTTATAGAATTTTCATTTTGCTAAAAAATTGTTTTTCGTGTTTTTAAATCTTCCATTACTTCTACAAGATTTTCCAGAAGTTTTCTTCAGCAAGTACTTTTCAAATTCAAAATGGATATATTCAATTTTATACTAAAACTATTTTCATCTCACATTTTTGTGACCTAAGCATAATTTTTGAATTCAAAATATAAAAATGCTCTACAAAGTTGGAATATTTTTAAATACTTACAGTTTTGAACGTTCATTGAACGATGAAAAATATTATTTTTGCAAACTTAATGATTGGTTTCTTCCTCATTTAATTGAAAAATAGCGTATATTTAATAACAGATTGTATTTTTAAGAGGCTCTGAATATATACACACACAGGAAAAATATTTGATTGAATCAAAAAAATTATTTGTTTGAAACACTTTCTTTGATGTCAAGCAATGTTTTGTTTTAATGAGACAAAATTTGTTTAATTCAAACAAAATATCTTTGGACCAAATAAATATTTTTTCGAATCAAATAAAGGGCCTAGGGGGATAAGCATGCAAAAGTTGCCCCCGCACGTATTAAGTTCATATTAACACCATAGATGGACATCCATGTGGCACAAACTTCCTCCAAAGAATAACCTTGAAATTTCATTTTTGGAGGAGTTATGGAGGGGGTAAGTAAAATCAAGAAAGCCATTTTTCTCGAAAACTACTGAACCGATTTTGATGATAAAATATATGTTATAGTCACCCGTAAGACTAGTTAGAAAAAATTTTTTGTAACTTTTAAAATGAAAAATAGGGGTAAAAAAAATGTATAAAAAATCTCCAACATTTTTTTTGATTTTAATCAGATTCGCCTGCAGTTAGCCTATAAAAATTAGTTTCCGGAGTCCACCACGAGGAGATTTCAGTACATTTATAAACTCCATCTGGGGTGCTTAATTTCGGTGAGTCCCCTTGCTTCTCACAATTTAGGGTGCTTAATTTTGGTGAATCCCCTTGCTTCTCACCGTTAGGGGTTGCTTATTACTTTAATCATTATCGCCATATTTGGCGGAAATGGTCGATACGGATGGTAAACTAAGAATTGAATATGTAAAAGATGAATCAAATGTGCTCAAATTGAAAGTTCCATCTCGTCACAAATCTCGCACGACTTATAGATGCTTTTTACGGTACAAGCCTAATACTTTTGGAATTTCTGGTTTGACACATTAGACATGTGAATGTGCTAGTGGCCAACGCACTGTTGGTTGTTGTTAACACATTGCTAACTGCAGGCGAATTTGATTAAAATATTTAATGCAATAACAAAATCCGTAGATAGAATTTATTTCGATCTGTGATATTCCAGGCCTTGAGATGATGTGATGCGCTATACGCAATACACGCATGACGGCCTGAGCGAGATTTTGTTTTTTTAAGCCATGAAGTACCCCTGAGAAAAATTTGGGTAAATTATATGTTGAAGTAGAGAATAAGAGAATTTTCTTGTGAAAAAAACTAGAGGTGTATCTCTAAAACATAACATAAAAAAAAATCTCCAAGATTTTTTATACATTTTTTTCACCCCTATTTTTCATTTTAAAGGTTCCAAAATTTTTTTTCTAACTAGTCTTACGGGTGACTATAACATATATTTCGATCATCAAAATCGGTTCAGTAATTTTCAAGAAAAATGGCTTTCTTGATTTTACTTACCCCCTCCATATCTCCTACAAAAATGAAATTTCAAGGTTATTCTTTGAAGGAAGTTTGTGCCACACGGATGTCCATCTATGGTGTTAATATGAAGTTGATACGTGCGGGGGCAACTTTTGCATGCTTATCCCCCTAGGCCCTTTCTGTTTTAAATCAAACAAATTATATCTTCGAACATATATCAATGCACTTATTTCTTTATTTTGAACAAAAATTAATTTAATTCAAACAAATATTTATTTGGTACAAAGATATTTTGTTTGAATCAAACAAATTTTATTTCATTTAAACAAATCATTTCTTTAAATCAAAGAAAGTCATTCAAACAATCCTTTTCTTTGATCCAATTAAATCTTTTTTTTAAGTGCATAATAATTAATTTTGTTTTGAGAGAAAAAATTTTGTCATTGTTCAATGAACATTCAAAACTGTAATTACATGTATTTTCTGAATCAAGTGGTTGATTCATAAAACTTAAAAATGTTTTAATTAATATCTTCATATAAAACTTTAAGCATTTATTGAATTTGTATTTCATTGAAAAACTCTTTGTTTAGTGTTCAAATCTTCCTACGAATCCACAATAATAGGAAAATAAAAAAAGACAAAGTATTTCATTTAAAAGATCACAAATGTTTTCTTGATATTTGGAAAAACATCTATGAGATCTTGTGAAGTCGTAACAAAATTTAAACACTTCGAATAAAAATTTTATGTCAAAGTTGAAATCAATAAATATTTTTTGAAATAAAAGTCTGTGCTTAGGCCACATAAAATTAAGATGAAATTTAAATTCAAATCTGGTGCAAAATATTTTCATCATAGACCTAAGTAACATGATTTAAAACTTGCATTTATTGACTTTGAATTTCATTGAAAGTTTCTTTGATCAGTGTTCAAATCTTTTAACAATTTCGGAAGATCAGCTAAATGCAAAATTTTACGAAATATTAAATTAAAACAATTACATTTATATTCCATAAAACAATTCATTGTTTTGATTGAAAGTCTGTGCATACGCCACTAAAACATAAGATTAATAAACTTTGAACTGTTTTTATCATGAATCTATGAATGTGGAGTTTAAACCGTAATTTAATGTGCCTTATTTTTTAAATAAAATATTTTTATATGCCTCCGGCGCGGAAACTTGTTTTTCCGCTACAGTTGAGCGTAGCACAATGTTGTGTATTCCGCTACAGAAGAATAAAATGTAAAAATTGAACTGCGCATGCGCCTATAGCCATACAGCGGAGCACCATCTTCTTCTTATTCTTTTTCGTACAGCGTCAGCACACTACTGACAAAGCCTTGTACATTTGAACTGCGCATGATCTATTACAATACGCTACTACTACACAAGATCGATAAAATCAAAATGGCCGGGACTAGTCGCGAAATATCAAGTGTAATGACTTGCGCCGCAAACAACTAAACATACTAGAAGATTAAATTCGAGTGTACGCATAAAAACTCGTATACGTACCAAAGTCACATAAAATAGAATACGTGCCAATGCACACAATTCGGGAAATTGCGAGACTCGCGACAATGCTCGCAGGACTGATCGCGCCTCGGCTTCGTCTCGGCTTTGCCTCAACTACGCCTCACCTACGCCTTGGCTTCGATCTCCTGCGAGCATTACCGCTCGTCGCGCAATAACCCTTATTGTGCGCCTGGGCATGTAATCTACCATTTCATTTAATTTTCAAATTGGAAGAGTCAATTTTTTACTCAAGTAAACATTTGTCAACTGATATCCTGATTTAAGCTTTGAAAATTCATTAAGCTCAACATATTACTGAAAATTTATTTTTGAAGTATTCAAATCTCCCTTTATTTCTACAAGATTTCTGAGACGTTTATTTCAGGCAGATAGGTTTTGAGTTTGAAATCTGTATTTAAAATTTTGTAATCAAAGTATTTTCATCTTAAGTTTTTTTAACCTTTGTGGAGACTTTTAATTTGAATATTGAGATGCTTTACACAGGAGAAAAATTGTGTTATTAAAGCAGTTGATTCCCAGAGCTTGAAATCTTTTAGTTAATATTTTTATTTCAAACATTGAATATTTAGAATTACAAATGTTTTCATAAAAAAAAAAAAAAGTCACTCACCTGAAATAAACCTCTGAGAGAATTCTCAAAATTGAAGAAAGGTTTAAGTACTTAAAAAATAATGTTATTGTGAAATTTTAAGTCGTCACATATATTTAAACATACAACACAATAGATCAACTATTGACAAATTTTTAGCTTTGTCAATCAGTGTTATTTAGAAATTTTTAATTTTCATAAAAAGGTGAAATACTTATGAATTGCTTAAATATTCGCGTGCATTCAAACAAGTATCGAAACAGAGAATTATGGGCAAAGTATTTTCCATTAAGAAGAGATAAACATATTACATAATAAATTTAAAATATGCATTCTTAGTTTTATGGTGAAAGAATTTTATCTTACTTTTTTGTGGCCTAAGCACAGATTTTGAATTCAAAATATAAAAATGCTCTACAGAGCTGAATTACTTTCTGAATCAAGTAGTTTATTTACGCAGCTTAAAAATTTTTTAATTAAAATCGTGATATAAAACTTTAAGCATTCACTGACCTTAAATTCCATTGGAAAATGTTTTGTTTACTGTTAAAATCTTCCTCCGATTTCAGAAGAACAGACAAATTAAACATTACAAAATATTTGTAAAATTTAATATCGGTAAATATTTATACGTTCATATGAAGATATTAATGAACACATATTTTAGCTTTTTAATTTATCCACTTCTATTAGAAAATTTTTCCTTTTTCTAGAGCATTTCATTTTTTGTATGAAAAGTCTGTGCTTAGGCTACAAAAATGTAAGATGAAAATATTTTTAACATAAAACTGAGAATTTAAATTTTAAACTTGAATTTTATGTTTATCTTTTCTTAATAGAAAATATCTCTCTAACTGAAATTTTTTCTAATTTACAAAATTGATAAGAAGTATGGAAATTTGAATAAAAAAATATATATTGATTTAAATTTTGAAAATTTATTGGCATCAAATTTTACTGAAAGTTTATTTTTGAAATGTTCAAATGCATATAAAATGTTATACGATCTTTTGAATGTTTTTTTGTGTTAATACTTTCAGGAATGATTCTTTGAACTATTTCAGGAGAAAGGTATTTTTTTCGCACTTAAACTCGGAGTTTTCGAAAAATTAAATTTTTTCTTCAAGCGTACAAATACGGATTTTTTGTTTTCTCACAAGAAACGTTTTGTGCAAACTGTAATAAGTTTTGCAAAAGTGCATGGATTTTTTTAAAAAATATTTTTTTCCAATTTTTTTTTACATTGACACATTTTTTAAAAACTAAATAGTTGTGACCTTTTAGTCAGCACAACTAATAGGATTTCTCTCAATGCATGTTTGTCAGGTCTAAAATTAAAATATTTTTCACCAAATTTGAATTTAAAATTTATCTCAATTTTATGTAGCCAAAGCACAGACTTTTATTTCAAAAAAAATACTTATTGGTTCCAATTTTCACATAAAAATGATATTTGATAATTATTTATTAACTCTAAAAATGTTAGCAATGCAATGTCTATATTTTAAAAATTTTTAGCGTTAATAAAGAAAGTTATTGTATATTTCTATTACGGGTTAACGTCAATTTTAATGTAGAATAAGGATACAAACAAGTAAAATATTTATTTTGTCGCTTTCATGAGTTATATTGCTACTTTATGCTAGGTTTACGCTATTCAGCGTTTACCTAGCGTTCAGCCGGTTCGCTAGGGTTAGGGCAGACGAGTGTTTTTCCAAATACACTTCAACTTTGTAAAGCATTTTTATATTTTGAATTCCAAATCTGTGCTTAGGCCACAAAAACGTGAAATGAAATTAATTTTAGTATAAAATTGAATATATCGATTCGAAAAATTATTTTTTTAGCAAACCTAAAAGTCAATAAGTGTTAAAAGTTTCGAGTTAACATATTCATTGAAGAGTTTTCTAGCCTTGTAAGTCAACTGTAGTTCAACTATAATATTATAAAAGGAAGAAAAATAATGAATTTACCAAATTTTATTTCTACCCGAACTTTTTTTCTTATCACTTCATACAAAATTTTTAACAATGATGTGATTCTAATAAATCACGAATCATTTTTACATAAAAATTAAATTTTCACAATTTCACCATCCGCAATTTTTGGAAATAAATTCTTTAATGTCTGAAATCATTAAAAGTCAATTTTTCAGAACAAAATTCTTATAAACAGTGGTGAAATTGGCAATAATTTATTCATTTCAGCAAATTGGAAATACTTAAGTTGTCGGAATCCTTTTCCTGAAAAAATGATCAGTGATTTTTTAGAATCACACCATTTTTAAAAATTTGGTATTAAGCGATAAGAACACAAGTTCGGGTAAAAATATAATTTGTTAAATGCATTATTTTTTAATTTTTAAATTTTTGGTATTAAGCGATAAGAAAAAAAGTTCGGGTAAAAATATAATTTGTTAAATGCATTATTTTTCTGCAGTTCAAATTTTTTTCATGGAGAATAATCTTCTCTCTTTCAAATTAGCGCTTTAATAATAATCTTGCTATTCTTGAAAACAAAATTATACATTTCTTCCTGAGGTCTAATTTTTGTGGATGAACTACCTTAAGAGAAACATACCACTACCAGTTGAAGTAATACATCGATGCTCATTTTACAGACTTAACTATTATTTGAAGCACCTCAAGCGTCGGTGATATATGTACATATACATTCACTTAACTAAGTCAACCGGAAATTTCCTATTAGGACAACCTCTTCTAATACTATTTGATTTCCTGAGGGTTCGAATTAAAATATAAAACATTCTTGTTGTGTGAAATAATAGACTACTTACCAGGTTTTACCAGGGATTAAAAATTTTGAGTACAATCTCGAAAAACACAAAGAATCCAATTATCAAAACAGCGTAAAACTTTTATGAGAAGACAGCGAAAACTATTGGAAAAGTATGTTTAGACGCTACAAAGTTGTGCTATGAACATAGAGATATTATAGATAGAGGAGACATGCCACAGGCCGCTCTGTCAGTGATCCCAGAACGTGGGAGCTGGCGGCCCCCACCATAGACCCCACCAGCTCATGGCTTCTTCCTCGCTTGACTGCCATAGGTTGGTTGAATGAGGAAGACACAATGAGCTCGAGGCATCTATGGTGGGGGCCGCCAGCTCCCACGTTCTGGGATCACTGCGCTCTGTAAGTGGCAGCCCTATCCGACTCCCTGCCTGCAACGGCGAGAACTTGATTCCCTTAGTGATTATAGTTTCTATGTGCGAAGTTTTCTCACCAGAGCGGCGCTGCACGCGGCACGCTCTACAAAAGCAATATACTAATAGACAAATATTTAAAAAATTTTAAATAATTAAGTTTCTGAACAATATGAAATGAAAAAATGTTCCTAAAATGATTCTAGCACATAAAATACACATTTTGCATAAATCAATTAATACAAAATAAAAAAAAGAACACATTAAACTTCGTAAAATATATACTGTGGATACGCATGAAGAATTTTTGAGACCCTGAACAAAATTTTTTTTATGTTATCCCCAAATAACTGAAAATATATTTAAAAATAAATAAAAAGCTTAAGCTTCTAAAAAGGAGTATTTTCCAGCTTCAAACGAATGAAATGAAAAATAAATATTTTGTTAAGCACTGTGTTCAAACACAAAAAACCATGTGAAGGGAAATATATAGTCAATTAAAAATTTGTAAATGTAACAAAAAATATTCATTACTATAAAATTTGCTAGTACATATTTTTAACATATTTAAAATTTTTAACATGTACAGATCGATGATGACTAATTAAGTGTCGCAAAGCTTGGCTGCTTTTTTCTTCAAGACGCTAAATTTTTAAATCTCAGCCATTTCCTTTCTTACGAATTGTCTCATTCTTATTTAAAATAAAATTAAATCACATATGCTAACATATCTACAGCTTCATTGGCATGTTCTTTGCATTGAAAAATAAATTTTGTTTCACATGACAAAAAATGTTCATTACTATAAAATTTGCTAGTACATATTTTTAACATATTTAAAATTTTTAAGATGTACGTATCTGGAAATAAAATATTAGACCAGATTTTATATAAAGATATCTGATAATGTATCTAATATATCTATATTCCCTGTACGAAATATGTCGAAAATAACCGAAGACATATATACATATGTATTCATTTTAATATGACGTGTTTTGCAGGAAAGATAAACTACCGTTTATAATAATAATATTAAAATATTTATTTTAATTACTTTATACTTAGTATTTTTTACGCGTATAATAAAATATAGATACGTTCATATTAATCATCACGGTACTTATTTAATTCCAAAATTTATATTTATATCCCTTCAATCCATTCCTTTTCATCCGAATTCTTGCAGTGAAATATAAACCACCAAGAAAGCATTTAAGTTATACAAGCTTATCACAGTTGTCGATTATCTATTTAATAAACATTGCCGGTCTAGCAATTCTTTTGATCTAATTCTAGACGTACGATTTAATTTCATCTGAAACAAAATTTAGTTTTCAATGCAAAGAACATGTCAATGAAGCTGTCGAGATGTTAGCATATATAATTAGGAAAAAAACGTTTTCGTGATAATAGCAGCAATCGATAGATAATACGTAGTTTTATAGTAAATTTTTTTTTCCTGAATTTTTAAAACGCATATTTGCCCGTAAAATAAATTGTTGAAAATTGCACATTTTCAAACGAGATTCAAACGCGCCAAAATCATGGTGCGCGGCTAGTAGAAGGCCCCGTGACGTCATGATCATAAAACTCGGATACGTTAACGTAGGATTTAATAGACTCGCAAGTTGAAATAGATTGTTTTCACTAATTTATTGTACAATGAGTGAAAAAGAAACACAAGTAACAACCAAAAAAAGTTTAAAAGGCTATCGAGCATGTTTCGTTCCGTTGTGCGGGAACAATTTAAAAAAGAATCCTGTTAAAAATACGTTGGCCGTGTGAACTCTATAGAAAGATCTCAAGTTGTTATGATCGTGACGTCACTGCCTCCATGAGTCAGTAGCAAACATGGCCGCCCGCTGTTTGAAAAGTATTTAAAAATACGCATTTCAAAATTAATTTTAAAAAATATGTTAAAAGTCAAACAAGTGTTTTTCAAATATAAACATTTTATATATAACATGTAGATTGTACTATAAAAAACACAGGTTATTTGAGTAAAATTTTTTATACCTAATTCAATTATATCTTCAAATACGGATGAGACAATTCGTAAGAAAGGAAATGGCTGAGATTTAAAAATTTAGCGTCTTGAAGAAAAAAGCAGCCAAGCTTTGCGACACTTAATTAGTCATCATCGATCTGTACATGTTTAAAATTTACAATATGTTACAAATATGTACTAGCAAATTTTATAGTAATGAATATTTTTTGTTACATTTACAAATTTTTAATTGAGTATATATTTCCCTTCACATGGTTTTTTGTGTTTGAACACAGGGCTTAACAAAATATTTATTTTTCATTTCATTCGTTTGAAGCTGGAAAATATTAATGGAAAATACTTCTATTTAGAAGCTTAAGCTTTTTATTTATTTTTAAATATATTTTCAGTTATTTGGGGATAACATAAAAAAAATTTTGTTCAGGGTCTCAAAAATTCTTCATGCATATCCACAGTATATATTTTACGAAGTTTAATGTGTTCTTTTTTTTATTTTGTATTAATTGATTTATGTAAAATGTGTATTTTATGTGCTAGAATCATTTTAGGAACATTTTTTCATTTCATATTGTTCAGAAACTTAATTATTTAAAATTTTTTAAATATTTGTCTATTAGTATAATGCTTTTGTAGAGCGTGCCGCGTGCAGCGCCGCTCTGGTGAGAAAACTTCGCACATAGAAACTATAATCACTAAGGATTCGCCATTTTGTTTTTAGTCGGACAGGGCTAGTAAGTGGCAACGTCAGTCTGCAAACTCGGTGAGAGCGAAAGAGAGAGACGATAAGTGGTTTTTTCTGCCTTTGTCTACGCGTACCGCGCTAGCATCGGCGTTAGCGAGAGACAGCCTAACCCGAAATTCACTCTCTCTCGCCCGATCTGACAGGCTTTAGGCTGGCATGTCTCCTCTATCTATAATATCTCTATGGCTATGAACTGTATCGTCATGGAGACTAGATATAAGGAGACCAATCTCCATATATCCATTCCCGAAATGAAGTTCTTCCAAGTACATAGTTAAAAAACTTCCCGATGAGGGCATGTATGTTCCCTGGGTGCAAAATGGCGATGCCCAAGACACGATGCTTATAAACCTATTCTCCATGTTATCAACCGTGGATGCCGCCATTTTGCACTCAGGGAACACACGTGCCCTCATCGGGAAGTTTCCTAACTAAGTATTTGGCAGAACATCATTTCGTGTTTTGTGAAGTACGGCCATAAGAAATTGGTCTCCTTATATCTAGTCTTCATGTGTATCGCGACGACAACAGTGTGCAACTCAGTGTAAACAGATCGGATACTGATGCACTGCAGGTCTACCCAACTCTGTGTAGTAGAAATGGCCAATGAGTGAGCTTAGGGAGGGCAGAGAGGGTGGTAGATTAGTTATAAAAGTGGTAGTAGGTGGCGCCAGATGTTTGTTCGCGAAAGACGAAGAGAGGAAAGGGGATTGCGCTGTCACATAAGCACGTATAAGCGTGTGAGGTTATGTTTTAGTTGTGCTTGCATGTTACTTGCCTCTGATTATTATATTTGCAAATAAATAACAAAATGTATTTGTGCTAACGTTTGTATACATTGATGGTTTAAATGTGTGGAATGAAATTTTTAATTGAATATAAATTAAATAATTAATGCAAAATCTAGGCAATATTAAATAGAAAATACGTAAACATTATTACAGATATTTTTTCATATTTTCTGTGTGATTTTTCCAGAATCTCGCATCAATTTTACAATTTATTGTCGATTACAAATTTTATTCACATTTTCAAAAAGCAACTTATAAAAAAGGTACCCACCCTAATAGCACAGTACATTCCATAAACATTCATGGAACGTACCGTGGGGACATTCGGAACGTCCCCCGGGAACGTTCCATGAACATACGTGGTACGTGCGAAATGTCCGCACTCCGGGGACGTTCCGAAGGGACGTTCCCGGAAAGTCCCACCGAAACATTTCTGGGACCTTCATATTTCATTAGCAAAAAATAGTTCCAAACTTAACCGAGAGGTGGAGACATTGTTTACTTTTGATAGTTCGGTAACAAAATGTATCTCTTACCCACAGAGCAAAGGAAAGTTAAGTTGCAGTTTTGTCGGGAGATGTCGCTGCTAATGATTGCTGGATTCTTCTTGAAGTGAGAATTTATCCGCTAGATGTCAGTGATGTCAACTGAATGCTCAACAGAAATGAGTACATAGTTCACCCTAGGGAAGTTTCATGGGTTTTTTTTCATACAGTTATTATAGATAGAGTAGGCACGCAATAGGGGCGTGTTAAAGTGGAAGCGTACGGTCGTTCGAAAGAGAGATAAGGTGAGGTTCGTGAAGCCCTCTCATTCTACTAGCGACAGCGTAGTTCTTGTTTACATTTTTAAGACTGTCAGGTTAGGTTGCGTATTTTTTCAAGTCGTTGGCGAATGCGTATCGCATTATGGAAGAGAGAGAGGGGGATAGACTAATTCGATTCAATTCAACATTCACATTTGTTACGTCATTGTTGCATAACTGTTCTGGTCCCATGCGTATCACAGTTACATAACAAATTTTTTTATGTAATTGTTATAGAACAACTATATAACGATTCTTATTATGTAACTGTGATCCGCATGGGACGATATTTTTATAGAACTGTTATGTAACAATGACGTAACAAATCTGAATGTTTACTGGGTTTTGCCTACTCTATGTATAATAAATCTATTCTTTTATTGGGTATTACATTTACATATATTGCGTTACATTCTTTCTAGATCCAGCCTTCGTCTCCGTATATTAGATTACGTTGATTATTAAATTGAGCTGCCACGTCATAAAGGGCACTTAAAATTATTTTAATATTTTTGGTCACTCAATGACCTTAAGAATTTTTAGAAAATGTTTCTCCAAAACATACACTCTTATAGAAAATTCAAGAACACAACTTTTTTCTCCCAAGGAATGTTACAAAGCTGTCAAACTCTTTTCACGTTCCTCTCTTCAGTGAGGAGACTTCAGTTGAGTCTTGATTCACCTATTTATTTATAATTTGGGAAAATAATGTAAGGTATCATTTATGAAGAATCACTTTTTTTAACACAATTAATTAATTTCGTTGTTTTTGAAATTGATACTTTTCGTGAAAAATATTAATTTTTTTATAATGTAAATTCTAAATGTATAAGATTTACCAGCGATAGACTCTAGTCGAACTGCATGCATGGACTAACGCAAGACGTAGTCAAGTGCCACGTAGAGGCGGTTCGACTTCTCCATCAGCTTATCAAGTAGTCAAAAAAAATATTCCAAAAAATTTAAGTCAAACTTCTTGGAATATTCCATGATTTTTGATAATTTTGGGTTGGCATATCTGTATACATAATAAACTTACTTCATAAAGGCTGAACAATTAAAGCTTAATTATCAGCAACATGATGAAATTAATATTTTATGAGCTTGTAGAATACAAAATGAATTTAAATTTAATTATAGTCATTTTATCCACTACAGTTTCTTATCGTTTATCAAATTACCACGTTTTATGCTAGATATTAATTCCTTTATCTTATAAATTCTAAATGTATAAGATTTACCAGCGATAGACTCTAGTCGAAGTGCATGCATGGACTAACGCAAGACGTAGTCAAGTGCCACGTAGAGGCGGTTCGACTTCTCCATCAGCTTATCAAGTAGTCAAATAGAATATTCCAAAAAGTTTAGTGTCAAACTGCTCGGAATATTCCATGATTTTTGATAATTTTGGGTTGGCATATCTGTATACATAATAAACTTATTTCATAAAGGCTAAACAATCAACGCTTAATCATCAGCAACGTGAATAAATCAATATTTTCTGGGCTATTAGCATACAAAATGAAGATTACTTTATATTAATTTTTTTTCATTATAAAAGTTTAGTTAACTTTTTCGGAAATTTATAATCATATATATACATCTAATCTTCGGACCTGCAGAAAATAACTTACCTGCAAACATTATTTGTTATTCATGAAATGCTATCATGAATTCTGCTTTACAAAAATCTCGCATTGAACTGTTGGAGGCCAATACTTTTCATTGCGCTACTGGTAATTGAACTCAATACACAATTGATTATACAATCCATTTTGCCTACTTTTGCACATACCTGTGTCTAAGGTTTAGAAGGGCGTGGATACTTTCAAATCTTATATAATATTAATTTGTCCATAGTCTAATTTTGCTACCGTCTTAATTTATCACAAAATACATAACTCACTGATAGGTCATTCAATGAAAACATTATCATTTGAAGCAACGTTTCAAAAAATTCTCTCGTTATGTGTGCAAATTTTTATCAAGGCATATTCCCATCTAGTAGCCATCTACCTGGATTTCTAGCCCAGTGATTTTGTGGTCAATTGAGTTTGTGACAAACTCAGGCTGTAGAAAAATCTATACCTACTACCACGGGGCTGGCACTCTGATCTCCAGCAGCTCCGGCTTGTATAAAAATCTGTCACGAAAGTTGGCGAAGCCGTGTGGCGGCGCTGGCTGTACTTCAGGCCGACTAATTCAAAAATGCATGGGGAAAATACAAATTTTATTTTGTTTTTAACGCTGATGACCTTTTTTCAAATATTTTTTGTAAAAAAAATGATGCTTAATATTTTATGAGTGCGAAGAATAAATAAGTGCATGTTAAAAGTTTGAAAAGTATTACTTGTACGAGTAAATACGAATACACTTCTCATGGAGACGCAGAGAATCTAGAGTACCCATAGTTTAATACAGTAAATTAAACATTTTTAGTGCATATCGATATTTATAAAAATATCTTAATTATAAAAGGACTTATTTTCATTTTTTTAATTATTGTAATTTTATTATTATATTCTGATTCACAATAATGTTTGAAATTCACGTATGACTGGAATAAGTTATAAAAATGTGGATTCAATTTTAATGCTGCAAAATTCAAAATTTCCTCAGTTTTATAAACATTCAAAATTCAAAAGTTTGCAGAAATGTATTGCGCTCTAACAAACATGTAATTTTGATAGAAAATATTATGTATATTTAAATGTGTAATATGTTCAAAAATATTAAAATTATATTTAAACATAAAATAAATACAATAAAAAGATTGCAACAAACAAATATAACGAGTAATTATATACATTTTTAACAATTTAAGTTTTAGACAGCTTTGCCTGTTTCTTTTGGTTTAAATTCATCTTCTTTTGTTCTGCGATTGTAGTTTTTATGAACTGTCGCATTCGATTTTCCAAATAATAGTTAATTAAATAAGCTAGAACGTCTTTAGCATGATCTGAGCAAGGAAATTCAAATGGTTCCATAGTGACTTCACTTATGACTAGATCAAAAACGTTACTTTTATTGCAATATTTTTCAAAGGATGTTTCAATTCGTTTTAGAACGTTAAAAATCCGAATGTTTGGATGTTGGAGGAAGCCGTCTTCGTCGTTTGTGATTATTCTATCCCAAGGATGATTTTGGGTCATTTCCTGCACAGAGTAGAAAAATCCAGAGCGACAGTTTTCACATTCTCGGAATTTAGAAAAATTTTTACAAACTTGCCCAGTCAAAAAATAAATCAAGCAATCTCGTATAATGGGCACATCGTAGTCTTGATCAACTGCATCCGTGAAATCGCTGAAATCGCTATTCTCTCTTGCGATAGTGACATTTAATTTATCTCTAATCTCTGCAACAACTGTTTCTTTATTTTGAATCTCGGATTTGTATATTTCTTTCAGTTTTGAGATGGAAATTAAAGGCTTGGTAGGAGTATCGGGAATAGAGCAATTTCCGCTTCGTGGTGGTTTTAAAATACTAAAAAAAGCAAGGATTTTGTAGATTTGTAAAAAGGTTGGAGTACCAGGATGATCATTTGTCCCACCTAAATATCTAACTGTTCCAAAAAATCTCTAGAAAAAATAATAACATACCAAAAATTATGGTTATAGGTAATGATGTTAAGTACGTAAACAATAAATTCATTGGCACGTTCTCTGCAAGTATTATGAACCAGGATTTGGAAAAATAGGATATTAATTCATACTATAATGAAATATATATTAAAATTAAAATATTTATTTCAGACGTATCGCATTGCCTGGGTTACCTGGACCTTTATAAAAAATTTAATTATTAAAGCTAACAGCTCCTTTCCATTGAAAAGTAATCATCATTCCAAACATTGCAATAATGAGTACGTTTCAAATAAAAGGAGCTGTCAAATTTTGCGTAAATTCAAATATGTTTCAAATTTCTAAAAGATGAATATATATTTTGACGATCATTACAATAAATCATACGCGATAAGTCGTCGGTTATGATAGTAAGCGTTATTTTAGTGTATAATAAATCTCTCTTCTATATAAAGAAGAATTATGAAATTAAAAATCTGGTATTGAATTAAAATTCATCAATGCGTAAAAAATATGCACTTCAAAAGCTTAAAAAAATAAGTTTTTTATGAACTCCCGTCAACAAAGATTTTAATTGTTTTTTTGTAATCACGTAGACTAAAAAATTTCCTTAGAAGATTAAATTATCGTAACACTAGGAATATTCTAAAAAAAATCTATTTATAAATTTTTCTACTTAAAGCACTCTAGCAAATTGTATACAAATACAATTTTTTAATTGTTAACTTTTTGTTTTGTTTGAAACCAGTGAATTAATGTTTTGAATATCAGTCGCCTTTCACAATTTGGAGTTTTATTTTCTTTTATGGCTTTTCAGTCCTTATAAGATAAAGAAATATTTGAATTTTCTGTAGATCGAGCCGAAAACTCCTTTGGAAATTTAAATCTTTCTTCATTTTTCAGTGACTGCAAACTCACGAAAGGAAAAACTTCCGAATTATTACCTTCAACCTCATATTTTCGCTGATTTGCGCGCGCTATAATAATACCTCCAAAAGATCCTGATTGATTCTTCCTGTCAAAACGAAGTAATCCTTCGTTAACTTGGTCTTCCCAATCGTTCAACCACTTTAATGTATCTTGCAGTACCTATTAAAATATAAATAAAGAAAATTCTAAAATATAGAAGAGTGTATTAGGTGATAATTAAATATATCTATGCTATTAGTTTATCGATGGAAATATCCACCTTAATGTCGTTGCTTCCAAGTTGATCACCCCTCTCTGGAGATGTTCTGTTTAGAGCGTCAAACATATCGTTCAATATTAAACAGAATTGTATAGTGGACCCACAATTTTGCAACCTTTTCTCGTATGTCTTGTAAAACATGAATCCTCTAACAACAGATTTGCTGAAGAGCTATATACGAAATTATTTTAAAGGCTAAATTAATGAACTATACAAGTAACATTTGCAGATATAATGTACTAAAATTTGCTTGAATAATGTACCTGAAGTGAAAGAGCTACTCGCATTTTGAGTAAACTATTGTTCTCAAGAGTTACATGGGCGTGAGTAATTTTTTCACAAACTCTTTTATGCTTTGGTTATAAAGAATCAACTTCATGAAGAATCTTAAAGTGCTCCCAAACTATGAAATCCTCGTCTGGGTTTACCTGCAATATCCAAAAGACATCAAATATGAATGTAAATTCAATTAAATGGAAAAAGCTCAATATTCTTACTCTTAGTTTTCCTTTATTTTCCAGGCGATTTCGGATGGTTTTCATGAGGTGAGGTGCGTCAGAGAAAAAGAAAACCTTACGGTTACAGCTAAGGCTATTATCCTGATCGTCCATATTATGCGTAGGGTGCTCAAAAACATTTTTGAGTGTGCCCTTCTTTCCACTACATCCTAATTCTGTCCACATTTTTCGATTAGGTTTCCCTCCATCTGCCACGATTCCATGCACTTTTGCACCTGCTTGTTCCAAGAGTGCAATGGCTTAGACGACTATTCTTGCCAGTTTGTCGCCAGGTACTGTTCCTTTTGAAGCGAAAATTGCTATTGGTTGAGAGTAATTGTCGTAGAGAGGTTGAAACATGATAACTAGACCATGATCTGCCATTTCTTGATCTGCATCCTTTAGCTGGTTATCTCCATAATCTTCAAGGCCTTTGTATGTCATAGTTTTAGTATCCAATAATAAATTTCTTCTCGTAGACATTTCATCCAGCAGTATAATTCCGTGCAGCTGTAATTCCGATTTCTCCGCAAATTGCTCTTTTAGAAGTTTAAAAAAACGTGGATCAAAACCGCATGCACAATCCATATTAGGAAGGTATTTGCAACAATCAAAAAGATACTTTAAATTATAAAAATAGTACATGAATTTAACCTTCTGTTCTTCAAAATATTTCAAATTTTAACTGTTGTAAATAATTACCTGTGAATTGTTCGTACACAAGCCACGGGCAACATTTTATTCTCGAATATCATTCGGTAAGCTGCAGGCGAGCGCATGTGGAGCAGAATACATTAGATTATCCATTCATCGGAATATCTCCGACCTCTAGGATCTTTTGTTCCAGCAGCTTTGAAGATCTCCTTAACTGCTGTTACTTCACTATCACTAATATTTTCATGCCTAGCTAACAGTTTGTCTACAGAGTCTTGAGACATATTTCGCATTTTATCCTGCATATTCTTTACTGTAGATTTCAATAATCGAATTTGTGTGTCAGCTCTCTGTTTTCCTCTATTCGTAGCCTTAACTTTTCGCAGTAGAACTTTTATTTTTTGTTGCTTCCTGGGACTTAATTCGCTAAGTTTTAAATAATTTCTCTTTTTAGTTTGCTGAGAACGAATAATTTTCTTCCTTAATAATCTCTTTACAGATTTACAGCAACCAGAACTGCGATTACTTTTTGTATCTCCGGTCGCCTCAGGTAAAATTAGTTAACAATTTTTATCACGTATAACATCTATTTTGTCAGTATAACAGAAAGATCTTAGAAGATTCTCACATTCACCATTTGTAGACAATCCCGAAGCACCTTCACATACGCCACAACTATCAATATGAGCCATAAGAGCTTCTAGACTTTCTACTGAAAAAATCTGATCGCTTTTCACGTTGAATTGCTGACAATCCATGAGCCTTCCATTGATTTTTATTATAAATGTCATTTGTTCGTCTATCGTAATTTCCTTTTGGCAAATCGAATCAATTTGATTATTTGGGCCTTTTCTCCCAATACGCTTGAGGAAAGTTACTCCGCGCTGCTTGTCCCAAGAAATCTGCACCCGGCACCAAGAAAGAGGAATTTTAACCGATTTTTCATCCTGTGCAATCTTTTGAAACATAAGTTTCTTAGCAGAAGGCACATTTTCGGTATCAGAGGTCTCTTTATCAGTGTGAGGCATTTGATGAAGAGCAGCCTCTTCTTTCTCCTTGTCATCTGAAGTGCTATTTTTCAGTTTTTTCGTCCTCTTTGAAACAGATTCCTGACCCTGAGTTTCACATTCCAAACTTCTCCTCTTAGGTAAACTTCGAGGTTCTTTAGCAGGCTTTTCTGGTTGCCCAAGAAGCAATAATGATACAGCATCAGACCGCAGTTTTGGTCTTTTATATTTGCTCTGCAAAAAATATATATGATTCAGGTTTAAAAGTATTGTAAAAACTCTTTATTTTGAAATTGTGAAATATACGATATAAAGAGAAAGCTATGATAAAAATAAAATTTGTTAAATAAGAAATTTTTCAACGATTTAAAAAAATTTTTTATGACTAATAGATTTCAATTATGTTACAATTACAATTAATAGAATTCTACCTGAGTAATTTTTAAAAAAATTGATAAAATTATTCAAAAAGATACTTTTTCCAAATTGATTGAACAATGAAACTTATATATACAAAGATTAAAATCAATTTACATAAGTGGAAACAGAAATTTAAAATTCTGTGTGATATATAGCTACACGAACTACAAAATAATAAAAACAAAACATTGTACTTTAGCAATCATACTTGAAAAGTTTATTTTAATCGCGATAAAAAGAACAGTATAATTTTAATATTATAATTTTTGTTACCAATATAATGACCTGACAGTATAATTTTGTTATTTCAAGTACAAAAAATGACTAAACTAAATATATAATTTCTTTGGCAAAAATTTGTAACACGATATGTGGATAATTTTTTATTGAAAATTTTTAAAGTGAATTAAAAAATTGAAGATATATGTTGATGTTGGTAATTGGCTTTAGGGTCCAAGGTTGATAAAAACTCAGAGTTTTACATAATCAGACGTTTCGGCTCTAATCGGAGCCCTCATCAGTGATTTATTTAAATCTAAAAAATACAGAAAGAAAAAGGTTTGCTAACATAGGATTTCTTGTAAGTGTCTAAGTATAAAAATTTTTTAAATTGACATTCGTGCATGAAGTTGTAGATTGAAATTTTTTGGTGTAATTTTTAATACAATACATATGCACACATACCCATATACACACATACATATATATACATATACATATATTATATATATACAATATTATATACATACTACATATATGCAATATTATACACAACATTGACTTTTCTTTATTTGAAGCTAAGTATTGAAATATATCAGTGATTATATCTATCTTTCATGGCTAGTTGAGGGCAAGACTGTCACAGGATAAAATACCTTTTTTAAAAAATGAACATTCTTCAACGTTAAAACTGCCAAATCCTGCTTAAATATGTAGATATACAATTTTTTAACATTCTTTCTTAAAAATATACAAAACAGCCAAATCTCTTTTGGTATGAAGTGAAATGTGTAAAAAAAATTTAATTTAGCATTTTTTCTTTGGCATATTTTCCTTGGAATTTTGTCTCCTGTGATACTTTTTTAGCAAAAAGAATTGAAAAAATTGACAGTTTTTTTGCGATGACTTAGAGTCCGTAGTGTTATACAAAAGGTTTTTCTCAATCGTGGGTATAGACAATGAGGCTGCTTATTTAGAATGTACACAGAAAGGACATAAATTTACATATAATATTGCACATAGATTTTTCTTTGCTTTGAGTCTAGAACTAAAATACCTATGTAAATAGTTTTTTGGTGTGAAGCAATGAGAATAACACTGTATAAAATACAGTTTTTGGGGATAAATTGCCGATTTTTGCTTAACAAGTAGATGTAAGTAAAAAACTTTGTAAACAATTATAAATTGCGTAAGGAATTGAGATGCAATTTTACATAGAATGTTCAAATGTGTAGGTATAGTATTTTTTTTAAATTTTTGCACAATTTATCCAAATTTTTTTAAATCCTATCGCAGACTATATATAAAGTAAAAAAGTAGGACTGACCTTGATTAAAATTACGATTTTTGTATAAATGTTATTATTCCATTTTTTCTTTTTTCGTTTTCTGGGAAGCCACATAACTTAAACTGCACACACTTCTCTCCTGGGAGGTTGACTCGTAAACTGAGTTATGTTTTGGTTTTTAGGCATGCATAGTGGGATGAGAGTGGAGGGTAGGATTTTTTTCCCCTTTTTAGGGATTTTATTTGGAGAAAGAAAAGGATGTGCTGGAGATGGCTGGACTGTTAGGACAATGAGGAGATCATAAAATGTAACCTGAGACATAACGGTTCCGTCGCCACATTTTGGGTCTTTTCAGAAAGTTTGTGTATTTGTGTATTTCAGAATGTTTTAATATGAATTTTGAATGGGGTTAGACTTGGTTGTTTAAAAGAGGGAGATAAAAAACTGATAGATTTTCTGTATCAGTCCTTTGATTTACAGAATGTGAGGTACTGGCTATGTGGGCCATTTCTAGAATCATGCGTTTTTTGTAGTTATCCGACCTGTCTAATATTGTGACTTCATCAAAATTAAATTTGTGATCTTGGTGCCATGCGTGTTTTGTTAAGGCAGTCCATTTTTCAGGAGGGTTGTAGACATCTTTCTTATGCTCATGGATTCGGGTTTTTAAGGGGCGTTTGGTCGTGCCTATATAAGTAGCTTTACAATCTGTGCAAGGTATATTGTAGACGACATCAGCGGCATCAAGCAATGGGATCGGGTCCTTGGCTGATTTGAAAAGGTGTGATAGGTCGTTGATATTACGGGGAGCAATTTTTATATTAAATGGTTTTAGGATACCCGAAATTTTTTCAGTGAGTCCTTGTACGTAAGGTAATGGTATGTACTTTGAAAGTTGACCTGCTGTGCTGGAGTGTGTGTCTGTGATTGTGTCGCTCTTGGGTAGTTTTCGTGTGTGTGCGTTTGTAACAGAGGCTTTTTTCGATAGGTAATTTAATCTTTTTTTGATCGTTGAATTGATGATTTTTCGTGGGTAATTATTTTTAATCAGTCATTTTAATTTTTTGAATGTTTTTTGTGTGAAAGCTTTTGTGTGCTAGAGTAATGCCTCTGTCGACTAAATTGTTAATTATGTTGATTTTGTATTTGAGCGGGTGATGTGAATGAAAGTTAAGAAGGCGGCCGGACCATGTTGGTTTCTGGTACCAGTTGGTTTTTATGTTTTCTCCGTCTCTAATAACGAGAACATCAAGAAAACAGATTTTGTTTTCCGATTCTTCTTCTATTGTGAATTGTATTTTATGGTTATGGCTGTTGAATGTATTTTTTATTGTGTCGATTTCGTTGACTGGTACCGCTGTTAATATGTCGTCCACATATCTGAAATAAAATGGTAGTTGAAATGGAAGAGAATCTATGCATTTTTTCTCGAGGTCGTCCATGACGATATCGGCAGCAATAGGAGAAAGTGCGGAACCCATGGGAAAACCAGATTTTTGTTTGAAGAAGATGCCTTGGAAATTGAATGCTGAGTTTGTGGAACATGTTCTGATACCTTTTTCAAATTGGTACCAGGGCATTTTAACGTGAGGTTGAATTTGGGACCACCTGGCCTTGATATCTTTCATAGCAAGACCAATTTGAACGTTGGTGAAGAGTGAAACTGCATCCAATGAAATGATTTTGTAACCAGATGGAATTTTGGTGTTTTTGACTTTTTCAATGAAGTCAAAGCTGTTTTTCATTCGTGACATGGGAGGAGTTATGTTCTTTGAAATAATGTTATTGTAAAAACATGCTAGATTATAGGTAGGGTTGCCACAGAAAGAGACGATGGGTCTGAGTGGGTTGTTAGGCTTGTGAATTTTAGGTAAGCCATAAAATCTTGCTGGTAGGGGGTTGCTCGACTTCAATAAATTGGACATGCTTTCAGTGATATAATTTCTATTTTTCCACAGCTTTACAAGATCGTTGACTTTTTTGTGGGTTGTGTTCGTTGGGTCTCTTTTAAGGGGTTCGTATGTATTTTTATCTGATAACATGAGCTGGACGTCATCAATATATTTGTTTTTTTCTGTAGGTACGGTTGTGTTACTTTTATCCGCCTTTGTGATCAATATGTTTGGATTATTTTTCAGGAAAGTGTTTGTTAATTGTGAATTTTGAATAATTTGTTTTTGGAAGTCATTTATGGGGTTTCTTATTTGTTGTGAATAGGCGTTGATGCAGTTAACAAGTTTCAGTCTTGCTTCATTTCTGTCTCCCTCATTAATTTTGTGGATATTGGATTCAAAATCGGCGATTATGTGTTTTGTGGGAATTGTTTTATGGCGAAAGGGGATACCAAAATTTTTACCCAGGCTAAGAGTATTTGCCACTGCAGGCGGAAACTGCGTGTCAGTCAAATTAGTGAACCAGGATTCGACGAGATCGTAGCAAAAGGCGTTGTCATTTGCCAAAAAATTGTTTTTTTCTTTGATAAGATTTACAAACTTGGATTTACAAATGTTTTTTTGTGCCGAGAAAATTTTTTGTACTTTATTGGACTCGTATAGAAAGAACTGTTTGTAAATATGTGTTGGTAACTTTTGCTTAATTTTTTGTTGATTAAATTGAAAATCTTTTTCTAATCTATGAATTGTGATACAGATATCTCTAATCTCTAAGTTAAGTACGGTGAACTTGAATTTATTTATCGCAGATGAATGAGTACGTGTGATATTATTGTTGTCAAACGAGACCAAGTTGCGAGCGTGAAGCTGAAGGTGTTTAGGTAGTACTTTTTCTCTTCTACATCGAAGTAAGAGAATCCTTTGGTTGTATTTTACCCTTAGCTGTACGTTGATGTGTGAAAATTTCTTTAAAAAGAGAGACCCTTTTCTAAAAAAAATACAATTTTATTGAAATAAAATTATTTTTGCTTTTTTTTAATAACAATCATAACAAGAAATCACTCAAATAATTGTAAAAGAATAATTAAGTGGAATACGTACCGTTCCCAAAACAGATCCATCCGGACCTCGTATCAACCGCTCTGTGAGAATATCCTCAAGAAGAAAGTGCTTTGCACAAATTACATGCCCATGTTTCAGGACGATATCGTCTCGCAAAATAGCGATTTGCCACTTTTTAATTCTTTTTTTATCACTTGGCACAGTGAAAGTTGGCAGTTTATCTGAGTTGCTCGCATAACCTGTCGTACAACCGAAAACGACGCACTTATTCACCATTTCCTTGATTGTTTTGGAATTCTTTGTTTTTCACTTCCAAAAACCTAACACTACAATTTAAAACTCACCCGAACTCGAAAACCCGCACTTTAATTATAATAAATTACAAATATTTACACTTTTGACGCGCTTCCCCATACATTTTTGAATTAGTCGGCCTGAAGTACAGCCAGCGCCGCCACACGGCTCCGGTCAGCATATGGTACATTTTCATTTCAGAGTACCACGGGGCTGCCTACTACGAAATAAATACCAAATCATACGTGAAAGTGTCTACGGGTTGCCTATGAGTTCAAGATCTTGATCCCCTTCAAACAAGGATTGATTCCGACATTTTTTTTGCTGTGAATTAGGAATCTTTATATTTTCTGACCATTTCTAAATTAAAAATTTTCTATATTATCCTTAGTCTCTCGACCACTTTTGTGGGAGAACTGCTAAACAAATACTGTATAAGAATTGGGGAATAGTGTGAAGAATAAATTCAGAAGCAAGAGAATACTGCAAAATATTGTCTTTGACGTAAGTATTCGTTTTCATAAAATTGTTAATACGGTTATAATTTTAGCGCGATAACAAGGTTTATTCTTTAGAAATTAAATTACATGGAGAAAATTATTTTTTGAAACTACTCGACTGAGTTGAGTAGTATGAATGCCAATACTTTGAAAATAGAATTTTCCCGCGTAGATATTTCCATTTTCAGTTATCGACATCAGATTCTTGCGATTCAATATCCTCCATCCTGTGCGCCTTATTAGCATCATGCAGATTTTTTCTGTAGAAATTGTATCATCTTATAGACTATCATTGACTTTAAACTTTTTACAAAACTGCACTTTTTTTTTACTCACGCATTCTCCCGTTGTTGGCGAGTTTTGGCGCGCTTTAACCAGTCTGACGACCATTATTGTACCGGCTTTTCTCTAATTTCAGGGCCATATTGATGTCTCACAACACCTGAAAACTGAAAAAATGAATCGTAATTCTTCTTACGTCTATATATAAACTTATCATAATGTGTAGTATTCGAGCACTTTTTCTTACACTTCAGAGTCCGAACTATGTATTTTTGATCTGACAGGCGCGTTTTGCCGTCTTTACGGCCTGTCCAGCTCCAACCAACAGCTAAGTGATTGGAGAAAATTTTTTTAAGCATTGCTTCGATGCACCGCCGTGCGTCTTGTGCGCCGATACTGTCAAAGGCATGGTACTGTGTCAATAGTAAAAGTATTATTACGTATCAATCAATTTACATTTTTTCATACTTTTATCGTATGCGAAATGCTGCACTTACCACCAGGTCTCGAAATTGTTGATCTTCTAGACGAGTATTGAAAATTTTAACCTCCTCATCCGTCTTATAAGGCATGCTAGACAGCATAGGGTCTTCGTTAAATGAGGCAACTTTTTGCCATGCTGGCTGTGTGGTCCTTCTCACTGTTCTAAGCGCTAGAAGTTCTTCAAGTCGCTTACTTTGCTCCTTCTGATTTTTCAGAACCGTCTCTATTGCTTCTGTAAAGTAAGAATAAATTTATGCAAAGAACTACACTATTTACAAACAGAATGAAAGAAAATTTGATATTCACTTCGAAACTCCACAGATTGTAAATAATCATTATACTTTTGTGTATTGTCAAAATCCAACATGACTGAGCAGTTATTCTCCTCTGAATTTTTAGGTTGTGAAACGCCTGATGGATCGGGCTTAGGTTATGATGAGTCTATGATCTTTGTAAGATCTATTTGTACTTTCTCATTCGACAACAGCTTCGGTTTCTTATAATTTGTTACTAAACTATTTTTTACTGGCGAAAATGTTGCGAAGTTGTTGGCATAGTTTTGCACGATTTCGTGACTCGAAACATCCATCTCTGACTTGTTCCCTTCAACTTCCTCATCTTCATCGCTGTCGTCGAACCACTTCCTCTTCCGTTCGGATCTCGTTCGCTTAGTTACCTCTTCAAAATTTTCTTTTTCCACATCTGTGCTTGATAACTCCTCAATCATTCTTAAGCCTGCTAAAGCTTGTTCAAGTGTTTCTGCATAAAATACATAATTATTTTTTTAATAATAAATAAACAACAAATGTTCACACAAATAACATTTCAATCAAGCAAAAGCTCATGTTGATTTCGGATTATCCCGCGTAAATCTTGTTCAAAAATAATATGAAGAGTTGCCTACTTTGCAACCCCATTCAATCCCAGCTCGGATTGATTGAAACCCAGTTTTCAATCCAAATTAATCCAAATATTTCCGACCTCGGATTTATTTGGATTGAAAATTTGGTTTCCATCAATCCGAGCTCCGATTGATTCGTATTCATTAAGATTAAAAACTTGGTTAGGATTCATTCGGATTTATTCCTTGGATTGATGCGAAGTGAATAGCGTTAATTCGGATTGATTTTTGACAAGTTGAAAATTCGTGAGAGTAAATGAAATGCAATGAAATCAGTGATAATAATGGTATATCTAATTAATAAATACAAATAATTAACTGGGCAGCGAGAATAATTGTTATTAACAAACTTTATAAACAATAACTTCACGATGTTTCCTAACCATGAAAAATGTTGATTTCCAAACGGTAACTGCTCAGATTTACGATTACAGATTATAAGAAAAAATGATAAACATTAACTTTGTTCATATGCAATTTATTTATAAACAATTTAAAAAACAAAACATTTCATGGAGGTATAAAATTAAGTTTTTTTACTTAATTTTGCTCCATATAACTACAATTAACAAAAAATGTAATAATAATAATTATATATATCTTGCATTATAATTAATCTTTTGATTCATCACACCCTCCAAATTTAAATCTTGTGCGAGATGCACACAGACATTTTCCAAATTCAGTAGCTTGATTCACTTTAAAAGTTTTAAAATTTTGATTCAGAAAATATCGAAGATTCTTATAACATAGATTTCCACATTGGTAACAATTTAATATTTCTGAAAATCTTCACATTTTAATTTATTGAAGTCGAAACTATTGAGTAAAATGTAGTAAAAGATTTTCGCGTTGAGATGTTACAGAAATTTTCATATTTATTCTCATTTTTAACTTCTTAATGAAAATATGATGTCGTTAGAATCACAAAAATCCATATGTTTTAAATATGATATTTTTGAATAGTAGTTTGCAAAAAATAAAAAAAATTTTTGTTGAATTTTCTCCTTTATTGCGTACAATGGACCCCACGCTGGCAAGAACTGGTGACAGCAGTACGGCAACTATTGTGCTGCGTGTAGAAGAGACAAAGTACGCAGGTAGTTTGCGTCGAAAAAGCTATCTCCTATGTTGATAATTATCCTTTTCCTCGATTCCCTCATAAACATGTAAAATCACTACGAGAACATGAATTTTTATTGCTGTAGTTTGAATATTCGTCAGTTAAGCTTTTTATAAGGGTTACCGTTCCTTAAGAAATTTAAAATTGAAATGAAAGCTGAAATTTTCACTTTGATTTCTGAGAGTCATTATAAATCTCCTCCAATTATCCCTATGATATCTTTCAATCAGACCAAAATTAACATACTTCAAATATTGTAAAACATGCAAAAAATCAATATTGAAATTCAATATTTAAAGAATTTGAAAATCTTTCTGTGGAAAAAAAGACGCTTTCCACTGCACTGGGATTCCAGCCAAGATCGTTCGATTCTCTCTAAGCTTGGATCAAGAATCGACTAGACCAACCGTCTCGACAACGAATTTCCCATCAACAAGTACTATCTCAAGGATCTCAACGAGGACTCACCTGACCACCTTCGCTCCACTGGACTCAATAAATCACCAGTCAAATTTCACTCGGGGTAATTACAAAGGTACATCTAAATTTCAATTCGATTTCCAATTCCATGATGCTTATTCGTTTCTCAATTTGATTGTCAATAAACATACATTATATCAATAACCATTCTCAATCACTGACTTCTCCTCATCCCTTAGAGAGGATCCTTTTCGATCCTAACATAAAACGAGGAATCTTTTAAGAAGAGAAATGTTACGTTTCTGACGTAACACATGCTTATTTTCTCGCATTATTCATCTACATATTATTGAATACGGAAATAAATTAAAGAGTTTCTTTAGTCCTCATTTCATAAATTTTATGAAAAATACCTAAACTATAGGATGGAATACGAAGTGAAGACAAATAATAATTTAAAATGAATTAGTTGAGTTTTAAATTTTTGTCGCTGCCTACATTATCGGAGGACCACTAGCCGGGTATCAGATAGGATACGTTGCAGACAGGTGTCCTCGTAGGCAATTTCAAACTCTTATATCGCAAATAATGCAAATGAATTCAATATTTCAAGAATTGCTATTTTCTTCAACGAATGGAAAAATAACGCATGTTTTTGGGCGTGTAAATGGGGCTAGACGTTGCCTTGTTTTCATCAGACCGGAAATCAGGTAATAGGGAAAAAAGTTTCCTTTTTTCCTTGTTATACTTCTTTTCCCTGGTTTTTCTCTCAGGTCTGAAAAGAACAGTGTTCAAACCACTATGCCGGTTAGAAAACGTGTATTTTTTGGACATCTGTTGAAGAAAAGTTTTATTACAAAAGTAAGGGTTAGCTGTGGTTCTTTCATGAAATTTTTTCTAAACATACAAAACTTACAACTCATTTTGCTTGATTCATGACCGTTGTTCATTCAACAAAATGGTTTAATAAGAAAGATATAAATTTATTCTGATTGTGTTTCTCTTTGGAATGTTCTATTTTATAAATGATATAAGATATTGTTTATTTTATATTAACTTAGATTCACATTTTGAAATTATTAACTAAAATTTTTTCCTTACCGTAACTCATGATTACTTTCTTCACCTCGTACTGCTTGTAATTTGTGGTCGGCGAGCTCCCAGCTTTAATGGCACTTTGTATATCTCGTTTGGTCCACTCCATAGGAGGAAACCACGATTTATTATTTTGCAACCAAGATGAGTGGACGACATACACTTCCTTATACATTGTAAATTCCACTACCAGGTAGTTGCGGATCTTCTTCGCGATTCTTTTGCCTCGGAATTTTTTCCTACAGTTAGGGAACAAGTTGTTCCAGTTTAGAAGAATTCCTTACATACAATATTCTGTCCATTCACGGACAGAAATTAAAAGTAACATGTCTTTTTTTTCGTGTGTTATTTGAGGAGTAATTTTAAGTTTAATTTTATGACAATATTTTTATATTAGCAAAGATGTTTCTAAAATACTATGAGATTAACGTAAATTTATCACGGGATTATTAATGAATTCTTTTCTGATCAAAAAAGTTGGAAAATTAAATAGATTTTATAAACGAACAGCTGTAGTTAGAAAATGAGAGATCAATTTAAGAAGTTAAGACGCTGGAGTGTTTTAAAATTGTTTAGAGAAGAAAAAGAGCCATCATTTCTTAAAATCCGATCATTTTTATAGAATAAACTTGGATTGAACTGCATTGAACTTTGACGAAAAACTTTGAAGATTTTTCGCTTGAAATATGTATACTTCAACATACATTTTTTGAAGTAGTAATTAATTAAGTTTTACAAAGGATTCCTAAGACTGCATGATCCTCATTAAACCCAGTACTCCACAATTTAAAAAAGTGAATCTTAGGCGATCAAAAGGGGATACACCCACAACGCTGTCGCTTTAGTTAACACCTTCAACGTTTCTTTTCCATCTCAAATTTTAATACTTTTAATTGCATATATCAATAGGAAATTTGAACCCGCACATTTGATGTCCTATGAAAAAAAACGTTGTTTCTGTTAGTTTTCGAGATAATCAAGAAAATATGACCTTCTTTCGCATTCACAAAATGATTGTACAATATAGACATACGTAAGAATTTTTAGAATTAAAGAAAATTGTCATTCATAGTTTTATGTAGTGAAAATGAACTTTTAGAAATGTGAACGTCGTGTGACGTATATATTGCAAATATTAGAATAAAAATGGCTCGAAAAAAGCCTGTTAAAATTTGTTTATCCAAAAAAGAATTTTCTTCCAATGATGAGTACGATTCTAATCTCGAATAGATTATTAACGATGCAAAGTGAATTTGTTATTGTATTATATATTGCCTTGACATATAATTAAAGTGATATCTATGCATGATTGATATCACAAATCTCCCCAGGAAAAAAGAAACGATTTATTGGAATTTCTGTGAATTGCACTAAGAAAAAAATTCTATTGAATCAAAAGCATTTCTTTCCAAAAGCATATGTATACTATTAATTCATAAAAATAAACTATAAGAACCAATAATTATGTTACTAATTATATAGCATATTGATTTGAATCCATGATATACATGCTTTTGGAAAGAAACGCTTTTGATTCAATAGCATTTTTTTCTCAGTGTGCGTATCTTAAAATTTACGATTAGAGGTTCCTGAATGAAATCCACACCGATTTTAGCAAGTCATATGCAGGCCTCACAGTCCCTTTGGGATAAAAAATAGGGTGCATAGGGACTTTTTTTCTCGTTCATAGGGTCCTTCTTTATGCTCATAGGGTACATGTTTTTTTAAAAATTAGATATGAAAGACAGTTATTGAAAAGAATAAACTCTTAATAAAAGGTAAATAAAGACGTAATACTTTTTATTTTAGTAAGTAATAAATATATAATAATAAAAATATTTATAAATTTTTGCTTTTTTTTTATAAAACGCTAATTTATATGAAAACACAAAACTCCATAAAATTAATGACTTTTTATGAAGTCAACTTAAATTTTTTTTATAGAGTTCGGTTTTTTCACGAAATGCGATTTTTTATAAAAAAACGAATCCTCATAAAAATACTGACTTTTCGTAATGTCAGCTATACAAAAATTTTATTCAGTTTAGTCTTTTAATAAGAAAAAGTTCTTTATAAAAATAGAAAACTTTAGTTTTTGCCAATTTGGCACTTTGCCATTTTGGCAATGGTTTTAGATTTAAAAAATTATTTGAACTTCATTTTTTAATTTAAACATATTTTCCACTTTTTCTCCAAGTGCGGCCGTTAATTTTTTTTCCAAAATTATGTTTAAAAAAAAGCTTGACTTTCTACTTTTTCTACTTTTGTAGAAGTTATGGTTAACTGAGTATCAGCGTGCGCGGTAAAAGGTTGAAAATTCGAGCCCCTGTATACTGACAACCCGTTGCACTAGAGACGTTCTCTTAGGGGAATTAAAAGAGGTTCACTAGGACAATAATTTCGCGGACTTTCAAGGAAATCGGAGACAAAAAGTTTTTAGGCGGGTACACTTATAATATAAGTATAAAATTGCACAGGATTATTCATGAAAATTAGCTTAGAATTGCTAATTTGAATTCTACACTCTAATATTCAACACTTTATAACTGAAAATAAAGAAATCAGAAATCAGTTTCGAAACTTTTGAAAGTATTAAACCTTCTGAGTCATTATTTCTTGAACCTAAACTAATTATTAACAACATCGTATGGAATTATTATTTGAGGGTCGATACAAGTCCTATTTTATGAATATTGTTGAAAATATTATTGTAATTGATATACCAAAGACAATTTAATTTTAATACGGATATATTCATATTTCAATAAACCTGTATATCAGCTGAAATCAATATTCCAAAATATTTGAATCTTCAGACTTATACATTTCAAGCTTAATTTGTTCATGATACATTTTATCAAACTTTAATAAAAAGTTATACTTTTTTATGTTATTTTATGACATGTTGCATGCATTTAATACATTTTTCATAATAATAATTACCCTAATAAAATCCCATTCTACTGTTTGAAAGTTTACTTAACATCTTCGGAATCATTTTTAATTTGCTATCGAATAAAGAAACAAAATTATTGTAAAACTTCCTCATAAGCCTTAATTTACTTTTGGCTAATCATTCGCAAATTACTGTTTTCAGTGTAATAAGTGAGGAAAGCATGCAATTACAGACAAGTGTGGTGTTTACGAGTTCTGCAAACATCAGAAATTTCCGATTGGGACATACTTTTAGATATTTTATTCCTTTCTTTCCAGATTTGACTCACGTATAGTCGACTAAAATGAAGAGAACTAAATCTACTTTAGGAATCAGTGCCCGGCATTGGAGGAGGATCAAAGCTAGCAGAGTGGCTCCTGAAATGCAAGAAATAATACATGGAAAACGGAAACTTACTGATCTCAGTGACGATGACTCATCTGATTCGATTGTCTACAACGAGCAAACTTTTTCACAAAAATCAATGCATGTTGATATTGCAGCAGGCACTGCGACTCCTATACCCCAACCAGAAGATGACCTTATATTTCCGTCTAGGAAATTTCTATTAAGAAGAAATAAACATAAAATTTAAGGTTAAAATTTACATTCTCAGTTTTATGTTAGAGATATTTTCATCTCACTTTTTTGTAGCCTAAGCACAGACTTTTCATTCAAAAAATGAAATGCTCTAGAAAAAGGAAAAACTTTCTAATAGAAGAATATCGAAACAGAGAATTATGTGAAAAATATCATCCATTAAGAAGGGATGAACATATGACATAATAAATTTAAAATCTACATTCTTAGTTTTACAAGGAGAAAAATGGATTATAAAATTTAATATCCAGGTACAGTGACTATAGGACAGCCATTTGAATTATAAAAGCTATAATCTCGATTATAAGCGGTATGAGTTTATAATATAGAAAAAATTGTAGGTTATGTCACTTATAATCTGTATTATACTTCTTATAATCTAAATAGCTGTCCCATCGTAACTGGACCAGGATATTAAATTTTATAATCCATTTTTCTCAGTGTATGGTGAAAGAATGTTATCTTACTTTTTTGTGGCCTAAGCACAGATTTTGAATTCAAAATATAAAAATGCTCTACAGAGCTGAATTACTTTCTGAATCAAGTAGTTTATTTACAAAGTTTAAAAATTTTGTAATTAAAATTTTTATATAAAACTTTAAGCATACATTGACCTTGAATTCCATTGGTAAATGTTTTGTTTACTGTTAAAATGCTCCTCCGATTTCAGAAGAGCAGACAAATTAAACATTACAAAATATTTCATTTAAAAGATTGAACTCGCCCATATGATCTTGTCAAATTGCAACAAAATTTTAAATCTTTGAGCAAAAAATTGTAAGTAAAATTTGATATCGATAAATATTTACATGTTCATATGAAGATATCAATGAACACATAATGCAGCTTTTTAATTTATCCATTTCTATTAGAAAATTTTTCCTTTCCGTAGACCATTTCAGTTTTTGAATGATAAGTCTGTACTTAGGCTACAAAAATGTAAGATGGAATTATTTCTAACACAAAACTGAGAATGTAAATTTTAACCTTAAATTTTATGTTTATCTCTTCTTAATAGAAAATGTCTCTCCAACTGAAAATTTTTTAAATGTAAAAAATTGATAAGAAGTATGGAAATTTTACTGAAAGTTTATTTTAAAACTGTTCAAATACTTATAAAATTTTACTCGATCTTTTAGATGTTTATTTTAGGCAGATTTTTTCAAAATATCGGGAAAAAAGTGTTGTTTCCTAAATAACATATTTCATAAATTTGAAATTGTCGTCTGCTTCGCGCCTCTTTTGCACGGAGACGAGAAGAATATGCAATTCTCAATTTCGACTCGATAACCGACGCTGTGAAATCTAAAAATCACTGATGTCTATAATACACTGGATGCACAATGCCAATGGGAAAGTCCGCAAAGTCGTGTGCCCAATTGAAGGCTGAGCCACCATATTTACTTAGGTTGATTACAAAGAATGTTGCGGTAAATTCAAATATAGTAAAAAGGGAAAAGTGTAAATATTAAAGTAACAATATGAAATCCATGCTATTTTACCGGTATTAGTATTAATAGAAATAATAGAATAATAATAGAAATAATTTTAAATATATACAAAAATTATAAACTATTGTATTTTGGTCGTTTACGAACATTTTAATTTATTAGAAAATAATAAAATTGGAAAAGAAACAAACCCTGAAATATAATTAATACTGGATGCAGATATTACGTGAAAATTAAGTATGTACATGCTGTGACTAGTATGTTACTAAATAATAGAATCCAATTCTATAAAGACCTAAGTAATAATATAGAAGATTATCACTAAAGAGTACAAAACATCAGGTACGAAAGTACTTCACAAGCAGCAAATCACTTAATTAAAAATCACCAGAATATCAAAAACAAGAAGTTTTAAATGTCAAACTAAAGTAGTGACTAATTCAACACCTTAATTTTTAAACTACATGCAAAAGTAATAAATAAACAATTATTAAAAGAAAACAATGATTTTATTTATTATTTATTTATTATTTTGTTTATTATTGTAATTATTATTTATTTATTGTTTTGTTTGTTATTGTAATTATTATTGATTTTTTTCCTTTAAGAATTGTTTATTTATTACTTTTGCATGTAGTTTAAAAATTAAGGTGTTGAATTAGTCACTACTTTAGTTTGACATTTAAAACTTCTTGTTTGTGATACTCTGGTGATGTTTAATTAAGTGATTTGCTGCTTGTGAAGTACTTTCGTACCTGATGTTTTGTACTAGTTAGTGATAATCTTCTATATTATTACTTAGGTCTTTATAGAATTAGATTCTATTATTTAGTAACATACTAGTCACAGCATGTACATACTTAATTTTCACGTAATATCTGCATCCAGTATTAATTATATTTCAGGGTTTGTTTCTTTTCCAATTTTATTATTTTCTAATAAATTAAAATGTTCGTAAACGACCAAAATACAATAGTTTATAATTTTTGTATATATTTAAAATTATTTCTATTACTTCTTTCAGTTACGTTTACTTGTTGAATTCTGTAATCTATATTTGATAAATTTATAATAAATTTATATTTAATTATAGTTAAGAAATAAATACATATGCCCATTTAAATATATACAACATTATATACAATAATAATAAATATTACCGAGTTATATTTTAGTATTATTTAATGAATTTCATTTCATTAGTTTAATTATAGATACTATCAATACTAATACCGGTAAAAAAGCATGGATTTCATATTGTTTCTTTAATCATTACACTTTTCCCTTTTTACTATATTTGAATTTACCACAACATTCTTTGTAATCAACCTAAGTAAAGATGTCGGCTCAGCCTTCAATGAAGCACACGACTTTGCATTGATTGTGCATTCAGTCGTTGAGTGAAGATATGTATAGAGGAGACATCGAGGGCGATTGAATGGTCCAAACCTTGCGAGGAAAGACGCCAGGGGTAGGTAAAGTTCAAAACCCGAACACGGGGATCGACACTTTCGAAAATCACCAAAATCTCACGGATAAGAAGTAAGTTGTAGGAGTAAGGCCCAAACTTGTGTTGGTGAGTCTGATGTATTCGTGATGGGTCAGGTAGTCCTCGTCAATTCAACCCTAGCTTGTCGACAAGATTTTACAAAATATCTTTTTACCTCTTTTCCTTCTACTTCCCTCTTTACTAGTCTTTTCGTAAGATCGGATATATATTTTAAAAATATATATATATAAATAAAATAATATATAAAATATTTTATATTATAAATTTTATAATATAATATATATATAAAATATTTTATATTATAAAGTTTATAATATAATAGATATAAAAATATTTTATACTATAAATTTTGTATTGTAATATATAAAAGAATATATATAAATATTAAATATATATGAAAGAACAATGTATTGAAATTAAAAATTTTTTTTTTGAAATTTATTACATATTTATTGACAAATTGTTTTCAATATTCTTTCATTATCTTCATTACAATAATGAAGACATAAATAAAATGGAAATGAATGATCAATGATGATATTTTGAAAGTTTAATATTCATACAATATAATGTTCCGTTATACAATACGGTTACAAAATTAATATTATTCTCTATGGGGATACAATAATAATCGATTTTTTAAAGAAATTCACAATTCTCAGAGAAATTACAATTAAAACAAAGTATTCCTCTTCATATATAATACTTTATTACACGGAGAAAAATAGTTGAAGTAATTTTACTCAACTCTGTCGATTAAACTTGGGACATAAGGACATTTGAATATCTATTAAATCCTAGTCGGGTAAAATCAATTTGATATATACCTAATTTACCCAAAGTGAATAACAATAAGCGTTACATAGGGAATAGTAAGGAGTTGAGTAAAACGTTATCGACGACAGGGCACCAACATGCGTCAGTGGGTTAACATGAAATGTATAAGTATATCAACGACGCTTGAGGTGCTTCAAACCGTAGTTGGGTAAAATGAGCATCGGGCGTATTATTTCAACTGGCAATGGTATGGTTCTCTCAAATAAAAAAAAATTCTTACCTCGAGCCTGCCAATAGTCCTCCGGTATATACATAAACAACTTACAAATACATTCACACCATTACGGACGTAGCCAACACATTTCAAATTACAAATACATTTAAACATATAACCTTACATATATAAACCTAATAACTACACTTATATATAGTACGATACGCTTTCGTCGAATCACGCACACGCTCGCTTACAATGCTGAGATATAAAACTTGGAACTTTGTTATATAGTGACTGCATGAGTTATTCAGAGCTTGTGAGAGTAAGTGCCGTCAATAAAATTTTTTAGCCCTACTCAAATAAAAATAAATCAACTTTTTTCATAAATGATTAATAAAATATTTTAAAAAATTAATATAATTAATCAATTATTATAACTATGATTATTGATATATATATAATATAATTATTAAATTACATTTAGTATACATTTTTATTATAATGACGTATGAAGTTTAGTGAAACTAAATTTTCAAATGTACATTAAAAAATTGTATTATTATAAAGAAGTATCTTGTATAAAAACATTTAAAAGAAGGTTCTTTTATTTTCTGTGTTTTATATTTTCAAAATATGGATTTTACATTTGCGAATTCCAAATTATTATTCTGCCTGAGTAATTTATGTGATATTTCATATTTTATGTAATACACTTATCGGCTTTTTTTGTTTCAATTTTCATAATATCAATTTAATTTTAAGAATTTAAGTTTTTGAAATTAAAAATTTTTTATGTGTGCCCAAGGCACAGATTATTTTCATTCGTTCCTGCGTGAATAGATGTAGCTGTTGGAATAAATCTTGCGATTCACGGTTTACTCAACTCTCGATTGAAGCGTAGAGTAGAATGAACGGAAAGCTCTACTATTTTTGTGATTTAATAAAAGATTGGTTTTTTATAGTTACACTACGGGTAATAATATATATTAATTAGTTGAGTTTGAAATTTTTGTCACTGCCTACATTATCGGAGGATCACTAGTCGCGTATCAGATAGGATACGTTGTCGACAGGTGTCCTCGTAGACAATTTCAAACTCTTATATCGCAAATATTTAAAAATTTTTAATGTACGCTTTCATACTTCACCCTACACGCAGAAAAAAGTTCCGTATAATATACTGAAAATCCGGTAAATTTTACTTAATTTCCAAGTACTTATATGGACAACTGGCCAGTTAACTGAATGTTACTAGGCTGAACAAGTAACTGTTATCAGATTTGGTAGTTACAAATACGAATACATAAGTGGTACTGACTTGCGGATCAGTAGATTTCACCGAGCCAATTGCTATCCGACACTGTTTCTAAATGCTACAAATGCTTATTATTCTGTTACATTTCCATAGCGTGTAAGAGAATGTAACTTACTGTAACGGTATAGTTTACCGAAATGTTAGTGCTCTTTACGTTTGTCGAATGTCAGAATTACTTATAAGACAGTAGCTTTACCGATTTTTCTTAGTGAAAGTAGCATATTCGTTTCGGATAACACAGTTCTTTTGTTTTGGCTACTTTCTTTGCACACTGAGAAAAATTGATAAATAATAAATATAAAATTATCAAAACCATAATCTGTAGATGTTAAAAAAAAAGATGGTATCGGATAATATCTTGGATTATAAACTGAAACGTACCAGATTTAACGCGTGCAAAACAAAAGAAAGATAGAGGGGAGAGCTTTGGCACTCAGAAGAGGGGAGGTTTCAGTGGGAACACATACACAAATATTATTATCATACCTCATTTATGTTCACATATTTAAGTACACAATACTACACTATTTATAATCGCATACGCTTAAAATTAAATTTCAGAATCGCTTTTGGGTTCGAACCCCCTTACTCTACCTATATCTACATCAATTAAACGCATTCTTAACGCCTAAAGCCTCTCGGCTATTTTCGCTTGTCATATTCCAAAATAAATGTCACTTATAAGCCACTACTGAGTTGGCCAGACTTGGATTCGAGTCTACGAAGCTATTCGGATAACGTCGGAAGCACTCGGACGACATTCTGAAACGAATTATATGAAAAACCGAGAATGAATGTTTTGATTTTACCGAATACTATCCTTACTTTTAACATCCAGGTTTTATGATCCGTTTTCTCACTGCAGTTGGAAATTCCTTTGTTTACATCCAGCGCTGCCGGCACACGTGAATTACACATGAAGATTATGTTTTTGTTACTTGTGCGCGAGTTAAGCGAAACATCCAGATCGGTAAAATCTACTGATCTTTCGTTAATGTGTACTATACTAGTATTGTAATTCAGTTCCAGTGAATGGTACTTATCATCCTGTATTCAATACATATGATAAAGGTATTTTTAACTCACAAGTGACAGAGTTAGATTTACTTTGATTTTACTGTGAGATTTACGAAACACTCAGTAATTCCGACATTTCTTTTCAGCTATGTTAACAGTTTTTACTGTCATACTTACTTAAAATCATTTACTGTTCCTGGTTAGTAAATTTTGCCTTTCTTTTTTCTGCGTGTACACTTCTGAATTTTACTCAACTTTGATTCATTTTCGAACATTTAATATATCACAAATAAATACAGTGATACTAAATAACTTCTAACTTGTCCTTATGTCCCAAATTTGATCAGAAGTTGAGTAAAATTACTTCAACTATTTTTCTCCGTGTATTACTGTCTGTCCCTCGTAAAAATAAGTACTTTAAATACTAGAAAAAGACGAGGAAAAGATCACGTAAATATGTCTGCAATGTAGACAACTGTCTCTACCATCAGACTAGTTACCTGAAAATTCTCTGATTTATGATGTCAGAAACTTCTACTAGTTTCGGATAGTCTGTATCGAAAATAAATACCACTTTCAGACCAGGCATATATAAGTACGTGACATTCTCTGTCCCTCTAGAGCCAAAGTCCAAAGATCTTTCCTGTTAGCGGTACTAGGATACTGACGAACTGCTTAGCACCAAAAACTCTGCTGGTAAACTAGCTTTCTTTTTTTGAATGCGCACTAAACTGCCCCCAAGTGTTTTTAAGAGAAAATATCCCTGGACAAGTCTCTCTTTGAATTTAAATATCGTCTTTTACAAGTTTGTGGAAAAAGGAAGCCTGATACAAATTCACTGTTAGAAGAATCTGTATTAAACTTAATAAAATGTGTATGCAAATCACTTAATATTCATTTATGTGCCTCCGGCGCGTAACCTCGTTTTCACGCTACAGTTGAGAGTAGCGTAATGTTGTGTAAAAATTGCATTGCGCATGCGCCTATAGCCATGCAGCAGAGCGTAATCTTCTTATTCCTCTTCTTTTCTGTACAGCGTTGGCACCGTACCGACAAAGCCTTGTACATTTGAACTGCGCATGCTCTTTTACAATACGCTACTACTACACAAGATCGAGAAAGTCAAAATGGCCGGAACTAGTCGCGAAATATCAAGTGCAATGGACGAGAATCATGATGAATACTAGATTAGATCCGAGTGTACGCATAAAAACTCATATACGCACTGAAGTCACATAAAATAGAATATGTGCCAATGCACACAATTCGGGTAATTACGAGACTCGCTTAAAATGCTCACACGACTGATCATGTCTCGGCTTCGTCTCGGCTTTGCCTCAGCTACGCCTTGGCTTCGATCTCCTGCGAGTATTGTCGCTCGTCGCGTAAAAATCCTCATTATGCGCCTAGAGACATAATATACTATTGTAAACAAAAAGTCACACGTTTGTGTTTTATATTTACACATGTGTAATTAATTCGTATTAAATTTATTATAAAACTGCATGGGTTTTTTGCACGCATACAATTGTATATACGCTGAATTCATTTGCATATAGATTTCATTAAATTTAATAGGATTTCTATAAATATATAGCTTTTAAACATACAAATATAAGTATTTAATTATGCATATAATTAGCTGTAAATTCGATCACGTGTATCTCTTTACGATGCAAATGTGTATCTGCTTCCTCATAGAGAAAGCATTAATAGTCCTGGAAAATTAGCTCAAAAACGCTTTTTCTAGTTACAGCTTGCGGAGGTGGCTTAAAAATCGTTAATAAATTTAGGAAATAGAATGAAAACGAAAAAAAGGTGGAAAAATGGACGGAACAATTGAGGCTTCGGATTCCATAACCGCACTGAGAAAAATGGATTGTAAACGGTAATGAAAAATATGTTACCGGGTATAATCTTGGAATATTAACTATGGGACAGCGATCTAGATTATTAAAACCATAATCTGTAGATGTTAAAAAAAATATAGTAACGGATAATATCTTGGATTATAAACTGAAACATACCAGATTTTAACATTTATAATCTACGGATATTATAGTTTACAATCCAAGATGTTAAAATTCATAATCCACAATATTAGGGTTTATAATCCAAGATTTTAAAATTTGTCATCCACGATCTTAAAATATAATATCCAAGGTATTATAGTCTATGATCCAAGCAATTAAACCCCATCATCCCAAGTTGTTAACATCCCATATAAAACAGACACATGATACCGATAATTATAATTACAAATATTGTAGAAGAATATTCCAAAGTAAAAAGTAAAGTAGAGTTTTACACCAGATAAATGAAAAAGAAAAATCTAGGACCGTTTAAAATATAATTACAATTATCCGACGTCATGTGACTAGCCCGCCTCTATTTTTCTTTTATTTCAAATTTTAAAAAAACAATTCACTTTGATTAAGATACAATTTATTTAACAAGACGCATGGACGCTATAGGTGTTTCACACAGATTTAATAAATATTAAAACAGAAGTATAACATAAAATCAGTATCCATCACTACGTGTTATCGCGTACACTTTTCCATTGTAATGGTTGTGCATCACAACTGGATGATAAATAAGCAAATCAGCTTGTTTTACAAATATAGTTTTTGTGGTTTGAATCACTTCATAGGCGAAGAAATGCTCGCAAAAAGAAATGGTTTTATACGTATCGCAAATGAACACGATTTCGCTCGTTACTGACGAAATAAAATTTTTTTTAATCTTAGCAAATACAAAGAACTCATCGTCAGTATCAACAACAATCGTGAAGTCGATTTTGTATTCCGTATTATAAACTCTGACTTTATCTCCCTTAAAATAATCATCTGGATCACTATCAGACGGCAAGCTATTGGAAGTTTCAAAACTTAATTCTCTTAAAGTTCCAGTCGAAAACCCAGGATCGAACCCTTTATTTAACAACAAACGCTTAGAGAATATCAGTTGCTGTTTCAGGGCTATTGTTTTGCAAATGTATACTCTAGTTGCCACTGAATTGGCAGTCGACTTGCCTTCGCGATGCTTTCTCTCGCCTCCCATTGCCCAAAGATCTCTTAGAGGTCCCATTAACTGTATAACATATGGATAATGAAGCATTAAATGCTGTTTTGGCTTTAACGGTCCGAAAAGTTGTATATATAGTTGATGATGTTCAGAGATTAAAATTTGCAAGTAATCGTAGCCTTCAGTATCAAAGTGGCTTGACAATAAAATTGATAGAAGATGCCTCAACTTAATGAATAATTGCCAATAAATATTATTTCTAGGTACAAAACGTCCGTACATAATCGGAGCATACGTGCAAAAAGTAAACATCTCAGCTGCTGACATTTTCATGAACTTACTTTTTAATTGATCCAAGGTGACTCCTGTCGGAGTAGAAGATTCAAATTGGAAATTAAAGTTATGTAAGATTGAATTAAAAACATCGAAATCTATTAATTTTTCAACTAAAATGATTTGATGGAAAATCAATCCTGTTTCTAGTGGTAAAATCCCTTCTGCAAGATTGTGCATAATGTCAGCAACGAGATTTCGAGTACAGTGAAAGAAATGTACCTTATTGAAAACACACTCTTCTCGTATATCACTTGATGCGAAATCATTTTCAGCTATATCAGTTTCATAATTAGTTTCGGTTCTCAAAGTAGACTTCTTTGCAATCGTAGCATATTGACATTCAACTTTAGACATTTTGCAAATTCTACAATAATAATTAGCTGAAAACTGCGGCTATAGCCTAGAATTAAATTGAGACCAACGTTATCACCTTCAAGCGCGGCTAGAATAATGAATACTCTAAGTTTTTTTGTTTTTGTTTCGATTAAAATTCCTTCTGAAGCTAAGTGATTAAATTCAGCAATTAATTTAGAAAATATAACTCCGTTACCAAATTTTTTGTGATCTGAATCGTGAACAAGCATCGCTAGAAACATATTTGTTGACTGACTTCGATATTGACGGGAAATGCATTTCAAAGATACATATGCGCCCCCAAGTGAGTGAACACCACTGTGAGAACCTAAACAATTTCCCGTCTCATAATCATCAAAGAACATGGACGCAGGCAAATATATTTTGCCTTCCCGGTTCGAAGTATTTTTTTCCATACTTCTCCTTCCATAATATTAGAAATAACGGTTGAATTACTTTTTTGCAAAGAAGCCACATACTCAAGAATACAATCCAAAATATCTCCAGATTCTAAATAAGCTTTCAGAACTATTCGTAGCGGAACTATTTGTGCTAGTCGGGTTTTAGGAATTTCCCCTTCATTTTTACTCTCAAAATCTTCGCCAATCTTTGCAGAAAAATGATCAATCAATAATCCACCCTCTCTCAAGTTTTTGAATCTTAAATATTCGGTTTTATTATTTTCATGAACTAAACCAAACCCTTCAAACATTGAATTGACTTCAATTTGTTTTTCTAATGGAACTAAATGTGCTACGAATATTTCTTTAACTTTATCTTGTAATAGTTTAGTGGGAACTCCAATCATATGTTGCATTTCATCTATGACCAATTGAAAAAATTTTCGTGGTATAGAAGGGTTACTATATAAATTTGTAATCATTTGCTGCATTTGGAATTCGATAATATTGTAAAAAGTATCCTTATCTGTATTACCAGACGTACTTGGCGAAGCTAGACCAAGTAACTCGTCAGGATCATTCAGAATTATGGAAGAAGAAGTATTTAAATTTTCTACCTCACTATCTTTTCCTTTAGATATGTTAGATACCTTCTTACTGGACTGTATTAGGCCTTGAGTATTATTGTTTGTACTGTTGAGATTGCACGAGTCAAAATAATCACTATGGTTTAATTTGAAGTGACGCTTAAAAGAGTTAAGGTTTGAAAGCTTCCTTTTGCAGTCAGGTACGGTACAGATGTAATCATTGTTTTCAGTAAAGGAATGAAATATTCGCCAGTGTGTAATAAACTTCTCAAATTGCGATAAGAGACCCTGCACATATAACAATTCATTTTTGAAATGATTTAGCTATAACATTAGAAATACTAACACATAATAAATTAGATTTTAAAATCACAGTCATTAAAGCTTATATAAATACTTAAGTATTTTCTACACTAAACGGGGTTTAGAGAAACTTATGCACGCAAACTTCTTCCATCGCAATTTAAGATTTCTTATTGCGGCGACTCTCACCGTTCCACAAAACTTCTCTGCATAGATAGAAATGAACAGAAACAAAATATAATGAATATTTGGTGAATTTGTAAAAAATGATTCCATCACAAATGTTCAAAACTTACATTAAGGAAGGGTTGACTGCACAGAGATTTTCTGCGACAGTTTCTTGAGAAGAGCTGTTAATATCGTACGCCGTATGAATATTATATACGTAACGCTGCAGAAAATTCCATACTTGTTGACAGGAGATCGGATAATTTGCGTTGAGAGTATGAAAAAACTTAAAGCATACATCTAATGCCTTCAAAGGACTTTCCATTAAGTACCGCATATCGTCTACATATACATAGATCTCCCTAAAATTATGGATATCCCCTATAACCACAATGAAAGGCTGGAGAGTTTCGCCTCGTTTTCGCAATATTTCTTTTCGAAGCTTCAATTGATTTTCCAAGTCTGCCGAATCCTGAATATGAGATTACGTAATTAATAAATTTAAGGTGGATGATTTTTAAATATTTTTAGAAATAATAATTTGTATGTTAAATTGTTTAGGATCAATCAAAGGCAAAAAATAAAAAGATACGTAGCAATATAGAATGTTAAAAGTTAAAAGGTCACTGCTTACATAAACCATAAGAAAAAAACTATCAGCAACTTCAGCTTTCGATGGTCTGAAAGTTTTTTTTAATTCCTTGTTGTAGGCCGTCGACAGTGGAAAAATTTGTGCAAAATAAGGAATAAGGATTGAATTTGAAAAAAGAAGTTGTTAGTATATACACTAAAGTTTTGCACTAATGTACAAAATAATTCATTAAAGTAGCAAATAGATAATTATAATAACAGGAAGGAAATCAAAAGAAAAGAAAAAGTGATAGATAAAACATGAAATTAGAAATCTTGATTCATTTTGCGTACCAATCGGATTTTCTACTTGATCTTCAGAAAGATCATAATTCTTGATGCCAAACAAAGCGATAGCTCTTGCTAACTTGTCCCATTTCGAGTATAACGCATTTTTCTCATTTGGAAATTTGCGGTTGAAGTCATCTAGCAATAGCTGTGAACCAAGTTCAGTCCGAAAGGCAGGGAATATTTTCAAATACTCAAAAATATGATGAGTTTCTAAATATTTGATTCGCTCAGTAAAACACAGATTCCAATTATCACGTTTTAAGATCCCGTCAACCCAAAAAAACAGGTTTTCGCAAAATGTGTCTGTCTGTCTATCTGTCTGCATACATAATAACTTTTAAAGGTCAGAAAATGAAGGTTAAGTTCGTTAGCCAGCCACATTGGACAAAAATGCAGAGTTAGAGCATTTTCCATATTTTAAAGAGCATTTTTTTATAAATTTAAAAATTTTATAGATGGCTCTTGAAAATACTCAAAAAGCCGAACAATTTATCCTTATGATATTTTTTCATTAGAAGAAAACTCAAAAAGGTATAACATTTAAAAAATTTCCTACAAGAATAAAAATTTAATATTTCGAGCCAAATAACGCAAGATATAAAACCTATTTTTCTTGTCTGCGAAATTCGTGAAGAGGAAATCTAATACAAGTTCTGTTAATTCTTTTCGAATTGGTCCATCAAATTGGTTTCCAGAATTTCTTATTTTGAGCAATAATGACCCCCCTCGCAGAATGCTTCCAAGGTGAGCTTGCAGTCCCTATATTAACGTACAATCCATAATGAAATACAAATACTAAACCAAATAAAAACGTAAGAGAAGTAAGAAAATTAACCAAGAGAAGTGAATAAAAATTAATTGAACTTATAATGTTATAATTATATTCATAATTTAACCTTTGAAATTCATTTTAAAAATGCCTCAGTGTATGTTCCAAAATTACTTAAAGAAAGCTTAAAGGATATGTGATACTTTACTATAAGAGCAACTTAGTGCCCCACGGTTTTATACACAATATTTAATTTTTCAAAAAAATAATAGTGTCCAAACGTAACGAACATGGTTACGGACATCTGGGCACTATTATATTTTTAAAAAAGTAAAAATTGTCGGAAAAAAACCGTGTGAAACTAAATTGCTCTTATGGTCAAGTTCCACATGTCCTTAATATAGTATACGAGAGTAATACGTACTTTCGGAAAAATAAAGTTTTTCGAATTGTCAATTTCGATCAAATTTTTGCAAACCGAATGTCTTGGAATAATTTCAGATGTTAAAGACTTTTCATGTACATCTTTGTCATTCAAAGGTGCGCCAGAAGCATCATTTGACAGCGAAATTTTCGCCCTTTTAGAATCAACTTCTACAAAGTCCGGGTTAAGTTGTCGAACATGTATTTGTTCTACGAATAATGAAGCTCCATTTTTGTCGGAAATTTCTTCCAAATTTATCGAGTCAAGTGCTATATTTTAAAATAAAATCCTTATTAATTATTCGAGTTAACAAAAATTGGGGATAGTAGCCCTACTGCGGTAGGGCTCCCATGATGGGCGAACCGTCTTAAGACACGACGGTATTAGATATGAATTCTAAAAAAAATGAAAGAGATAAAGAGGTGAAGGCGCTAGATGCGCACTCACACACTCCTCCAGGGGCTGAGGGATGGCAAGACGTCCTTCAGCTCCTGAAGGAGCAAAATGACAAAATGGAGAAACTAGCCAGGGCCCTCAGCGTTATCCAACAGGGTATGCTGAGGAATAAGCGTGGCTTCTTTAAAGACTCGGTGAACAAGGCAACTGAGGTGTTGAGCGGTATGCTCAACACCCACAAGTGCCTCCTGGAGAGCGGGGTGAAAATCCAGAAGAAAATGGAATCTCTCCCCGCTATGAGGAAATTGGGGATCTTTCAGAGACCACGTTCATCGTCTCTGGGAGATACCCCAAAAAATCAGGTGATGGGGCAAAAGAGATCTGCACCCTCCCCCCCTCCGGAAAAAGCTCCTAAGAGGGGAAAGGGTGCCTCTTCGCCCCCTTATGCTCAGGTGGCCACGAGCCAGCCCCCAAATAAAGAAGGGGACTGGCATGTGGTCACAAAGAAGAGAAAAGAAAAGAAAAAGAAAAAAAAAGAAGAAAAAAAGGAGAAAAGGGCGGAGGACCCGGCGCAAAAAGCGCAGGGGGCCACCGCCACTCCTAAGTCGAAGCGCTCTACGCCCGCCAGGTCGGACGACGCCATCAAGGTCCTGTCTATCCGGAGGACCAGGAAGGAAGAAGTCCTTCTGGTCCTTAAAAAGGGGGGAGACGTTTCGGCCTTCCGAAAGGAGCTCGACCTGGCGGTCGGGGAAAGGGCGCAAATTTCAGCCCTGGTCTCGACGAGGTCCCTCGAAATTAGGGACCTCGACGAGACCGTTGAAAAAGAGGAGGTTGTGTCTGCCCTGTGCTTGGCACTGGGCAGACCGGCTTTTGAGGGGTCCTGCAGGCTCTTCACCCGCTTTGGTGGGGTGAAGACTGCAGTGATCCGCCTGGCTGAGGCAGACGCCGCGCGTCTGCTTCAGCTAGGTAAGCTGAGGATCGGGTGGGTCGCGTGCCGCATTCGCGGGCACGTGGAAGTCGCCCGCTGCTTCAGGTGCCTTGGGTACGGCCACGGGTCCCGGGGCTGCAGCAACCCCGACAGAAAAAACGTCTGTTGGAGATGCGGCGCAACGGGACACTTGGCCAGGAGTTGTAAGGCGCCACCAAGGTGCCTGACATGCATAGACAGGGGCGACAAAGATGTCGCCCATGTGTCAGGGAGCGGCTCCTGCCCGGTCTTCCGGGAAGAGCTTCGGAGGTTGAGAGGCAGGAATTGAAGTTCCTGCAGCTCAACCTCGGAAGGGGGAGGGATTCCCAGGACCTCCTGATGCAGACTGCCAGGGAGAGGGGGGCCGATGTGCTGCTCATTAGTGAGCAGTACAAGTGGTCCGAAAACTCTGTTTGGTATCAGGATGCATCAAGGAGGGCCGGCATTCTTGTTTTTAACCCTGATTTGGGCGTCGGGAACTTCCTGGAGACCGACGCGGGGTTCGTTTGGGTGGAGGTGGCGGGTGTGCGTGTGTACAGCTGCTACTTCTCCCCCGGCGATCCCTTCGATGTCTTTGAGACTCAGATCCTCCTCCTTGAGGAAAGCCTCAGTGAGGCCATCGGGCGATCCCTCATAGGGGGTGACTTCAACAGTAAGTCGCCCGAGTGGGGTGAGGCCCGCCTAGATAGGAGGGGAATCTTGGTTGGCGAGATGGTCGATAGGAACGACCTGATCGTCCTGAATCAGGGCGGGGATTTCACGTTCAGACGAGGAGCGGGAGGGTCAATAATTGACCTCACGATCGCCGCACCTCGCCTCGCTTCAAGGATAAGCGACTGGTCGGTCCTCGAGGTAATAACCTTGAGTGACCACCGGTGCATCGAATTTAGTCTAGAACAAGGGTGCCAAGCGGCGGAAAAGGGTAGGGGCGGCGAAGGAAGGAGCCCCTCCTGGAACACGAGACGACTCAGCAGGGAAAGACTTCGCGAACACCTCGAAGAAACCAGGATCATGGATGAGCTTGGTTGGGTCTGCCCTGCTGGGTCGTACGAAGCTGCTGTGCGCTCGGTGTGGCAGAAGGTGGTCGCGGCTTGTGACTACTCGATGCCTCGCCGTAATCGCAGGCAAGCCAAGGGTTCGATGTACTGGTGGAACGACCAGTTAGCAGCCCTACGTCGAGAATGCCTCGCAGCGCGGCGAAAATTCACCCGTTCAAAGGGGGATGCTACGCTGCACGAGGCATGGAAAGGGGCAAAAACAGCTTTGAGGCGAGGCATAAAGAAAAGCCGACTTCAATGCTGGAAAGACTTGATCGGTGAGGTCGAGAAGGATCCATGGGGTCTCGCCTTCAAAATAGTCACCAAGAGATTGGTGACTAGAAGAAAGACCCCGGGCCTGGATAATCCCGATCGAGTCAAGTACATTGTGCGAAGCTTGTTTCCACACGTGGAGCCGTTCCAAAGACAGGACCGAAGTTCCTGCGTGGTCCGGCGCGAAGAACTCTTCACTCTCGAAGAACTAAAGAGAGCGGGTGGAAGGCTTAAGGCAAATACAGCGCCGGGTATCGACGGGGTGCCGAACGAGATCCTCAAAGAGGTGATCGGGGCATACCCGGAGATCCTCCTAGAAGCCTTTAACTCCTGTCTTCGGGATGGGAGGTTCTTCGCAGATTGGAAGAAGCAGAGGTTGGTCCTGCTGAGGAAGGGCAACAAACCTCTAGGGGTTGCCTCGTCGTATAGACCAATATGCTTATTGGATACGATGGGGAAGCTTCTGGAGGAGTTGATTCTACAACGGCTTCAGGCTCTCTTGGTCGGGGAGAACGGGCTCTCGGAAAACCAGTTCGGATTCAGGAAAGGCAGGTCCACTGTGGACGCCATCCAAGCTGTGGTTAACATCGCCACAAATGCAAGAAAAGGAACTGGTAAGCGTAAGGGATTCTGTGCGTTGATTAGCATTGACATACGCAATGCGTTCAATACCGCGAGATGGGACATCTGCATCGAGGCGATGATGCGGAAAAAGGTTCCAGACTACCTGTTGCGAATGATGGATGACTATCTGAGCGACAGGTGGGTGATATACGAGGGCGACAAATGGTCTCTCAAAGAAGAGATGACATGTGGCGCTCCTCAAGGGTCGCGGGTGGGTCCACTCGTTTAGAACATCATGTACGATGACTTTCTGCGCATGGACCTGCATGCTGGAACGAGCATCGTCGGCTTCGCGGATGACGCACTTGTCGTGTGCGCCGCTGACGACGTCAGAATCCTAGAGCTGAGGATCAATGAAAGTCTGTGGCGAGCAAAGCGTTGGCTGGATGGCAGAGGCCTTAAAATGGCCCCTGAGAAAACCGAGGCTTTGCTCGTTACGGACAGGAGATCCTTCCAATATCCGAGGATCGTTCTCGGAGAGCATGAAGTCGAGTGGAAAACAAGCATTAAGTACCTGGGGGTGCAGCTGGATCATAGGCTTAGCTTTGGCGAACACCTAAATATCGCAGCTGCCAAAGCCATCCAATGTGGAGCGATCTTGGCCCGGCTTATGCCAAATATTGGTGGACCCAGGGAAGCGAAAAGAAGACTGGTGGCAAGCGTTGTCCATTCGAAGCTGCTTTATGCAGCTCCGGTCTGGGCCAACGCCTTGCGAAACCATGCTATCCAGAAGAAGCTGTTCTCGGCGCAGAGACTTGTCGCTCTGAGAATAGTTTCGGCATATAGAACTATCTCGACGAGCGCTGCGCTGGTCCTGGCGAGCGTCCCGCCAATAGATTTATTGGCGGAGGAAAGGAAAGACCTTTCAGCTTCGCAAGGAGCTTACCTGCGCAGACCTGCAGGAAATCGCTCGCACGAAGGAGGCCATCCGTAAGGACGGAAGGCGCAGACTCGTCGAGAAATGGCAGATGAGATGGCATGGTGAGCAGACAGGGAGATGGACCTACCGCCTGATCCCGAAGCTCGCCACCTGGCTGAATAGAAAGCACGGGGAAGTCGGCTTTTACTTGGCGCAAGCGCTCTCGGGCCATGGCTGTTTTAACGCGTACCTGAGGCGCTTTAAGAAGAGAGACGAGGAGACGTGTTGCTCCTGCGATTTCCCGGTGGATAACGCAGAGCACGCACTCTTCGTCTGCGCAAAATGGGGTGTGGCTAGGGAGGTCCTCGGTCAGGCGGTGGGTTCCGAACTTACTCCTGACAAGATGGTCCGTCTCATGCTCCAGTCTGAACGGTTCTGGACGCTCATCGAGTCATTCGTCACACTTGTGATGAAGACGAGAGAACTTGATGGGCGTCGAGAGCGAAACAACGGGGAGGGCCAGTAGAAATCGCATCGGGGCCTGCACCCGCGGTCCTGCGTCTCGGGTAGACTTGACTGTCCGCGTCGTTCGGGGGAGGAATATGTTTGTTTCTCCCCTGGGTGGCGCGGCTAGTCGGTTATCCTAGTGGGCGTGTGGCCGCGGATGGAAGCTCCGAGCGAACGGATGACGGAAGAGTCGTACGCGACTTTAATGGAATCAACCACCCGTGAAGCTTAAAGCCGAAAGGCGGTTCCGCGGGTGGTGTATTGGTTCGAGAGAGGGGGTTTTTTGGTTTTAACAGGTATGCCTAGACCCGTCCTAGGAGAGTCCTGTACAACGTCTATAAAAGATTTTGCCATTTTTCCTCCTCACCAAAAAAAAAAAAAAAAAGTTAACAAAAATTTATTTTATTAATTGAAATTAAGAATTAAAATAAGCTTTATATCTAATTAAAAAAATATATAAATTAAAAAGTAAGTGAAATGATAAGTTATGAATTATAAAAAGATTATTAATTTGAAATTTGACATTTAAATTTTGATAATTTTTTCAAGTTATATTATTTTTTCTACATAAATACCTGAGCCAATTATGCGCGAAAATTTTTCAGGAATTTCAATCGTGGTCCGATTTCAGGAATTAAATGAAATACTGCTGCATCAGTCAGTAGTAGAAATGCTTCCGCATCTATCATGTTCTCTAAAATTTAATGCAAAATAGATTGTCCAGAAATAATTTAATAATCTTCATATAATATTAAACGAAAAAATTCACCCTCAGAATTCTTAGTGTAGCTTTCACAACCCCAAAGTTTTAAAAGTTCAGCTACTGACTCATCCATTTCGATATGTATTTCGGATCAACAGTTTATTGCAGAATCTAAAACAAAGAATATCGTTTACCTCTCCTTTAAATTTTTACGTGCCTAGTGGTAATTTAACTTTGTGGTTAGGTAATAAATTCATATCGGGTCCATTTGGGAATTTTCAACCTCCTATTTAATATTTCATGTAATTTCCAAGTAGAATTATAATGTACATAAAAATTCAACGTTAAATATCGATAAAAATCGTGTCCACATTAAACGTGGTGAAATTCAATTAAATTTTTTCCATTGTATACCGCGTTTAACGAAAGTGAAAGAGGTTAGGAATGAGTTATAAGAATTTACCTACTTACTTTTCCTCCTAAAAATGGGTTCCAATCTTCGAACACGGAAAATGCCCAGCCGAGAAGTCGCAAAGATACACAAAGCTCACAAGACAACAGCAGAAGATCTAATCACGCCATGATAATTAACGGGCGCCCGGAATATTTGAAACAAATGAATCTAGAGTCACGTGACTAAAATTTTGCGCGCGCATGTAGGTTTATTATCCTCAGATGTTACGAATTATTTCCTGAAGATTATAAGAATGTAACATCTAGAGATTATGTTTAGTAATATCTTTATATATTAGATAAAGATTATAAATCATACTCTTTAACATATTTTACGTTACCGAATACTATCCTTACTTTTAACATCCAGGTTTTATGATCAATTTTTCTCAGTGCGACGGAGCGTGTTGCCTATGAGGCAAAAGAGGGGATACCGCAATGCGCGAACTTTTTTTTTCATTGAAATAAAAAATTCGGAAAAATGATTTAAAAAATGTGGCAGTAGATGTTAAATGTCATTACACATATTTTTTATCCCATAAATTTTTGTGTCAGAACTTTAGTTTTTTTTCATAATTGAAGAAAACCGTATTTTTTTAATGTACGAAAACAATCGATTTTTTGCAATCAACTCGCTGTTTTATGTACAAATTTGTCCGGAATAGTCTGAAATTTTATCAACAGACTCAAAAAAACCCTAGAGCTTCAGAAATAATTGAAGTAATTTTACTCAACTTCCGATCAAATTTGGGACATAAGGACAAGTTAGAAGTTATTTAGTATCACTGTATTTATTTGTGATATATTAAATGTTCGAAAATGAATCAAAGTTGAGTAAAATTCAGAAGTGTAGGTTGAAGTATGAAATCGTGTATTAAAAATTTTTAAATATATTATATTATTACTCGTAGTATAACTATAAAAAACCAATCTTTTATTAAATCACAAAAATAGTAGAGCTTTCCCTTCATTCTACTCTACGCTTCAATCGAGAGTTGAGTAAACCGTGAATCGCAAGATTTATTCCAACAGCTACATCTATTCACGCAGGAACGAATGAAAATAATCTGTGCCTTGGGCACACATAAAAAATTTTTAATTTCAAAAACTTAAATTCTTAAAATTAAATTGATATTATGAAAATTGAAACAAAAAAAGCCGATAAGTGTATTACATAAAATATGAAATATCACATAAAAATTTTATTGACGGCACTTACTCTCACAAGATCTGAATAACTCATGCAGTCACTATATAACAAAGTTCCAAATTTTATATCTCAGCATTGTAAGCGAGCGTGTGCGTGATTCGACGAAAGCGTATCGTACTATATATAAGTGTAGTTATTAGGTTTATATATGTAAGGTTATATGTTTAAGTGTATTTGTAATTTGAAATATGATTGGCTACGTCCGTAATGGTGTGAATGTATTTGTAAGTTGTTTATGTATATACCGGAGGACTATTGGCAGGCTCGAGGTAAGAATTTTTTTTTATTTGAGAGAACCATACCATTGCCAGTTGAAATAATACGCCCGATGCTCATTTTACCCAACTACGGTTTGAAGCACCTCAAGCGTCGGTGATATACTTATACATTTCATGTTAACCCACTGACGCATGTTGGTGCCCTGTCGTCGATAACGTTTTACTCAACTCCTTACTATTCCCTATGTAACGCTTATTGTTATTCACTTTGGGTGAATTAGGTATATATCAAATTGATTTTACCCGACTAGGATTTAATAGATGTTCAAATGTCCTTATGTCCCAAGTTTAATCGACAGAGTTGAGTAAAATTACTTCAACTATTTTTCTCCGTGTAAAACTGCGGTTAGGATGGGAATTTCTTTATGTGCCATCGGCGCGCAAACTCGTTTTTTCGCTACAGTTAACAGTAGCGCAATGTAGTACATTTCGCCAGAAAGGAATGAAATGTAAAAATTGAACTGCGCATGCGCCTATAGCCATGAAACGAAGCTCAATCCTTCTTATTCTTCTTCTTCTTCGTACAGCGTTAGCATCTTACTGGCAAAGCCTTGTACATTTGAACTGCGCATGCGTCTACTAAAATCCATTACTACTACACAAGATCGATAAAATCAAAATGGCCGGGACTAGTCGTGACATATCAAGTGTAATGACTAGCGCCGCAAACAACTACAATACTAGTTTAGATTCCAGTGTACGCATAAAAACTCGTATACGCACCGAAGGGACGAGCGACAATGCTCGCAGGAGATCGAAGCTAAGGCGTAGTCGAGCCAAAGCCGAGACGAAGCCGAAGCGCGATCAGTCCCATTGTCTCTGCGCCTGGGCACGTAATGTAAAGGGTTTCCCAATAAGGGTGATATGTTTTGAAATTGAAAAAAAACACTGAATATTCATTCGGAATTGATCGAAATCTTTTTTATTATATTGGATATTCTATGCCATTTATGATTTAAACAATATATCGGCCAAATGTCCCCCGAGACTTGAGCCAAAAATGCGCCTCATCAGAAAAGATGATTTTTTGATGAAAATTGGGATCATTTTCAATTGATTCCAGAGCCCAATCCGCGAACTCTCGACGCAAACGATGGTCATTAGGCTTCAGTTCTTGGACCAGAATCATCTTATAGGGATGCAGGCCAAGATCCAATCGCAAAATACGCCAGGTAGTCATCCTGGACAGGCCCAATTCCTGAGATCGGCGTGGCACGGACAATTCACGGTTTTCCTCGATACTGGCCTGTACGGCGGCTATATTCTGTGTAGAACGTGCGGTACGCATACGATTTTTAGGCTTAGTATCCAATAGAGTAAATTCACTCTCCAACTTATTGATTATTCGACGAATTGAGAGCGCGGATGGAGCAGAATGACGACCATATTTTGCACGATATGCTCTTTGAACACCGACAAAACTTCTCGAATTTTGATAAAATAATTGGACAATTTCCAAACGTTGTGGAAGCGTGAAACTACTCATGATTAAATGGCAAACCTTACTGATGACAACTGACAGCAGACGTCAAAAATTTCAGTTCAAATGAGCCCGATAGGGACATTCAAAATCATATCACCCCTATTGGGAAACCCTTTACTATTAACTGCCTTTCAAGCGCACCGATACCGTCAAGAGATATATCGATCGAACGCGGAGAAAAAGTGATGCACGTATGCCGAGAGCACGCGATTCGACAGAGTTGTAACATCATTTTCTTTATTTATATCTATTCTGTAAAAATTATTTAAAAACACTCTAGACGAATGGAAAGAAATAATATATATATATACTGTATATTGGCAATAATATAACAAAGTTTGATCATTTATCGTTAGATATACGTCAAAATAATCGTTATTACAGGTTTGGTTGTTACATATTGAACATTAGCTCAAAATTTGTCGCACTTTTTAGGACTAATACATTTTGTAAGATAAATACCCGAAATGTTCGTGAAAACACGGAGAAAAATAGTTGAAGTAATTCTACTCAACATCCGATCAAATTTGGGACATAAGGACAAGTTAGAAGTTATTTGCGTTTTAAGTGTATCATTTAGGGTAATTTTATCGTAAAACTTCACTCATCAATTCATCATTATAACTAATGATTCGTTTTGAAATAGTCTACGCACAAGTTTGAATGTACTTACAACAAAAATCTTCCATCTCCATTTCATTTGATTCTATTCTGCATTGTGTACACAAAACATCATCCGGTTTGAAAATTTTCAATTTTTCAAGTATCAAGGACAAAACGCGACGCAAATTTTTTTTTTGCTTTTTTCCACTATGATTTTTTTTATTAAACGGATTGCAGCAGACATGTTTAAATCGAGAGCTTGGCATTTCTGTATTAATTTGAAATAGGCGTACACTTGAGGAACATTCACAGAAAACTAAAACAGCGGTCACTGCATTCACTGCCACACGTGCTTCGAGTCCGAGCATGCCTAATCAAGCTTAAGCGTAGTTGCAGCGTGCGAGCTCGCTCGTTGCAACGCGCGGGACAGATTTTATAAATTAATTACACCTACAGTTTTCATTTTTCCATTCCAAAATTTTGCCTGCATATTGAAAAAACTTCAAGAAAGATTTAGAAACCAAAAGATTGAAAAAAAATGAGTCCCAAACTAAAAAAAAATTCAATTGTTTATAAAAATGCACTATATTGTCATTACAAAAAAAAACAACGAAATGTGTGCTATAACTTTTTTGAAAGCTTGTACTCTTTCGCGCATTTCAAGTGCAAGGGTTACATTTTATATTCAAAACTGCTTTTACAGTGAGCTGTTAAAAAAAAAATTTTCCCGAATGCTAAACGTAAAAAAATTATGTCTCGAAATTTTAAAGTATCACATTGAAAAAAAAATACGTGTCGATTATTTTCGAAGTAAAAAGGCAAAAAACAATGTTTCGTCGAAAAAAAAATGTTGACTGTAAATCTCCCATGAAATGACCCATATATATTATTACTCGTAGTATAATTATGAAAAACCAGTATTTTATTAAATCACAAAAATAGTAGGGCCTTGCCTTGCGCACACATAAACATTTTATAATTTCAGAAACGTGTTGAATTTTCAACATACTGATATTCCACGATATTATATTTAATAATCAAAATCAATTAAAAACATACAAAATAAAGTTACAGTTTATTTTAGTACTCACTAAATCCAAAATAGTGGAATTTTTGATTAAATTTTCACAATTGAATTTCGTCTGTGTGCTTAGGCCGATTCGAAATAAAATTTCTGGAAAAATTTTCTGAAGCTTTTCTTAAATTTCAAAAATTTATTACTGTGGTCGTGAAAATGTCTCAAGAAACCAATCCTCAAGTTGGAAGGAAAAAATCAAAGAATCCCGAAAAGTGGAGCCGGAACATCGGAAAGAAAGCTAGAAACAAGGTATACTTGGTACAAATTATTATTGAGCCTGCGAAAAAGTATTAATATTCGAATTACAATTAAATAACATTATCAGCATCATAATTCTATTATATTTGATTGATATAATTTTGATCTGTCAAATAAAATGTTTTTAATAATATTGCTTGGCTTCCATTTTCACGAACATTTCGGGTATTTATCTTACAAAATGTATTAGTCCTGAAAAGTGCGACAAATTTTGAGCTAATGTTCAATATGTAACTACCAAACCTGTAATAACGATTATTTTGACGTATATTTAACGATAAATGATCAAACTTTGTTATATTATTGCCAATATATATATATATATATATCATTACTTTCCATTCGTCTAGAGTGTTTTTAAATAATTTTTACAGAATAGATATAAATAAAGAAAATGATGTTACAACTCTGTCGAATCGCGTGCTCTCGGCATACGTGCATCACTTTTTCTCCGCGTTCGATCGATATATCTCTTGACGGTATCGGTGCGCTTGAACGCAGTTAAAGAAATTCCCATCCTAACCGCAGTTTTAGATTAAAAAATCTTAAAATATATTTAAAAACTGCCTGGAAGTCTGCTGAACAACTTTCTCGCTGAAAGTTCTCTCAACTCTAAACTTCCTCGCATACATTTTCTCTTCGAAGATGAAAAATGACAATTTTGCCAGCTGCAACTGTTATAATAAAAATTATTAACGAATTGAGAATTTTGTTATGTTGAACATAACCATCTGAAGCTCTAGAGTTTTTTTTGAGTCTGTTGATAAAATTTCAGACTATTCCGGACAAATTTGTACATAAAACAGCGAGTTCATTGTAAAAAATCGATTGATTTCGTACATTAAAAAATACGGTTTTCTCCAATTATGAAAAAAAACTAAAGTTCTGACACAAAACTTTATGGGATAAAAAATATGTGTAATGACATTTAACATGTACTGCCACATTTTTTTGATCATTTTTCCGAATTTTCTATTTAAATGACAAAAAAGTTCGCGCATTGCGGTATCCCCTCTTTTTCCTACTAGGTCGCGCGCTCCGTCGGTTATGGAATCCGGAAGTTTTTAAATAAAAGTTATAGACAGGTGAATAATGAACAAAATAAGCCAGTTCCGATACCTGAGAGGGGAATCGTTCACGAGAAAATCGATTGTTAATTAAAAATAATAGTGGAACAGGACTTGTATCGACCCTTAGTATTAATATTCAAATATTGTTGATGTTCTTAGTTGGCTTTTTTTATTACAATGTTCATTGGTCACATGTGCAATTTTTTTAAGTCTCTTCCTTTTGTATTTTTTATAGAAATAAATTCTCACTGATGAGGACTCCAATCTGAGTCGAAACGTTTGAAAATATGAAACTTTGAGTTACGTTTTTTCCTGGACCCTAAAGCCAACTAAGAACATCAACAATATTTGAATGTTAATTAAAAAATTGACTTGTATTTAAAAACTTTTTTTGTCTAACTGATAATTTTTGCCTGGGAACGCGGTAAAGTGAAAAAAACACGTTTTTTTCACTTCAACTCGCGATAAATAATTGTTCCGCCCATTTTTCCACTTTTTTTTCGTTTTCATTCCATTTCTTAAATTATTTTACGATTTTTAAGCCATCTCCGCAAGCTGTAACCAGAAAAAGCGTTTTTGAGCTCATTTTCCTGGACTGTAATGACTTTTTAAAATTTACTTTTTTCACTGTTTAACTTTTTTAACTGTGAATATGTAAATTAGAGAAATTCTGCTACCATACTTCTACATCAACTTTCAATTATCAGAAGCAAAATAGTTTAACCACCAAAAACCGATTTTTGAAATATTATTACATTAAAAAAATGATTTTACGTCCGAATAATTTTCTTCATTGGAGAAAGGAGAATGAACAACCTTGGACTAACCCGTGTAGAAATTTTGATAGGGGTCTAGTGGGGCCCCGACGAGTTTGCCCCATCTCTAGTCGGGATCTAACGTGGAAAACTAGCCAGGGCCCCGTCGGTAACAACGCTTTTGTCGAGGTGGGCCTTATTAGACTTTCTAGTAGGGGTTTAGTGAGGTCAGCCCTTACACTTCCCCATCTACAAAAAAGGACACCATTAGGGCCCTATTGGACTTCCGCATTGAATTTAAGGGCATATATTAGCAGAGTCGCGTGACCAATTTTGTTCAGGTATCTCACTGAGAAAATAATAAATAAAAACGATTTTCCACAGTGAGAGAAAAAGTACAGGGAAAATTCGAGTTAAGACTCTAATATTTAACATTTTTAACGGCAATGGAGGGATATTCGCTTGGAAGGTTAAATTTACTGTTTTCACAGTAAAAAATCTGTTTTCAAGCTAGGAAATTTTTTTCTGAGTAAATTGACAGTACTTTTTCATTACACGTACACTAAAAAAAAATCTCAGTAAGTTTAACTACTTTTTAACTTACTTTCCATAGTTTACAAAGGCCCCAGTGTAATTTTTGAAGTTAAGTGAACCGCAGGAACATAGGGGTAAATCAAGTAAGAGCAGTAGTTGAATCGATGAATATTCTTATTAGTACATTTCATAACTGTATTTACTTTCAAGTAGACTCTAACTTACTATTTTTATATACACACCTACAAACACACACCCCCCTTCTACACTACACAAACGCTCGTTCAGGTGGTATTAAAAATTATTCTTAACGCTGCGGGTTCGAACCCTCTCTACTTATGATTAACACATTACTAACCTAACGACTAAGCCTTTCGGCTGCGCACGCTTGGAATAAATGAAAGAAAATAGCGCTTATAACGTGCAACTACTGCAGGGCCGTGTAAGAAGTGTATGGGCCCCGTGTAATCGGGAATTTTTTAATTTTAAGCCAATTTATGATTCTGATTAAAATTTTTAATTATTGAATCGATTTTCTATAAAATGAAATATTTTTGAAATAAACAGATCAAATTTTTGAATTAAAGAACATTACATAATAAAAAGCTTCATATACATTTTAGAAGTATTAATTTTTATTATTGTATATTAGTGATACTTTATACAAGTTATGATTCCTTTAATTTTTGTTTTTAAGAGTAAAATCAACGCATGTTCAGAATCTAAAAAATTTGACTTTTTTCAATTCCAAAAATATGATGAAACTTTTCAATCAAGAAAATTATCGCATAACGAAAAAATAACGAAAAACTATTTAAAAAATAGTACACTTATTTACTTATCAATAGTTTGCTTTTCTAACTACACTTATGTAGTAACTTATGTAATGTAACTTAGTAATTTATGTTAAAATTATGAAAAAGTTTTCTTAAATGTTGTTGCTTCCTCTTAAGTATTGATTTTATCCAAGACCGTGTTCAGAAAATCTCCATTTTTATCAGATAAGATCAAATTTTAATGAGAATAAAGAATAAAGGTTATGTTGTATCTAATGGACCTAACCTTAACCACAAATATTACAAATAGGGATTCTCTAGTCGGAGCCCCGCCAGATACAAATAGATTTTCCATACGTAAGCGAAACAAGGAATTCCTCACTAGAACCTGACAGGGCCCCTATCAGTTTTTTCTGGACTAGAAATACTAATCGGGTGCTAACAAGGCCCCTACCAGTTTTTCTAGATGATGAAATACTAGTCCGGGCCCCACTAGAACCCAACTTGAAATAAGGAAAGATAGGGCAATTTCTACACGGGAAATGGATGTTTCTCAACATTTATTTTCTTTCAAAATGACGACGTTTCAATGACATTATGTTATCCTCTCCAGGTCAAGGATACATTTTATTCAGTATTTGCTCTATAATAGTCATAAAAATTATGATAAAGTCATAAAATTAATAAACACAAAATTATCAATAGTCAAAAAATACTGTCCAATTCGTGTTGTCAGGGCCGAATTTATGCGTAAGCAAAATAAGCAGTTGCTTAGGGCCCCGGCCTCGGACGGGCCCCCAATCAGCAAAAAAAAATTAGTTAATGAAAATGCTGCTGAAAAAAAATATAGAATAAACTTTTTGAAAATCCAACACAAAAAATTTAATCTTTATTTTATCCAATAATATTTGCATTTGGTAGGTTATGTTGTGGTAAATTATATCTACATTAGGGGCCCCTTTTGGATTGTGCGTGCTTAGGGTCCCTTGAAGCAGAAATGCGGCCCTGCGCATTGTGCATACTGGACTGTTTCATTTTGAATTGCAAGCTATGAGATAAGTTTTTGAGTTTTATGATCTTACTTATTTTAAGTATCCCCTTTATTTTAATCGTTTACAAAAAATTTGAATTAATATTTTAATTTATGGCACTAAAGAGGGCCCCCATATGTGGCTGAAACGTTTGCCTTCCCTTTTTTGCGTTTTTTATATCTAACATCGATAATTTTTAAACGAAAAAAATAAAAAGAAACTGACCCTACACGGAAAAAAATGAAATGTCCGCTACTGCTAACTGCAGTTAGCTGTCGACTAGTTAATTGTGATTGATAAAAAGTTTGTTGTTTTAAATTTAATTTATAAATAATTCGACGATTCGCGTTAATTTATAATGCAAATGACTGATTTGTAACTGATCTCTGAAGATTGTATTGTAGGTTTTGTAATAGGTTCTTTATTGTGCTATTTATTATCTTCTTACTGAGGTTATCATAATTCTAAGTGTTGTATACTTGTACAATTTTTGAAAACATTATATTGGACTGGCAAGTAAGTCGCTACTGTTCCCAGTAATGTTTCTACTTGTAGCTATAAGTTTGGTTATCAAAGCAGCTCACGTTGTATTCTTATTCTTGAAAAATTATGCTGTGATTAAGGTTAGAACTGAATCAGTTTTTTTTCGTTTTTAATTTTGCAGGTTACGATATGTCGCAAGAAATTAGTTGTTTTGATATAACGTGCCAGCAGACTTTTGTGAGTATAGAAGGGTTATGAGATCATTTTTTTCTTAAGCACCCAGGTGTAACTGTATTTAAATGTAGGTTTGGAAGTTCAAAATCAATGATTTTGAGTGCTACCTCTATTTGCAGCAATTGCTAATTAGTACATTACGTGCCCAGGCGCAGAATGAGGGTCATTGCGGGACGAGCGACAATGCTGGCAGGAGATCGAAGCTAAGGCGTAGTCGAGGCAAAGCCGAGACGAAGTCGAAGCGCGATCAGTCCTGCGAGCATTGTCGCGAGTCTCGGAATTACCCGAATTGTGTGCATTGGCACGTATTCTATTTTATGTGACTTCGGTGCGTATACGAGTCTTTATGCGTACACTGGAATCTAAACTAGTATTGTAGTTGTTTGCGGCGCTAGTCATTACACTTGATATGTCACGACTAGTCCCGGCCATTTTGATTTTATCGATCTTGTGTAGTAGTAATGGATTTTAGTAGACGCATGCGCAGTTCAAATGTACAAGGCTTTGCCAGTACGATGCTAACGCTGTACGAAGAAGAAGAAGAATAAGAAGGATTGAGCTTCGTTTCATGGCTATGGGCGCATGCGCAGTTCAATTTTTACATTTCATTCCTTTCTGGCGAAATGTACTACATTGCGCTACTGTTAACTGTAGCGAAAAAACGCGTTTGCGCGCCGATGGCACATAAAAAATTAACTAGTACTTCAAACGCTGTTAGAATAGGAAGATAACACGACCGATAGGCTACTGCTCACAATCGTTGTTACCAGTGCTAACGTAAATTAGCTGGCATCGCTAAAGTACTGTAGCAAATAGACGTTAGTATTAGGAGCTAAGAGATTCGCTGTCCGTATATCAAGTAACTTTCTTAGCTGTGGTAGCGAATATTTAGCTAATGCAGCTAATTATTTTTTTCCGTGTATGCCAAAACAACAAGAAATGAATAAAAATTCTGTGAATTTTGGATTAATATAATAGCAGACATGTTATCAACTATTTCACTTAATAATATATAATTAGTCATAAATAAAATAAATGCGATGAAGTATTTTCTTTCCTACACTGAGAGACTTTTTGTAGTAATCTATGTAAAAAATCACCGTAAATTTTACTATTTTGAGGTAGCAAAGTAGGGAAAATAGGAAACTATGTATTTAAATTCATATATATTTAAAGCATTAAAAATAGCTAAGATGATAAGATAAATTACTATCGTCTGTAAGAACGTGAGTGTTTTATAAAAATGTTTTCAATATAAGCTATTTCTATAGAAATTTTTTTTATATAAGGTAGTACAAATCAAAAAATTTCTTTGTGAATACTCCTATCGACTGTAGTAATTTTGCGCTTGTGTTTGCTTATATTCATTTGACTGCCCGAACGAAGCCGAACGCTTTCGAAGCTAGCCGACCAACGGTCACCGAGTGATTCCTATTTTTCTATATTTACGGATGTCAACGCATGTTTTGCTTCACGACAATTCCCGGTATTTTATGTTGAATTATTACAGGTTGCAAGTAATAATTGATTTTGTGCTCACATATGATCATTTGGAAACTGAAAGAGCGTTGTTATAGTGCAAACTAAACTTTCTAATTTTTAAAGGTAGTGACATCAAACTGATGTCACTTTGTATGTTTTTATTCTTGAGAGATGTTAGAGAAGAACTGACGAGGCCTGCCTGAACCTCTACATATATAGACAGCTAAACCTAGGAGGGGGAGGTCATCAACCTCTACATATATGGATAACTAAACCTGGGGGAAGGAGGTCATCATCTGGCCTGGTAACACCCCCCTTTTTAGACATAAATTAACCCTTTAATTTCTAGATTTCACCCGTCTATTTTAGACATGAATTAGCCTCTTAATTTACTAAATTCTTACCCTCCTTACTTTTGGTATTTCGGTGATCACCAAGGGTTGCAAGCTAGAATTGTACGTGACGATGTTCGTCGGCGTTGTTACCTTTGTTTTTACACAGAATATACAGAGTTTTTTAGGCATACACTTTTGTATGAATTCGAGTATTCCTAATCTGTACAGAACATAGGCTGATCCTAATCCTAGCGCTGCGTAACCTAAATAGCTTAACCAATCTATAGTTGTTTCTCTCCATGTTCATAGTCTTCTGTTAGTGGCTATTGATTTTAACATATTTTCTGCGTCGTCTAGGCTTAATTTGGCTTGTCGTAATTCGTTGTTATCTATAATTTTAGGGAGACGTATTAATTTACTTTCTAAAGTTTTTAGATCGTCGTTAGAGTAACTAATGTTGTAGGTCACATTGAATTCGTTGTAAAATTGTCCCTTTAGATTTTTGCTAAGGTACAGTGCGTCTATTCCATTATATATTTTACAATTTGAGCCCGTCAGTAGTGAGGGTTGTTTAATCTTTAGGTGTTCTATTCCTGTTTCGCAGCTAATATCTAAATCTACCTCGTTCATTAGTACTATTATGTATCCGTTTAGTACGGGTATGAAGGTTTCTTTGTGTAAAGCAAAAGTTGAAGTTTTACATTTGTTCTCTGAGTATCGCTTAAATATCGTAGCTTCGCATGTTTCACTGTCAGTCAGCCTAAGGTTTGGTTGGCTTCTTTCGCAAATTTTATATTTGCTTATCGACGTACATTTATTTATTGTTTCCTTGTCAGTAATTAAATATAAGGGATAGGTATAATATGTTTAATGGTACCCTCTTCCTGTTCTATAATGGGAATTTTGACGGTTGTAAGGTGTAGTTGGCTTTACAGTTGGCCATTGCCGCTATTAGAAGTACTAGGGTCCTCATCTAAAAAATAAGGCATACACTGATCTATGTGTACTCTCAGTATTTTATCTTTATTCCTAATGCGTAGATTATTATTATCTAGGTAATCTATAACTTCGTAAGGACCTTTCCAGGATTGTTCTAATTTGTTTTGTTTGGTGTTATTTAAGATTTTAACTAGGTTCCCTGGCTTGTATAAAGGATGCGTTCTTGTTATTCCTTCATCCAATCTATTCTTAGTTTTTTCTAATTCCACTTGGATTCTTTCTTTAGCCTTTCTGATGTTTTCCGCGTGTTTTTTCCTCCATTTTCTAATCAGATCTTGATGGGTTAAATTGGGTGAGTTTTCAATTTGAGATGGTATATTTGGTAATCTTCCAAACGTGAGTTCAAAGGGTGTGAATCCCGTGGTTTGATTTACTGTTGAATTTATTGCGAATGTTACATATTTTAAATTTTCGTCCCAGTTATTCTGATTTTCTGCCATGCTAGTTTTGATCAGATTATTCAGGGTTGAGTGCATTCTTTCAATGTTTCCGTTGGATTGTGGATGGAATGCTGTAGTTTTAATATGTTTGATTTTCAAAGCTTTCTCAAATTGGTCCATTAACTCAGATAGAAAGTTAGACCCTTGATCAGTGAGAATAGTTTTAGGGGATCCATAAATGTAAATATATTGTTCTATCAGAGCTTCTACTATTGCTGTTGAGGTTTCACTTTCTAACGGTATTAAAGTGGTGTATCTGGTCAATCTATCCTGAATACTAAGTATGTATTTGTTACCTCTATGTGTAGTGGGTAATGGTCCAAAAATATCCAGTGCTATTTTATCATTTGGATTGAGTGGTATGTCGGGTATTATACTTTCTGATTGATTCTTAATTCGCGTGGTCTTTTGTAGTTGGCATATAGGGCATTTTTTGACATAGTCCTTAATGTCTTGGTCCATGTTGGTCCAAATTCCGATTCTCTTGGCTTTTTCGATAGTATTTTGTTCTCCAGTGTGATCCCTATGAGCTTCTTTAATAATTTCTTTTCGTTCTTCCTTAGTTAATTCTCGGGTTGTAGAGAAACAAATGTGGAAATTCTTATCTGGATAATAGTTTGTTAGGAATTCCATTATATCTAGAATTACTTCTCGCTCCAGTAATGTAAATAGAGGATCTCCAAAGGATAATCTAACAATTGAGAGTTTCCTGTTAACGAATTCTTCGATGAACCAACTTAATTTATACAGCCAATATTCTTCGTTGTACATAGGCATTTCATCCTTAGTTACTTCTTTCCAAAGTTTGCCGATAGCGTTAGGCTTTGTTTTAATTTTGCCTTTGACTGGTTGTAGTTTCCAATTTATAAAATCCGTATATGAATTAGTATTGTCTCCTGGTATTAACGTGATTTCTTCTTCCGTTTCTGTGGTTTCATTTTCTGATGGTTCTCTCATTCGCCTTGCGGTTAATTTAATTTTTTCTTTTAATATTTCGTCTTTTGTTATTCGCGGCTTGTCGAATGTTACTATTTCCGGTGACTGGTCTTCCAAGCTTGGTTCTTCTTCTTCAGTACTAATTCCGGTTTTTTCCATTGCTTCTTGTAATGTGTCCTTAGTGATGGGAAAAAGTCTGGATAGACAATCCGCTACTTTATTTTCTTTTCCTTTTACATATTCTATTTCGTATTCGTATTCTTCCATACGAAGTCTCCATCGTAAAAGTCTTGAGCTAGGGTCTTTCACATTGTGTTGCCAAACTAAAGCACGGTGGTCTGTTTGAATTTCTTTCCGAGAAGATATTGTCTGAGGCGTTTCATAGCCCATACAATTGCTAAAAGTTCTTTTTCAGAGGTGGTGTATTTTTCTTCGGCTTTGTTCAATGTTCTTGATATAAAAAGACAAGGGTGCCCGTCTTGACTCAATACTGCTCCTAATCCACAGTTGGATGCGTCCGTAGTCAGTATAAATTGTTTGGAAAAATCAGGGAATTTTAAAACTGGTGCGATTACCAATGCGTTCTTCAAATCGTAAAATGCTTTTTCGCAGTCTGGGGTCCAATCGAATATTGTCTCTTTCTGAGTTAGCTTTGTTAAGGGTCTCGCTATAGTAGAGAAATTCTTGATGAATTTCCTATAGTAACCTGCAAGTCCTAAAAATGATTGCACATTTTTGACAGTTTTCAATGGTCTGAATTCTTTTATGCAGTTTATTTTTTCAGGGTTGGGTTTGACTCCTTCTTTGGTTATTATGTGTCCAAGGTATTCTAGTTCTGGTTTAAGGTATTCACATTTTTTCGGTTCTAATCTTAGTCCTAACTGGTAGATTCTTTCCATGACTGCTACTAAGTTCTCATTATGTTCCTGAATTGAGCTTCCGAATATCACAATGTCATCTATGTACGCAAAGCACTTTGTTCCGATTAATCCTCTGAATGCATTATCCATCATTCTTTGGAAAGTGGCTGGTGGGTTCTTTAAACCGAAAGGCATGCGATTGTATTCGAAATGTCCTTGGGTTGTAGAAAACGCAGTGTACTTTTTGTCTTCTTCCTTCATCGGGATTTGGTGGAATCCAGCTGAGAAGTCAAAGGCAGAAAAGAACTTAGCTTTTCCTAAGTGGTCTAATATATCGTCGATCATTGGTAATGGGTAAGCATCTTGATCCGTGTCTTCGTTAATCTTTCTGTAGTCAATTACCATTCTTAATTTATTTCCTTTTTTCGGTACTATCCATAAAGGTGAGTTGTATGGTGATTGACTTTCTCTTATAATTCCCTTTTTTAATAACCTTTCTGTTTCTTCTGGGGCAAACTGTCAGTGTTTTTCGGGTAATTTGTGTGATCTTAGATTAATTATTTTTCCATTTTTGAGTATTATTTGATGTTCAGTAAGGTTAGTACATGGAAGTGGGTCTGATTCCAATGTGAAAACTTCCGAGTATCTGGCTATTACTTTTTTAATGAATTCTCTCTGGTCTTTTTCCAAATGATCTAATCTTGAAGCTTTCAATAACTCATTCAGTCTAAAGGTCATTTGAGGGCCATTACTTTCATTTGTGATTATTTTTAATATAGGTTTGTAGCTAATCTGGAGATTTAATTCTTTAGGGTAATCCTCACTATTTTTAAATGGGATTTTTATTTGTCCGTTTCGTATAGTGTAGAGTCCGTCGGGGATTTCCTTATCATCTATAATGATAATATCTTGATCTTCTGCGTCAGTTGAAATGGTACATATCTTTTCGGATTTTCCTGGTATGAAATCATTGCTTAGGTGCAAAGGTAGCTTTACCTTATTTAGCACGAGGTGACTGTTCATGATCGCATATCTTGGATATTTTTCAAAGAATTTAATTCCAATTATACCTCCTTCTGGTAAGGGAAAATCGTTGGGTACTATGTAGAAAACGTGTTCTTGTCCAAAAAAGTTTAATTTTGTAGAATGTTTAGAGAAATGCCGATCGTTACCCATTAGGAATGTTTTGTGGGTAGATTTCCTTTCGTCTCTATCATCCAATATTTTTTCTTTGATTATGTTTATAGCAGCTCCTGAGTCTACTAATAATCTGTATCTTCCAGTTTTTCTTCTGGCATCGATTGTTCGTAATCTTCCGCATATGGAAGAAATTCGGATGATTCCTCGAAGATCAGTTGCTCCGTTATTTCTTCCTCTGTCATGTTTTCCGCTTCTGTTTCTTCCTCTTGGATTGCTCTTACCGGAGGTGGTCGCTTGAAACCATGGCCTGGGGGAAAACCCTGCTTCACTTGGCACTGTGAAGATATATGACCTATTTTGCCGCACTTGAAGCAATTCATTTTAAATCTGTCACTCAGTGGTATGGTACTATTCTGTGCTCTAGGTGTAGTATTTGCACTGAGTCGAGGTGGTCCAGGTGATTTGGCCCATATTTTTACTGGTGGTTTGATAATTTGTCTGACAGGCTGGCTGTCTTTTAACCATGTTTCAGTTTCGATGGCTAATGCTTGAGCCTCGTTTACTGTGATCGGTTTTAACAGACGTACCTGCATTCCAATTTCTCTTTTTAAATTTAATAAGTAACGGTCAACGGCTTCTTCTTCTTCCAATTCTATTTTAAGTCTTCGTTTAGTGGGGTTTACGTGCTGGGATTGGACTAGGTAATTTATTTCATTTGTTATTTGTCGAAACCTCGTCGTGAAGTTCTGAACCGTTTCTGTTAAGCCTTGCTTGCAGCTTTCTAATTTAGATTTTAATGAAATTAATGAACTGGTTTGTCTCAAATTTTGTCTGAGTGCCGCGTATAAATCTTCATACGAGTTTATTTGCATATATCTAATGGCTTTTTCTGCCACATGTGTAATTTTCTTTGCTAAAATTAAATCTAAAAGAATTTCTGGTTCTTCGCATCTTATTCTAGCTCTCTTTACCGTTTTTATAAAATCTTCTACTCCCATGTCGTCCTGACCGTTAATTGGCTTTATCGTTTCAATTGCTAACTTGGCTCCCATTTTCCGTTCCTCGTGTGGTGCTGTTGGGACAGTTGTTGGGAAAAATTGTGATTGACCGCAAATATTTTCCTGTCTTGGTCTAAATGTTTCTTTTCTTTGGAATGTTTTTTCTTCAACCGAAGAATGATCGTCTGTCGCTTCTGGTCGTTGCTGGGATTCACTATCTGTTTCTACTGTCCCCGCTCCTCCTAATTTCTTTGATAATCTTCAAATTTCATCTATCCTATTTTCGTTTCCTTTTTTCAGGGCGTTGAATGAGATAGTCAGAGTTTCCATTTGGCTGAGAACCCTTACTAGTAATTCGTCAGTGGTGTAAGAGGGGGACTGGGCCCTGACGGGAGATTGTGCTCGAGACATGAGAGTGGTTGTGATTGGGAAATTTAAAGAGGATGAGTCCGTATCGTAGGATGAGTCAGTTTGATAGATCGTGCTATCTCGGTGTTTATCAAACGCTAGTGTACCTACTTATCTATTGTTTGTAACTCGGGTGTAGAATGTCGCGTTAAAATTTTAAATGTTTATTTTTTAATACAACAAAATGCAGTATAAGTTGCTACAAACTGCTACTGATTTTGAGGTAGTGATACTTAATTTGTTAAGGGTGGCCAGTGCTTGTGAACACACAGAGTATAGCTAACCCGATCTTGCCTCAACTTTACCTCACCTGTACCGTAGTACAGTCGCCGTGCAACGTACGTAAAGAGGATTTATACTCTAAGGCCCAAGATCGATTGAGAAATGTTTACAATACTTTCACTTTCTAGAAGTAATGCTTACTGTGCTACTCGTGGCCTGATGTGGGATCCGTAGACCGCCTGCCTTCCTTGACGTGTCGAAGAGATGAGTCAGCTTACTGTTGAGAACCGGTTGCCTGGCTGGGCGTTGGCTGCTTACTTACGCAGATGCGTCTTCTGCCTGATTGCGGGCCTCGTTCAATTTTAATGGAATCTTTCACTGATAATTTACGTGGTATAGTGGCTACTAAATTCACCAACTAATTTTTATTATCAGCTACTTATTCCTGTTTTCGGGCTTACCGTAGTGAAGTCCGGAGTTCTTCTTATTTTTAAAACTTCGTAAAGTTTCTTTAGCTTCTTGGGTCCGTGGATTCCAAGTCTCGCAAAGGTCCGCGTTCTATGTAGATTTTCGTAGAAATTAAAAACCGAGAACTTAAGCGGATCGTGGCAGGATCGCCAAAATGTTATAGTGAAAACTAAACTTTCTAATTTTTAAAGGTAGTGACATCAAACTGATGTCACTTTGTATGTTTTTATTCTTGAGAGATGTTAGAGAAGAACTGACGAGGCCTGTCTGAACCTCTACATATATAGACAGCTAAACCTAGGAGGGGGAGGTCATCAACCTCTACATATATGGGTAACTAAACCTGGGGGAAGGAGGTCATCATCTGGCCTGGTAACAGCGTACACTCAGAAAAAATATTTGATTGAATCAAAAAAATTATTTGTTTGAAACACTTTCTTTGATGTAAAGAAATGTTTTGCTTTAATGATAAAAAATCTGTTTGATTCAAATAAAATATCTTTAGACTAAATAAATATTTGTTCGGATCAAATAAATTTTTGCCTTAAATCAAACAAATTATATCATTGACCACATATCAATGCATTAATTTCTATGTTTTGAAGAAAAATTAATTTGATTCAAACAAATATTTATTTGGTTCAAAGATATTTTGTTTGAATCAAACGAATTTTATTTCATTTGGACAAATCATTTCTTTAAATCAAAGAAAGTCGTTCAAACAAATCATTTTCTTTGATTCAATCAAATCATTTTTCTGAGTGTAAGTAATTCAAATGTATAATTAAATATATATTGTAGCTTTTTATTATTAGAAATGATAGAAACGAAAATAATGATAAGTTTTAAGTTAGGATTGCCGAATACGATTTCCATTCAACACAAAAAGATAAATTTTTCTGTTAGCAGTAATATTAAATTAAATAAAAATAATGAAAATTTTTAGGTTGAACTCGCAAAATACAATCTTGCTTAGTTATAAAAAGAGAAATATATTGTATCAGTAGTAGTATAAAATTTACATGGTAGAAAAATTTGTTCTAATTTAAAAGCAGAAGTTTTCAAAACAATAATTTTCACGCTTAAGTCATCTTATATTTGGGAAAATTCTGACTGATTTTGAATTTATGCAGCATAATGATAAACGACGAGTAACAGCTTCCTGGAGAATACGAGGTAAGCGACGTAGAAAAAATTAACAATCCATCTAGGCAAAAGCAAATAATCGCCAAATTATAATTTACTTTCGAAATGTGTATATAAGTTATTCAAAAAATGGTATTCACAAGAACAGACTTTTTGTATTTTTAAAAATTTTGTTGAATCAAATTCAAAATTGAATGGAATATAATTTAAACCAGAAATGACTAATTTGTCTTTTTTGCGTATATATAAATTTATTGCAGAATCTGACTTATCAAAATTTGGATTCTGGACGTTTGTTCACCGAAGGAATTGCTTCTGGTGGCACATTTTCAAAAGTCAGTTTGTTTTGTCACACATCTTAATTAATTAAAAAATCTTTATGTTTTTTTATTTGTTATCAAAATATTTTACTTTTCAGAACCGTGATTCTCCAGAAATTGCCACTGTTCTAATAGTGTATCCTCAGCAGTGATTAATGCTATCACTTAAAGAAATGAATGACAAATTTCTAAAAATGTTGTATTATACAATTCATTTGCATTGTGATAATGATTTTTTTACTCATAGGTGAGTAAACTAAATTAATACTTACAGATTTTAAAAAGTAGACAAAAAATAATTTTTACCTTTCAAGGTATTTCGGCATTTACTATCATATTGTCAAACTGATATTAATTTTGTTGAGATTTGAGTTTTTAATTCTAAAATTTTGATTGGCGCTTTTTGAATCTCCGAAATGTTGCAGATCGATCGGATATGCGACGTTTTATTGACGTTTTGTAGTTTGTATTCTTGTGATTCTTATTTCGAATTTGAATTTCCCTATCCCTGTTAAAAATTTCTTGAAATTTGATGCACGTTTAATGCAAAATGTTGAATGAAAATTCATTTTCTTTCATCATGATTTAATTTTAATGCACTTTTTCATGAAACTGGCAACATATGCATGAAAATTAATGTATGTACATGAAAAGCGAAATGACAGTTAATGTACGTACATGAATAGGCAATATCTCTGTCATTAAAATTAATTTTTTGGGTAACGAATATTTTTCAATGTTGAAATTTATGAAATTTAATTTCATTATTTGACTTTTCATACTAGTTTCATAAAATTTAGAGCGCCATTCCTAAATATAATGTTTTGAAATTAATGTATTTTTATCGATATTAATAAATTATTTTAATCATGTGGATTATTAAAAAGTTCTCATTTGAAATCAAAAACAAATTTAGTAACTTTGAGAAAATGTAATTCACATCAACAATATTATAAAATTGAAAAGTAACTGATTGCCAAGTCAACAGTGGGTTACTGATTTCAATTCAGTGAAAATTCACTGATTCAGATTTAGAAAGTGCGAATAATGACTTTTAATTTTCCCTGAAAAATAATTCCATTAACCTTTACATGATTCTAGAATTTCACGAATTTCAAAATAAGCGACTTCAAAAGGTTACACTTATTTCTTAAAAATCTCAAAAAATATTACTTTAGAATAATCATTCAATGCTTATGAGAACTCGTTAAATCGCAGAATAAATTTGACTCTAAAGAAGAAATGGTGACTATGAGATTAACATTTTTGACCCGATAGTTACTGTTTTAGAATAAAAATTTTTCCATCTTGGGTTTATTAATAGCCTACGGACAGACTTGTACGTAGAAAAATAGAATTAAAAAATTTAAAAAATATGCTAATTAAAATTGCTGGTTAACATTGCTGAACAATTTTATATTTATTTGATACTATGATTCAAATTGTAAATATTTATTAATTTCAAATTTTCACTTTAAAATTATTTTTAGACTCTTAAAATGATTCCACAATTTTCTAAAATCTTCTAAATGTTTATTTTAGGGAAAAATTTATTAAAATATCGAAAAAAGAAGTATTATTTATGTAACTGCATATTCTGTAAATTTGAAATTGTCGCAAGCATTGTTTCAAAGAAGCGTGGAGAATAAGGAGAAGTGGGACGAGTACGAGTACCGGGGTACCTACAGACACGATTGCACGCCGTGTCCGTGTGAAGCGTGTAGGAAGAGACGACGGGGCGCGCTGCTTTTGTTTCTTCCTCGTCGTTCTTGCGTGCGAGAACGGCACCTCCAACTTCTCCTTATTCTCCTCGGTTCCTCCTTGCAATGCTATTTTTAGATTTCATGCTATCTATTAGAGAGTCGAAATTGAGAATTGTATTTTTCTCGACTCCGTGCAAAAGAGGCGGGAAGCAGACGACAATTTCGAATTTACGAAATATGTAGTTATATAATTAATACTTCTTTTTCAATATTTTTAAAAAATCTGCTTGATTTGAACATCTGAAATCTCCTACAAAATTGTATAAGGATTTTAACACTTGAAAAATAAAAAATTTAATACCAATCAATATTTACAATTTTAACCAATATAGAAATTGAATAGAATTTTAGGTTTTCAAATTAAATCTTAAATCATGAATTTCGGATTTCCATTCATATTACCCGTACATCTAAAAAAATTTTAATCAGAGAATTATTTTCTATTAAAAACAATTTCTTAATAGAAAATTTAAATTTAAATTTTATTTAAAAAATTAAATGCTGTACGAAAAAGAGAATTTTTTCATATAAAGTAATTGTCTTAAAATGTAAAGAACTTTTAAATTAATATATTGACGTGAAATTTTAAACATTTTTTGACTTTTTATTTTACTAGTTAATTATATTTCAAGTTTTTAAATCTCCTATTAGTTTTACAAGATCTTCCAACAGTTTAATTCAGGCAAGTATTTTTCAAGTACAAAATCGATATATTCAATTCTATAGTAAAATTATTTTTATCTTAATTTTTTTTAGCCTAAGCATACATTTTGAGTTTAAAATATGAAAATATATTTTATGTACTTCTATTAGAAATTTTTTCCTTTACGTAGAGTATTTCATTTTTTGTTAAAAAAATGTAAGATGAAAATATTTCTAACCTAAAGTTGAGTATATCAATTTTAAGCTTGAATAGAAATTTAAATTTGCTATTAAGACATTCTTTTTAATAGAAAATAATTCTCTGATTAAAATTTTTTTAAATGTACGGGTAAGATGAATGGAAATCCGAAATTCATGATTTAAGATTTAATTTGAAAACCTAAAATTCTATTCAATTTCTATATTGGTTAAAATTGTAAATATTGATTGGTATTAAATTTTTTATTTTTCAAGTGTTAAAATCCTTATACAATTTTGTAGGAGATTTCAGATGTTCAAATCAAGCAGATTTTCTCAAAAATATTGAAAAAAGAAGTATTAATTCTATAACTACATATTTCGTAAATTCGAAATTGTCGTCTGCTTCCCGCTCCTTTTGCACGGAGTCGAGAAAAATACAATTCTCAATTTCGACTCTCTAACAGATAGCATGAAATCTAAAAATAGCATTGCAAGGAGGAACCGAGGAGAATAAGGAGAAGTTGTAGGTGCTGTTCTCGCACGCAAGAACGACGAGGAAGAAACAAAAGCAGCGCGCCCCGTCGTCACTCCCTACTCGCTTCACACGGACACGGCATGCAATCGTTTCTGTAGGTACCCCGGTTTGCAATCTGAGCACACTGGCTGAGAGTCTGAGACACTGCGTCGGTTTCAGATCTGTGATCACTGCCTAGAAGCAGTAAGCACTGCCAGTGTTTCCAGAACGTGGGATTTCTCGGCCCCCACCACGTTCCCATCTGGGAGAAACACATGCAAACATGGCGTGTCAGTGTGTCGGCTCTGCTACACGCTGCGGTCACTAGCTTCGTGTAAAGCCGAAGGTGCACGAAGACGGACTTCGTTACAATGCTTGAGTTTTCAAGTTATTTTTAGATTTCAGTCTTTCGTTTATCGAGGCGAAATTAAGAATTGTATTTTTCTCGAGTACGTGCAAAAGAGGCGCGAAGCAGACGACGAATTTGAATTTACGAAGTATATAGTTCAAGAAATAACACTTTTCTTCAATTTCTTGGAGAAAGTCTGCATGAAATAAACATCAGTATGATCTTGGAAAATTCCATGAGGATTTCAACACTTCAAAAATAAACTTTCAGTGAAATTTAGTGACAATAAATGTATAAAATTTGAATCAATATATAATTTTCCATTCAAATTTACATACTTCTTACTAATTTTGTACATTTAACAATTTTCAATTAGAACAATATTTTCTATCAAGATAAAATGAACATAAAATTCAAGTTCATAATTTATATTTTCAGATATATGTTAGAAATATTTTCATCTCACATTTTTGTAGCCTAAGCACAAACTTTTCATTCCAAAACTTAAAATCTCTACGGAAATGGAAAATTGTCTAATAGTAGTAGATAAATTAAAAAGCTAAAATATGTGTTTATTGGTATTTCCATATTAACATATAAATATCAATCAACTTTAAATTTTACATAAAAATGTTTCTTTCAAAGTGTTCAAATCTTGTTACAATTTGACAAGATTTTATGGAGGAGTGCAATCTTTTGGATGAAATATTTTGTAGTTCTTAATTTGTCTGTCCGTCTGAAATCGTAGTAAGATTTGAACAGTAAACAACAAATTTTCCAATAGAATTCAGGATCAATAATAATTGATTCAGGAAATACTTCAACTCTGTAGAGCATTTTTGTATTTCGAATTCAAAATGTGTGCTTAAGCCACAAAAAAGTAAGCTGAAAATGTAGATATAAAACTAATTATGTCATGTTTATGTCTTCTTAATTGAAAATACTTTGCATATAATTCTCTAATTCGATATTTTTTTAATGTATGAACATTCAAGAAATTGATAAATATTCCATTTTTTTATAGGAACTAAAAATTTCCGGATAATGCTTTGATTGAGAAAGCTAAAAATTTGTCAAATATTGATATAAATTGCAATTTTACAATTGCATTATTTTTCAAATATTTTAACATCTCTTCAATCTTGATAATTCTTACAGAAGTTTATTTCATGTGAGTGACTTTTTCTTTTTCTAATGAAAGATTTCGTAATTCTAAATTCGGCCCAATTCGTAACATTGTAAAAAGATTTTAAAACTTCATAAAAATTTTTGTTCTGTTTTATTCAAAGTCAATAAATATTCAATGTTTGGAATCGAAATATTAAGTAAATGATTTTTAATTTCTGGGAATAAACTGCTTTAATAAGACAATCTTTCTTCTTTGTGAGAAATCTCAATTTTAAAATAAAAATTCTACGCATAGGATACAACACCATAATATGAAAATACTTTTATTACAGAATTTTGAAATATACAAGTTGACCAATTTTTAATCGAGTAAATCGGCTACTTTAAGCAAAAAATTATGTTAAAAATATTTTATCAAAAAAAAATAAGACACATTAAATTACGGTTTAAAATCCACATTCATAGATTGATGGTAAAAGCAGTTTAAAGTTTTTTAATCTTACGTTTTAGTGACGTATGCACAGGTTTTTAATCAGATAAATGAAATGCTTTATAGAAAGTCAAAATTTTCTTATTACTGCACTTAATCAAATTTATAATGTAAAAATATTTTTTAATTGATGCTTTCACTCAATTCTTTAAACATTCATTAATTGAAAATTGTACTCAAAATTTAATCTTGCAGCGTTCCAATATTCCCACAATGTTACAAAATCTTATTAATCATTATTTTAGTCGAATTATTTTCAAAATATTTAAAAAATAAATGTAAATATTTTGATTAAATACTCTGTCAAATTTTGCATTTGACTGATCTTGCAAAATTGTTAAAAGTTTTGAATACCGATAGAAGAAACTTTAATTGAAATTTTATGTCCATAAATGCTTAAAGTTCTATATAGAAATATCAACTACAACATTCTCAAATTGTATAAATAAACTACTAAATTCAAAAAGTTTCGGATTTTTTTAAAAACTGTACAAATTTCAAATATGAATCAGTCAAAATCTACTGATTATCAGTGAAATTTGACTGATTTAAATAACTAAAAACAGGTTACTGTGAATCAGTCAAATTTCACTGATTACTTCAGTGAAAAGTAACTGATTTAACAGTGAAAAATATTGTTTCCACTGATGATTCAGTGAAAAGGCAAATCACTGATTCAATCAGTGAAAATTTGACTGATTCAGATTTAGAGTGTATACAAATTTCAAATATAAAGCGTACTCTTTACATTAATCAAACAAATTTAGAAGATGAATATTTTAATAAATATTCCTAAATATTATTGGAATATGATACATATCGATTTAGAAAAACTTCTTCAAAGTACTCAGACATTTTTCTTATTTTACGACATTTTTGCACCATGTTTGACCTTTGGGTAGGATTCAAGAAAACAATTGTAAACATACTTTCATTAGTTAGTAAAATACTATGAAGACTTGCTTTTTAAATTAAAGCGAAAACTTTTAAAACCTTTAAGAATCGGTTGCATAGATTCTGCTCTAATCTTGGACGCAATTAGAGAAATAGGTTTTTTTGCTTTTTTTAGATCTAGTTTTTGCCTTAAACATAAAAGAAAGAAAACACATTTGAAATATTAAAATAAAAAAGCTGGTTCATTCTTAGAGAATCCCAAATATTCTGAAATAAAACTCCTTTCCACACCACCACGGAGGTAGAGTTTACTAGTAATAGTTCAATAAATTTTATGTACTCTAAATAAATTTTTTCGTAATTGCAGAAAACTTATTCCAAATACAAAAATTGTATCTTTAAATGTACAGGATAATTAATTATAAAAATCGTTCGAATTTGAATTTCAAGGACTTGTACACACTTTCAAGGCACATCGTTTTTCCTTTTGCAAAAATTTTTAAAACTTCTAATTTTTCAAGTAATTGGGAGAAGTACATTTAAAAAAAAATTGTTTTCTTTACTTCCACTCGCGCTAGCTTAACAAATTTTCAGAATTTTACGATTTTATTAATATTGTATTAAGTGTCTACATTTTCTGAAACTATCTACAGGAGAAAAATTTTAATACTTTAGTAAAAAAAGTTTTCTGAAAAGTTGTAGCTCAATCAGATTAATAGCCAAAAAGTTACCAATGTTTTAAATCGCAAACGAACGGTATAGAGGTCAAATTGGAGACGAAAACAAATAATAATAGCAACCTTCTTTTGTTTTCTTCTAAGATATACTTGATTCTCGCTTTATGCGTTATTTGAGAAGGCAAGAGTGTGGATTCTTCATATTTTTATCGTAATTCCTCATTGAAAACGGCAAAAGTAAGAATATTATATTATTATTTGGTGATACGTGAGTGCTCTCACGTACGTTATTGTTTGATGCTTGTGGGTAAGTTTATTTTGTAAAACTTAATTTGTGTGCAGATTACAAATTATTCACATTCGCTCAATTTTATCGACTTTTCATCTTATTAATTCTTTTCAAATAATTCTGTTTTCCTTCGTCGTATAATTTATTGTTCACAATGAGTAATCCGGTTGACCCGAATTCGAGTGTTTTGAAGGACAGCCAGGTTCAAACGAAGGTTGACCACCGTTTGAACTCTGGTTCAAACGAATGACAACCCGCTAGAAAAGTCATGAAAAATGCAAAAAACTTTCAGTTGGGATGGTTTGAGGAATTTCCGTCGTGGAGAGAGTGGGTGGTTACATTAGCAGATGAAACAAGATTTCATTGCAAAATTTGCAATAAAACGTTGCTATGTGGCAAATCGGAAATTGAAAAGCATGAAGCATCTTTATCACACAGAAAGAAGCAAGAGTTTTCAAATAAATTAGAATGTTATGGAGTAGTAAGTGAAAATTCTTCTAATGTAACTGCCAATTCTTACAGTGTTGAACCTTGTGTAGCAAGTTCTTCTGCTTCAGAATTCACAAATTCCACGATTCCGGAAAGTGTTACTTTCAAACAGAAAGTACAAGAAGCAGAGATTAGGATTAGTACATTTTTCGTAGAGCATAATTTACCATTCGCGATTTCATCAGAATTGATAGGACTTTTCCAAGATATGGAACCTTCGGTTTTAAAAGACGTTAGATTGAGCCACACTAAAATGGTCCTAGTTGTAAATAACGTCGTATGTGCTGCTGAAACTGATCGCATGGCAAATATTTTGCGTAAGCAATCATTTTCAGTGTACGAAGACGAAACGACCGACAGGACTCTAGAAAAGTGGCTGTCATTAATGGTTCGATATGTGGAGCCAACGACATTTTCTGTCAGGGTGGAATTGCTCCAGCTTATTAATGTAAATGCTTCGGATTTTTCTGCCTCTAAAATTTTTGATGCGTTCGAAAAAGCATTGTCCGGGCAGAAAATCCCTATATCTAATATCTGTGCTTTAGCTTGTGATAATGCACAGGTGATGGTCGGCAATAGGTCCTCATTTAAAACAAAATTAAAGGAAAAAAGTCCCCGGTTAATTGTTTTACCGTGCGTCTCGCATTCGTCAGCAATTGTAGCAAAATATGCTTGTGCCACAATACCAGATGTAGAGGATTTAATCAAAGATTTGCCAGCTTTTCTTAATGCTAGCTCCAAGCGAACGGCTATTTTTCGATCGATTGTTTTGGAATTGGGAAATGCCTATCAAAAAATTCCTAGTTATTCTGAAACTCGCTGGCTTGTCCGCTATCGATGCATAGATATTATAATAAAGAATTGGGAAGTTATTCTTCAGTATCTTATGGTCCTCGTATCTGAGAAGGTAGAGAAGGCCAAAGACTTGTTAGGGAAAATGCAGAATCCTTTGGCACTCGCATATTTCCTATTCTTGAAATTTACTTTGAATAGGTTCAACGTATACAATGCGAAATTTCAAAGTCGCGAAACAATGGTTCAGGAAGTCCAGCCAAACTCGGCTAAATTCTTCGTATGGATTCTTAGCTGTTATTTGAAAGAGGGTCTTCTTCAACCGAATTTATTCTTTCAAATCATTAGAAATGTTAACTTTGCAGATCCTAGTAATCAAAAGCCGCTTCAAGACATTGACGTTGGTAAGGAAACGCGAGAATATTTCCAGCAGCAACTTACAAACAAGAAATTGCAAATAGTAGAAGTTGATCTATTTCTTCGTAATTGCTTGAAATTTTATGTCACAGCAAGCGAAGAAATTCGCAATCGACTTCCTTTTGATGACATCTTTTTGTCTTGCGTTGCTGTTTTCCGGCCTCAAGTATCTTTGTATGCTGATCGAAGCGAAACTTTTCCTAGGGTCTGGAAAGTTTATCAAGATTTAGGGTCGTTTGATAGAATAGGTGTACAAAAAGAGTGGGATTCTTTACTCAAAATCAGACAGGAACTCAAAGAAAAGTGGTCGAATTTATCTTTTGACGAAATGTGGTCTAGTATCGGTGTATCTTCGACGAGTACAGGAGAAAAACTTTTTCCAAATTTGACCTCAGTATTGAATCATGTTCGGAGTCTTCCTCATTCAAATGCTGAGGCGGAGCGAGGTTTCTGCATGCTCATGGACGCGAAAACTCCCAAAAGAAATCGCTTAGGAAACAGGACGGTCAACTCAATTTGTGTTACTCGATCAGCCCTAAAGGCGAGTGCTGAAACAGCCAGAACAACGAGCATCACTTCGAAGCATTTGCAATTAATGACCGAAAATCTATATGAGATGGCAGAAAGTGATAGGGAAAGTGGTTTGTCGCTCTTTGCTCACGAAGGAGAGGATTAATTGTAATGGCCAAGGCATGGCGTTAATCAATTTCAAACCCCTTTCTTACTCACAAAATAATGACATTTTATTTCTTATATCAGAGATACGTTCTTTATTCCTTTCTTCGCGTGCCTCGGGTATGGAAATTGTTTAGTTTTAATTATTATTTTGTGAGTAAGAAAACATACTGAAATTGAGTAATATCACGCTTTGGGCATAAGTGAGAGGCAAGGGGACTCACAATAATCAAGCACCCCAAATCATCACGAATTAATCAAACTTCTTCATTGTTTGATTTAAAACAAAACATTTTTGTTCAACGTATACTGGCATTTGATAGAGGCAAGCCTGAAGTACGGGCTACATTTGTAGCGTTTTTTACCACTTTGCTTCATTTTTTTCCTTTTTTCTTTTTGCTTGAAAGCAAAAACCCTTTTCGTTTCGTAGGACGTGGACTAGGCCTACAGGGGATACCATGTAAAAAAACGAGCCTTAAACTCTACCTCCGTGGTGGTGTGGAAAGGAGTTTTATTTCAGAATATTTGGGATTCTCTAAGAATGAACCAGCTTTTTTATTTTAATATTTCAAATGTGTTTTCTTTCTTTTATGTTTAAGGCAAAAACTAGATCTAAAAAAAGCAAAAAAACCTATTTCTCTAATTGCGTCCAAGATTAGAGCAGAATCTATGCAACCGATTCTTAAAGGTTTTAAAAGTTTTCGCTTTAATTTAAAAAGCAAGTCTTCATAGTATTTTACTAACTAATGAAAGTATGTTTACAATTGTTTTCTTGAATCCTACCCAAAGGTCAAACATGGTGCAAAAATGTCGTAAAATAAGAAAAATGTCTGAGTACTTTGAAGAAGTTTTTCTAAATCGATATGTATCATATTCCAATAATATTTAGGAATATTTATTAAAATATTCATCTTCTAAATTTGTTTGATTAATGTAAAGAGTACGCTTTATATTTGAAATTTGTATACACTCTAAATCTGAATCAGTCAAATTTTCACTGATTGAATCAGTGATTTGCCTTTTCACTGAATCATCAGTGGAAACAATATTTTTCACTGTTAAATCAGTTCTATGAATAAAATTTATAACATAGATAATCAAGATAATAGAGAAATCATAACTTTCCCATATTTCAAAATTTTCAAGAACAATTATGCACAATCTTTAAAACATACAGATTACAAATAATTTTGACTATTGAAAATACTTCACAAAAAAAATTTTCCAGCACTTAAAGATAAAACTCAAAAAAACTTCAAATATAATATTATTTATGAAATTAACTGCATCCACTGTAGTAAAAAATATATTGGTGTAACGTCCTGCGTCCGTCTAATACTTTTTATTATTCTATTATTTTCTGTAAGCCATAACTTGGCATAACTTGGCAATATTTTATTTTATATTCCCTTCGAAATTTTAATCTTAAGGCCATGGATCAACCACATCAGCTGATGAATTGAGTTCCATGCGTATCGATTTTTTGCCCACATTTAAAATTCCAGGTTGGATAAAAGCGGGGATATTTTGGGAAATGACTAGAAAGTAGGAATGAAAAGTCGTGACAAAAGCGTTGAATGTATAATGAAAAAAAGTTTTATAATTCCTACAGAAATACTGACGCACATAACCTCGTACATCACCTGTCTATATAGTTACCTCTGTCCTCTGTATTGCGGACGAGAACAGAAGTAAAGTTTGTGCCGCCTAACAGCACTGTCGATAAAAAGTTGAGATCCAAGATTGACAGTGATAATGTAGATTTTTCGTGATTTTTCGTTCGCATTTTACAGGTATTTCATCATTTGCCTTAATAAATGTTATCGTGATATTCATTCATTGTTACAAATGCGAGTTACATCAACGAGGTTTACGAATCGTTCATTTTAGGTTACCTGTTGATTATCATTCTTATCGACAATCAGTGCCCGCTTTTGAATTTAGTACCTACAGTGCAACACTATGCATAGGTGGCGCTTCAAAAAATTCTAGATTTTTTGTGGTAATGTTATCAATTACATAAAATAATTTTTGTATTTATTTCGATATTCGACACCCAACAAACCTGCCTTAGTACTTTCGTATTCACGTTCCAAAATTTCAGGTCGATATTCCATTTCCTGTTGAAATGGCGTTACAGAGCTGTAATTGCCGATAACTCCCAGTTTTATTTTCTAAAAAATAACATTTTTGCAAAAATTTTAGTGAAACGAAGTTAACAGACGATCCTCACCGCCTTTTATTACGTCCTTCGAATTTTCAAGTAGATATATTAGAAACAAAAAAAGTTATCTTACATGGTTCGATTAACCTACGAATTTGGTCACGTGACCCAGTTGATCCATGGCCTTAAAGGTGTAAATACCTTAAAATCTCAATATCATTTTCAAATATTATATAGATTCAAAAACCTTTTAAGAAAATGTGCAGCTGCGTCAATATAAAGATTTGAATTTTGCTTAGCAATCGGTAAATGTAATAAACTTGCACTTTGAAACTTCGACCAAAAGATACGGCCCACAATTTTATTCCTTTTTAGATATTTCTATCTACTATCCTCTTCTAAATAGATACATAAAACTGGATAGGGCTACAGCAGTATATAGCTTAGCGATTAGCCATTTCCGGAAATATCGTAAATAGCTTAGACTAATGGTCAAAAGGGCCCGCGCTTTTACCACGCCCAAGTAAATACAAACAAAGTATATTCTATTTACTCCGCTTATAAATAGAATAGGCTATATATAATACATAATAAAAATTCTCAATCAATAAGAGCGTTAAAATATTAAGAATCTAGCATAAAATTAAAATTATTTATTTTTATATTAATCAGTATGCTGTCACGTCTCGCGACTCTGCCGCCACAAGTAACAAGCAGATTAAGAAACCAATAAAGGGATCAAGACAGCATTACAGCGAGTGTGATTTTATCGACGCAAGTTATAGACAAATCTACAGATCAATAGGATGATCAATATGAAATTACCATGTGTCGTTATAATACCCACACATCATAACAAATCGACTGACCCAGAGAGAAAGTGAATGAAGCCCTACAATACCAACACACTACCGTCATAACATGCGACTTGTAATAGCATGTGACTTGTAATAACATGCGACTGGTCATAGCATGTTACTCGTCATACTTGACCTTTCAAAGTTCTATAAAAAGCGAAAGTTCCAAGAGAAGTCAGTCCAGTACCATCATCTCTACACCGCGAGTTCAGTTAGTTAGTCAACGTTCGATTTCTACAATGTGACCAACGCGAGTCCAGTCCAGTGCCATCGAATCTATACCGCGAGTGCAATCCAGTCAGTCCAGCTTCACCAGATTACTACCGCTACTCAACCCGAATTCTAACTCGACGCTGAGTTCAACGACATTAGAAAGTGAAGGGGAATCGCCTTCCAAATTTTCTCGAAACTGGGATCGAAGAATCAACTAGATCAACTGTCTAGATTACGAATTTACTATACAACAGCAACTATCTGAAGATTACAAGTTACACTCAACTGACCACATTCGCTTACTGGACTCAATTGATCATCAATCAATTCAACTCAGGATAACTAAAAGGGTATTTCTAATTTTGATTCTATTTTACATTTCCATGGTGCTTACCTGATATAATTTTAATTGTCAATAAATATATTTTATATACCTAACCCTTCTCAATCACTGACTATTTCTCATCCCTTAGAGAGGATCCTTCTGATCCTGACATAAAACGAGATCTTTTAAAAAGAGAAATGTTACGTTTCTGACGTAACATACCCAATCTCTTTTTTGGTGCATCGGCCCGGGAAATCACAGTCAGTGAATGGGATATCGAAATTTTATAATTAATAGGAATCAAACATTAATAAATTACAATTACAATTTATATGATTTTACACACATATTGGTTAAAATAAAATAAATTTGATAAAATCACGAAAGGACTTGACCTTGAGGCTAACTTGAGTGATTAAATAATCATTTTATTTTATTTGAAATTTTATACACATATCTTGTTAAAATAAAATAATTTTATCAAATCACAAAGGGATCTGACCTTGAGGCTAACCTAAGTGATTAAATAATTATTTTATTTGAAATATTGTTTTATTTCCTGATTTCTTGTTATTTTGTACAAACTGTCTTAAAATAAAATAAATTCTATTGAGTCACGCAGGGATTTGACCTTGAGGCTAACCTAAGTGATCAAAAGACTTATTTTATTTAAAATTTTATTATCGGAATTTTGGAACGTGCAGAGATTACATAGGATTTTGTGCTTGAGTCATACCTGTCTAATCTCGTAGTTCTTTAATTCTAAATTGTTGACTAAGTTTTAATTCGAGTTAAAACGAGAAAAAGCAGCACAAGAGACTATAAGTCCTTTTTAGATTCGTTGAACGTTCACCATTTGATGACGATCAATTGGGTACGGAAAAATTCAAGTGCTCATACAGTATCGTTTGAAACTTTTATTTTAACTCTGTTAACTAACAAAATATTTTTAATTGCAAAAGATTGACCAAGATGTTGTGCTTGAGTAGAGATGGGCGATCTCGATTCGATTAATAGAAAATCGATTATTTTGCAACGATTAATCGAGTTTTTAATCGATTATCAAGAGTTCGATTAATCGGATGAATCGATTAATTTCTCCGATTCTTTTTGACCGATTCTTTCTTTTCAGGTAGGAAGACAATAGTGGTGCATGGTTTCAAAAAAGTGTGAAAGTCGGTAAGGTAGGCAGGTTTTTAGAAAATAAAGAAACAGATGACACAATGAATATATTTCTTATGAGGTTACTAAAGTATTCTGCGAAAATATCATTTCGAATGCAAAGAAGTATTTGAGATGATTTTTCAAAGAGCTCGTCATTATAAGAAGTAAACCAGGTGATCTAAGTGCTTAAAATACACCTTCCTCAGGGAAGTTAAACTGAGAACTGAAATTTAAGATACCTAGTTTATATTTGAGAGATCCTGTCATTTTGAAAATTATATTTAGTAGTCCCAGTGCATAAAATACATCTTCCTCATGGAACTAAAGCTGAGAACTGAAATTTAAGATACCTAGTTTATATTTTAGAGCTCCCGTCATTTTGAAAATTATATCTAGTAGTCCAGGTGCTTAAAAAAGGCTGAAATAACATTTGAAAATCTTAAATTTCAGTTCTCAGGTTCATTTACCTGAGGAAGATGTATTTTAAGCACTTAGATCACCTGGTTTACTTCTTACTATGGCGAGCTGTTTGAAAAATCATCTCAAATACTTCTTCGCATTCAAAATAATATTTTCGCAGCATACTTCAGTAACCTCATAAGAAATATATTCATCGTGCCATTTGTTTATTTATTTTCTAAAAACCTGCCTACCTTGCCGACTTTCACACTTTTTTGAAACCATGCACCACTCTTGTCTTCCTACATTGCATGCTACCATTAGTGCGCTCTGAAATTGCTGATTTTTGGAAAATCGATTCCCTACCTTTTTTTCAACACTGGACCCGGTAGGGTGTAGTTTGGACCGTATATCGATCCTCCAAAGCATTAATAATTCTCCCAGGCGCACTGAACTTCACGATGGAAATCCTAAGAATCTTTAGGCTCCTTTCTTGTGAATTATAATGTACGCCTGAAGATTCTTAGAATTTTCAGCGTGAAGTTCAGTGCGCCTGGGAGAATATACGATATACGGTCCAAAATACACCCTACCCTGGACCCGAGTCACCTGAGTGCAATAATTTCGGGAGCGGGAAACGCGAACGTAAGTGTGTTTTTTTCGCGGGAAGTAAAAATATATTTTAGATAGGGTATAAACGATAAAAATAACTTATTAGATAATAGATAAGAATGTATTGCAAGAGTGGAATTTTGAGTTCCAAGTAAAAAATAGTTTTGATGTTAGATATACCAAAACAAGGTTAGATATAAGCGATAAAAAGACTTATTTAATGTTTAAAACTTCGAGTTGATAATTACTTCAATTTAAAATTAAGGTTATGATTGCGTAGATTTAGAATCATTTGAGACTAATTTATAATAAAGAATTCTGCACAAACAATGCATTACAGAATTAATGTTGAAGTAATTATTCCATTCTAATTTCAAAATCATGGTTAAAGTAAAGTTGATTTTTATTTAAAAAATTAATTCCTATTTCACCGAAACTAAATTTTGTTTAATTTTTAAAAACTTATTAAATTCTACAACCATCCGCTAATATGTCCTTTATTATGTCCCAAAGTTGCAGTTAAAAAAATTCATTTTTTTTTTTAAATCTTTTGGGGGAAATTCGATTTTACTGATTTAGTCAACTGTTCCGGTTGATCCATGTCTTTAAGGCTTTACTGTAATTTCGGAAATTTTACAACATCAGTATAAAATAATAGTTACGAACAAAAAATTAAAGCTAATTTTAAAATAGAACGATTTTTAAAAATCGATTCTAAAGAATCGATTTTTTCAGACCGATTAATCGATTGTATAGAATCGGAAAATTTGGGAATCGATTCATCAGAATCGATTCATTTTCATCTCTATGCTTGAGTCAGGCTTGTCCAATCTTGCATTAATTAAATTCTGTATAATTTATAATTTTGTTTATGTGTGTATAATTAAAAATATAACAAAAAAAAAATTTTTTTTGTGAGTGACCAATTATTTAAAAACACATTTGTGACCTATTTCATTCGACAAATATATAAAAAAAAACATATCAAGTATCCCAGGTAAGACAAGGAACAAAATTAGTTTCAATAAGAATAAATTTGAAACAAAAAAATTCTAAATAAATATTTTTTCTGTAAGCACATGGAAATTGGTAGAATTAAGGCATATTATTTTAAGAATTTTGATTGATGATTATAAATTTACCTGATTCGGAACATTGAGACAATTTATATTTTCTAATAACAAATTATTAATCACATTTATTGATTACAAAAATATTTTAAAACGAAAGATATTTGAAAAACTTTTCTGTTGATCCAAATTAATATTTATGTATTGCAATTTTAAAAGTGTCTCCATGTACGTATCAGTAAATCTTTTTTTATAATAACCTATGTCGGGACCCAATCCCAGTGAATTAGGGAAATCACAAATTCAAGAAAATCCTATTACGCGCAGTCAAGTTAAGAAAAATACTGAACTTGCAAAAATTGTGGCACAAAATCAAACTGGTCCTCTTAAACCAAAAAGAACAGTTACTGTAAAGGAAAAGGTAACTAAAGATAATTTTGAAAATATTTCTATCAAGGATAAAACAAATATCAGTTTGCAATTAGATAATATTTCTTTAGAGAAAACCTTAAAGTTTGAACAATTCGAAACTGCCGGAACAAGCAATTTATCTCATTCGAATAATTGGCTTAATTCAAATTCAAAAACTAATTCAAGTATTATTTGTGGATCAATTGATCAGGACGAAATATTAAAAAACGAAACTACTTATATTGACAACGAAGATATAAGTTTACTTAGTTCAACGATAATTCCAAAAAACACAGTCGAAGAAAGAACTAAAATAAATTTATCAGAAAATTCTCTTAAACGCCAAACAGTTTTAAGTAATAACGATAGCGACGATAATAGTACCGACAACGAACAAATGGAACAAATTGTTCACAAAAATCCTGCAGAAAACGTTAATCCAATTAGAAACAACGAAATGGTCCTACCTATAATAATCAACAAGTATCCTTACGCGACGTGTTAGAAGTAGTACCCTTATTTGATGGAAGTAACATTCCATTATCACATTTTATTGAAGGATGTTATGAGGCAAAGGCAATGCTGCCAACACCCGCAGCTAAAGAAAATTTAGGACGATTATTGAGAAGTAAATTATCAGGAGAAGCGAGAAAATGTATCTTTGGATCGACTTGTAATAATATGGAGGAATTAATTGAGAAACTCAAAAGAGTATACGCCTCAGCAAAAAGTGTGTACCAGTTACAAGGAGAATTAGGGAATACCTATATGTGGGAAAAAGAGAACGTACTTTCCTATGCAGCTAGAATTAAGGAGATTGCCGACAGAATCGAAGACGCTCATAGACTCAACAATAATGGACAAGTAGATAATACCTTCAAACAGAACCTTCAAAAAGATGTTATTCAATGCTTTATTCGCGGTCTGCGTCCCGAATTAGAAATTCGAGTAAAAACAAAGGAAACATTCAAAGAAGGTTTCAATGACACAATCAACGTAGAAAGAGACTTGGCAGCATCATCCGCACTACGCAGAAATAAAAATTCAGATTATTTAAAAATGGATGATTCTATAAATAATAGAAATAATAAAACAACTCGGTTCAATGTTGCACGAGATAACAACATAAATTGTATAATATGTAAAAAACCAGGTCATGTTGCTGAAAATTGTTATCATTTAACCAAAGTACAAGAAGCAGTATCTAGAAAACAAAGTCCTAATTTTTTATGCAAAATCAACAGCCTAGTAATAATCACCAACGACGAGAAAATATTTACAATAATTCTGCAAGAAATAATTACCGGAATAACCACTTTTTAGGAAACAGAAATAACAATTATGATAATAATAACTGTCCGAATAACAATTTTTCAAGGAACAGGAACAACAATTATAATAACTTTTCAAGTAACAGAAATAATTATCCTAACAGCAATAGATTCCACAATTACAATAATAATAATTTTTCGAGAAACAGAAATAATGATAATAGACAAGAAAATTTAGATCACAACAGGTATGCAAATCACAGACAATTTTTAAATCAAAATAGCCAACGAGAAATACGAAATCAGCAATTAAGTAGACCAAATCAAAATTATCCACAAAAATCAGAAGTTATATGCAACTGTTGTAAAAAACCAGGACATGTTATAACAAATTGTAACGTTAGATTAAATAAACAACAATCGCAAAATTCGGAAAACTCAAACGCTCTCCCCAGTACGGATGCACTGAGGAAAGCGTAAGGCAAGAACCAGAAGCATCCACTTCTAACGATCAACCGGCTATAAAGATAAGCGTTTCCAAACCAAGTATAATTCCATCGATAATGATATGCGCAGAAGGCCTTCAAAGCCCTGCTCGCATGATGATAGATACCGGTGCTGGTCGAAATTTGATTAAACAAAATTCCGTAAATCCTAATTTGCCAATAAATGAAAAAATAGTGTTAAAACTTACAGGAATAAATAATTTACCACTTTTTACAATGGGACAAATACAAATAAACATTCTAGGATATCCAACAATATTGAATATAATTCCTAATGAAGTTCCAATAGATGAAGACGGAGTTCTAGGTTCAGAATTTTTTTGAGAAAATAAAGTCAATATAAATTATGTATCAAAATGTCTAGAAATACAAAATAAACTGTATCCATTTGAATCGACACAGATATTAACAATTCCAGCTAGAACAGTAACAACATTTTATGTTCCAATTGAAAATACTGAAAAAAGCGAAGGTTACGTACCTCGGCTACATTTTGGCGAAGGAATTTATGCAGGAGACGCAATTGTAAAAAATTGCAACGGTAAAGCTTATATCAAATTTGCAAATACAAACGAAATTTCAGTAACGATATCAATACCAGCTATTCCTTTAGAAGACTTTGAAGAAAGAGATTTTCAAAATGTAACAAGTCAATCAAGCAATTTAAAAAACTTAAGTGATGACGATTTATCTAACCAAATTCTGAATAGCTTCTTAAAAACCGAAAATTTTTTCAACAATCCATGCAGATTTTTCAACATAACAGGGGAAGAAAGAATAGAATGCATCAAAAAACTTCTTCGTTTGGATCATTTGAATCAAGACGAATACGAACATGTAGAAAGATTAATTATTAACAATGCAGACAGATTTCAAATCCCAGGAGAACCACTTGAAGCTACTAACGTTTTGCAACATTCGATTCCAACTACAGATGATTCTCCAATTTTTTCAAGACAATATAGATTTCCCCCTGTTCATAAAGAAGAAATTACAAAACAAGTTGACGAATTATTAAGAAATAAAATAATAAAACCTTCACAGTCACCGTATAACACTCCAGTTTGGATTGTTCCTAAAAAACCAGACTCTAAAGGTAAAATAAAATGGCGAATGGTTCTAGACTTCAGAAAACTTAATGAAAAAACAATCGTAGATTCTTACCCACTACCTAACATAAACGATATACTCGATTCACTCGGATCTGCCAAATATTTTTCAGTGTTTGATTTAGCTACTGGTTTTCATCATATAAAAATGGACCCTAAAGACTCTCATAAAACTGCATTTTCTACACCTCATGGCCATTATGAATTTGATAGAATGCCCTTTGGTTTAAAAACTGCCCCTGCAACATTTCAAAGGTTAATGGATATTACTTTAACTGGATTAATAGGGACAGAACTCTTTGTATATCTTGACGACATAGTCATATTTGCTGATACACTAGAAGAACATGAGAAAAAATTTAATAATTTAATACAACGTCTTCGAAAAGCAAACCTTCATTTACAACCAGACAAATGTGAATTTCTACGACCTGAGATAGGATATTTAGGTCATATAATTGATAAAAATGGAGTTCGACCGGACCCCAAAAAATTAATAGCCGTAAAAGAATTTCCAGTTCCAAAAACACAAAAGAATGTCAAACAATTTTTAGGATTAGCAGGATATTATCGTAGATTTATCGAAGGATTTTCCAAAATTGCCAATCCTCTTAATCAACTTCTAAAAAAGGATACCCCTTTCATCTGGACCGATAAACAGCAAACAGCTTTTGATATTTTAAAATCAAGATTATGTGAAGAATCACTTTTACAACGACCCGATTTTTCGCAACCTTTTGTTCTCACAACAGATGCCTCAGGATACGCAATAGGAGGTATATTATCACAAGGCAAAATAGGCAAAGATAAGCCAATAGCATATGCCTCACGTAGTTTAAGTGACACTGAGAAAAAAAAATGACACATATGAAAAAGAAGCACTTGCAATAATATTTTGTGTCACTCATTTCCGCCCTTATTTATATGGAAGAAAATTTACCCTAGTAACTGATCATAAACCACTAGTTTGGTTTCAAAATTCTAAGAACCCTTGCTAACGAGTTTCGCGCTGGAGGTTAAAACTCGCAGAATATGATTTTGATGTAGTATACAAAGCAGGAAAAATGAATGTCAATGCAGACGCTCTTTCAAGAAACCCTATTATTAATGAAGAAAGATCAAGAAATTTACACGAAGATGATAATGATACCTTTATGACATCTCAAGAAAAAATGAATCTTGAGAATGCTTTTATAAGAATTAATCAAGAAAATAATATCAAAGAAGGAAATACTTCGAAAAATAAATATTTTAATTCAGTATTCGTCGAAGATGATGCGAATGACTTTAGTGAAACTTCAGAAGGACCAATATTCGATGTTAATTTGAGGTTATCGGATATTTTCAATGGAATCTTAAATGAGAAATTACTTAACGAAATTAATAAAGATATAGTCAAATATAAAAATTTATTTAAACTACTATCTTTAAAACTTCCTGCTATAAATAATGAAAATTCGCCATGGAAAACCATGACTACTAGGGGTAAAAAGAAAAAGCAAGAACAAATGAAAAATTCAAATCAGCATAAAAATCAAGAAAATTTAAATCAGCATGAAATCCAAGAGAAATTAGATGAAAATTTTTCTTCTAAACCTCTTGTGAAAGAACCTCGAGGCAGGCCAAGAAAAAATCTACTTACAAATTTAAAAATTATTCCCTCTCAAACGAAAAGAAAGAGAGGTAGACAAGGAAACAAATATATGAAAATGAATTACCAGAAATAAATATGCAAAAAGAAAGCCGAACAAAAGTAAAATCAGATTCCGACTCTGATCCTGATTCTGATCCTGAATATTTGGACTATTTAAAGGAAATCCAAGCAAAAAATAAAAGAAATAAAAATGGCAAAAAGCCTAAACAATTTATTATACCTCAAGAAGAAAAAAGCGAAAATTATTTTTCAACTTCTGAAGACGAAGTAATTGATATGGAACCTGAAGAAAAAGAGAGCTCTGAAAGCTCTTGTATTGAAGAAATTTTTGAAAATGAAAATATCGAAGACACTTTTAATGAACGAAATTATGAAATAAACAAAAATCGACAAATAGAAACCAGGCAAAATCTCGAAAATGGTAATAATTCAGAATTCGAAGAAAACCGTCCACCCCCAGAACCCCCTCCACTCAACTCAAAATCTACCAAGCAAATTTTAATGAATAAAAATATCGTTGAATGTCGCGATCAATTAACAATGCGAAAAGATAATTATGTATATTTTGTTACAACAAATGGAAATCCTCGAGATAATGGATCAAAAAGTCTAGAAAAACGTGGAACTTTACCAAAATTCAAAAACTTACAGAAGGGAACAGCGAAAGAAATTAAAAAAGGAAACTATTATCATTTTGCTCTTCCGATTGAAGGAGAAATTCAAGACAATTTATCTGAAACCTTGATTAATATAAAATTGTCAATTTATTCATTACACGAATTATCTCAAAAATTGAATTTACGATCAATTAGTATTTCAAAGACTTCAAAAATCAACCATATAGCTTGGGAAGAAATAAAATTAATATTTGATTCAGTTTTTGCAAATTCACTTACGAAAATAATCGTTTGTAATGGCATAACGCAATATCCAACAAAAGAACAAAGATCGCAATTAATTGAAGAAGCACACTCCTCAGCATTAGGAGGCCATAAAGGTGTCACAAAGACCTATAATCGAATTCGCCAAAAATTTTTTTGGGAAAATATGAAAGTCGATATTCAAAAGTATATTCAAGGCTGTTTACAATGCCAAATAAAAAAGTTAGTTCGAGTTAAAACTAAAAATCCTATGGTTATTACCGATACACCCACTACTGCCTTCGAAAAAATATCAATGGATATTGTTGGTCCACTACCAGAAACAAAGTCTGGTAATCTGTATATTCTTACTATACAAGATAATTTTACAAAATATTCTCTGGCAATACCTCTTCCTAATCATCAAGCTGGTACAATAGCAGACGCATTCGTGAAAAAATTTATTAGCATATTTGGATCGCCAAAAGGAGTACTAACGGATCAAGGCAGAGATTTTTTAAGCAATTTATTAAAAAGATTAGCAAAACGCTTTAGAATCAAACAATTTTGTACCACAGCTTTTCACCCTCAATCCAATGGATCACTTGAACGATCACATCATGTCCTAGGTGAATACCTCAAACAATTTGTAGCAAAAAATTCAGAATGGGACGATTGGCTAGAATTAGCAATGTTTTCATATAACACAAGTGTACACGAAGCCACAAAATGTACGCCTTACGAATTAGTTTTTGGAAAATTAGCCCGTGAACCCTCTAGTGAACCTCTATCACAAAGTGAAAAATTGCAAACCTATGATGATTATTTGATCAAATTTGTCACACAACTGCATGAAATGCGAACGCAAGCAAGAGAAAACCTCATAAAGGCAAAAGAAAAATCAAAAATGTACCACGATAGAAAAATAAATCCCTTGGAAATAAAAATTGGGGATAATGTATTTTTATTAAAAGGAGGAAAAATTAAAAAGCTGGATAATCAATACACAGGACCTCACGAAGTTTTAGATGTACTAGGAAAAGGAAATGTAAAAATCAACATAAAAGGAAAACCGACAGTAGTTCACGTCAATCGAATAAAAAGATCGCACATATATATACAAAATTGATTAACTGAATTTGAATTCAAACTTAAAATAATATAAACTTTGAATAAAACCAAAGCGTTTAGAATAACTAAACCAGGAAATGTTTTAAACAAAAAGATACTTTGAAATTTTATTCTAATCATATTTTTTCTATTCCAGAGATTCGAGAAGCTCACTGTACCTTCAAATTGCAATGAAAAAATTTCAATATATTTCATGGTCTTTTTTTTCAAGAGCAAATTAAACTTCTTAAACTAGCAAGTATTTGCCAAATTGATCAAAGTTTTTCAAGTTTTCTCTTCTGTTCAGCACAAACTAAAAATCTAATATCATCACACAAAAATTATACCTCTTTAAAATTCTTATAAATACTTTCTTTATATTTGATTCAATCATTTTTGTTTTTTGTTCATTGAATATTTAAAAAACAAACTAATAACCTTTTTAGTAAGACAAATGCTAGTTTTTACTCGAATCAACATTTTATTTTATCACTTAAAGGAAAATATAGAAATATTTGCATTTTTTATCTTTTTTGGATAAAAAAAAGACTTTTTCTGACAAGAATAAATAAGCACTTCATAATTGGTGCCATGATAAATATAATTTCAATTTTGATTTTCTTCTATCAAGGGAACTTTTCTTGATTCCCATCCTATTGGAAGAACAGTTTCTACAAATATTGAGTCTGTAAATGTAAACTGTGCGATGGCGTTACAAAATTGTTAATGTAAAAATTGCTTTTCCAATAGAAATTAATGTGCAACAATAACAAATTGAATATTTACTATTCTTCATATGTTTCATGCACAAATAACTCTATTAATTCAACAAGAAAGATTAGAAAAACAATTAAAAGTACAAGAATTGTAGGAAAATCTATTACCCTGTTATTATGTAAAATTGTTTTTCTTATGATTATTTTATTCACTTAATAATACACCAATGAAATTGAAGTTCATGAAATTAATTTTTAGAAACATGTAAAAGTAATAATAAGCAATAGCAATGCCATGTTTTGAAGAAATCAATTTTAGATTTAACCAAGTTTTTCTCTTCAATGTACCAAGTTACAATGTCTATTAATTCATATATGTAATCAGCGATCTTAATATTATTTTTAATCTCTATTAATATTATATATGTCAATTTCTTTCAAGTATAATCAATAATTTATAAGGCTTTTTAGATTTTATGTTTACTAATGTATACATTTAACGATCGTAATTCTTGGAAATTACTCCTTAATATTTTATATTTAATCGATAAAATTTTACAATTTTTAATCTTCTTTTCATCAACAATCATCATGTAAGTTTAAATAGTTATTTTCAATAAAAAAAAAATTGTCAAATTACCCAATACCACTATAACATATGTAATCAATGATTGTAATATCTCCAGAATTGTATCCTCTGTTATTACTATGCATTTATGAAAAACTTGTTATAAATTTTTAATTCACAACAATAATTTAAAGTGTAAATTCCTATATATAACCGAAATGTTTTATGTTATGAATTCTTTAATTCAACTAAAAATATGTACTTGGTTGTGTAAGCATCTTGGATTTAAAATGTAATCTTCTACCGAAGTTTCGATCGCGGATCGTTAACTCCCCGCGTTCGAATTAAGGGGGGAGGTGTCACGTTCCGCGACTCTGCCGCCACAAGTAACAAGCAGATTAAGAAACCAATAAAGGGATCAAGACAGCATTACAGCGAGTGTGATTTTATCGACGCAAGTTATAGACAAATCTACAGATCAATAGGATGATCAATATGAAATTACCATGTGTCGTTATAATACCCACACATGATAACAAATCGACTGACCCAGAGAGAAAGTGAATGAAGCCCTACAATACCAACACACTACCGTCATAACATGCGACTTGTAATAGCATGTGACTTGTAATAACATGAGACTGGTCATAGCATGTTACTCGTCATACTTGACCTTTCAAAGTTCTATAAAAAGCGAAAGTTCCAAGAGAAGTCAGTCCAGTACCATCATCTCTACACCGCGAGTTCAGTTAGTTAGTCAACGTTCGATTTCTACAATGTGACCAACGCGAGTCCAGTCCACTGCCATCGAATCTATACCGCGAGTGCAATCCAGTCAGTCCAGCTTCACCAGATTACTACCGCTACTCAACCCGAATTCTAACTCGACGCTGAGTTCAACGACATTAGAAAGTGAAGGGAAATCGCCTTCCAAATTTTCTCGAAACTGGGAGCGAAGAATCAACTAGATCAACTGTCTAGATTACGAATTTACTATAGAACAGCAACTATCTGAAGATTACAAGTTACACTCAACTGACCACATTCGCTTACTGGACTCAATTGATCATCAATCAATTCAACTCAGGATAACTAAAAGGGTATTTCTAATTTTGATTCTATTTTACGTTTCCATGGTGCTTACCTGATATAATTTTAATTGTCAATAAATATATTTTATATACCTAACCCTTCTCAATCACTGACTATTCCTCATCCCTTAGAGAGGATCCTTCTGATCCTGACATAAAACGAGGAGATCTTTTAAAAAGAGAAATGTTACGTTTCTGACGTAACAATGCTATGAATAAAAAAATAAAAATAAACTATTATATTAGCCAATAAAGGAACTGTAGTTTGAATCTAATTTTTATGTGAATTAAAGTTTCAAATTTATAGAACGTAGACAAAAACCAATGGCAAATTATTGAAAAACCTTATTAGGAATCTACTTTGTCAATGTATACATTTATGAGAATTTATTTCTGAAGGTAAAATACTAATTTAAAATATACTAAAAGATATTCATACACTCTTCTATCAATTCTAAAAAAAGTTAAAGTATCAATTTACGCGATATGTATTTGAATTTATTCACAACGTATTTCAACAGTAACTTTATAAAAATCACTATCTTACTTTCACAAAAATACATATATCCACTCTTTATAAACATATTTTTAAGTTCGTAAATTTTAAAAACCAAACTTATTTGCAGAAGATCTGTTTCAATCTGCGACCAACGTCAGAACACATATAAGTATAAGCTAATTACTAGAAAAATTAATAATTTAAATTAATTAAAATACTGTTATTACATTTTAAAGTGACATATTTGATAACATGTTTGCTATTATATTGACCCAAAATTCATAGAATTTTTGTTCATTTCTCGTTATTTTGGCATTGGGTCATAATTTTCTTTGATTGAAATTATCTCTATTAGATATAAAAATACGCAAAAAAAAGAAAAGAAAGGCAAACGTTTCGGCAACATATGGGGACCCTCTTCAGTGCCATAAATTCAAAGATTAATTCAAAATTTCTGTAAATGATTAAAATATAGGATATAATTAAAATAAGGATTATCATAGAATTTAAAAAACTTATTTCAAAGATTGCAATTCAAAATGAAGTAGTCCAGCATGCAGCATCACGAATTAAAAAAATATTTAGAGTTCACACTGAATAAAAAATCGGATAAAATGAAAAAAAAAAAAAAAAAATTTTGCAAACGAACCCGAAATTTTAAAAAAATTTTATTATTAAAGAAGGATGCCCACTTGGATATTACTGACAAGCGCGAACAAGGTTTACATTTTTCGAAAACTTTTCTTGAGGACTTTGTTACCGGAGTCTCTCACAGAATGATCTGACTGTTTTAAAAACCGACTCGGGACATGCGTCTTCGCTGAACGACAATTTTTTTCCCTTTTTTTTATATAAGCAATCCTGAGTGTAGAATTTCGTAAAATATTTTAAATGTTTTAGAATATTTTTATTTATGACGTCTCGTGAATAATAGGATTTCATGAAAGACTAAATGTAAACGAATGCATTGTATCTTTATTCGGCGATGTGTATATATTGGAGTTGGCTAAGTAACTGTTCTCGAAAAACTCGTCAAGTTATATCTGACTAACTATGAAGTTTATTCCCTCGCATGGATTGGCCAAAATTCCTTGGTACAGCCTGCAATATGGTCAACAACCGATGACCTACGAATGATTCCGATGAGGGAAAACCCACAGGGTAGCTTTATTTCATAAATGACGCTCCTCTAGTTAAGCGAGCCCTTAGTTTACGACAATCCTAAGCTGGGTCTGACTTGAGGATACATGCTACAGTTGGATTGTCCCTACATTTGGTCGTTTTATTACAATTGCTCGAATTCTATTTAAGTCCTTCGTATTCAAATCCTCATTTACAAAATAACAAATTAGACCTGATGATATTTTAAGCAAATTGTCGTAAAGTTTGGAACGAACAAAATTGGGTTCTATGGAATCAAAAAATGGTAAACGACAGAACATACTCCCCCCGTTGAGAAGATCACGATCAACACATACATAGGAATCCACAAACACATACATATAAATCTACAAACAGATGCATGTGTATAAAACAATTTTACATTAGGTCATTCACGCATTATTTCCTGCAACGTCGTTGTCAGTCATTGGTAATGGCGAAAGTCTCTTGACACTGCGCTTGAATTCACCGTTCTTAGTTTTAACAGTGACAGTCCTTATTATTCCGTCTTCTCCTGGAAATACTTCGATGACACGACCTAGTGCCCATTGCATTGGAGGTAAATTTTCTTCCTTCAGCAAGATGATGTTTCCTTTCTGATTGGATGTTGGCGGGTAGTCCATTCATGTCGAATATTTAATTCATTTAGATATTCTTTGGGCCATCTGCTCCAAATATGCTTTCTAATCCTTTGTATATGCTACCAATTTGATAGTCTATTGGTTGAAATTTTTCTATAGTCAACCTCAGGAAGACTTGTTAGAGCATCACCTATTAAAAAGTGATCGGGTGTGAGGACTAGGAGATTATTAGGGTCAGAGGAAATCGGGGTGAGAGGTCGAGAATTTAATATTCCCTCGACTTCGATGACGAATATATTAAATTGCTCAAATGTGAACAGTTGGTCTGTAACTACTCTCGTAAGATGATGTTTAAAGCATTTGACTGCTGATTCCCAGATTCCCCCAAAATGGGGAGAAAGGGGAGGAATAAAATGACATTTTATTCCTTGATCGCTTAGAGATTTGATACAGCATTCTTTATGAGACTTTGAGTTCAAGAGTGCATAAAGCTCTCGGAGTTCATTATTTGCACCTACAAAATTGGTGCAAAACAAAATGTTTAACGGCTTTCCCCTTCGCGCCGTGAATCGTTTCAAAGCAGCTAAAAAACCGTCGGTAGTCAGATCGCTAACTACTTCTAAATGAACGGCCTTAACGATGAGACAAACGAAGATAGCCACATAGATTTTCACGCAAGTACGGTTTCCAAATTTTTTTTTCTTTCACGTAAAAGGGTCCACAATAGTCTATGCCTACGTTTAAAAATGGTCGTGCTTGTGTCAATCTGACTCTAGGTAGATTTCCCATGACGTATTCAGGTGTCGATGGGTTTGCACGAAGACATCTTACACATCTGCGGATCATCTTTCGTACTTGACTTCGTCCATCTGGTAACCAAAATTTACGTCTCAATGCGTAAAGAGTGGTTTGTATCCCAGAATGGTAATTATTTTGATGATAATTTTCGATAATAAGACTAGTTATGAGGTGTGATCGAGTAAGAAGAATCGGATTTTGCTGTGAATAAGGAAGATTCGAATTTTTTAATTTTCCTCCTACGCGTAATATATCTTGATCATCGAGAAAAGGATTAAGTGTAGCTAGTTTGCTCTTTTTGTGAACCGATTTTCCGTGTTTTATGTCGTGTATTTCTTCCGCGAAGTCTGAAGCTTGAATTAATTTGATAATCCTTTTTTCAGCGTCACCTAATTCTTCAACCGTTATTGAACCTGTATATTGTCTCTGAAATTTGAAACGCATGCAGCATGCAATTACGCGTTTGAGCTTATCGAACGACGAATACGCATGTAAAAGTTCAAATTCTGAGGGAGCTGTTACCAAACAGGTTATCTTCTTTATTTCTGGTAGCTCGTTTACGGATTTGAGCTTGAAGATTGACCATTCAGATTCATTCTGGCTAAGCCAACGTGGTCCTTCAATCCAGTGTGTGTTTTTAACAAATTCGCGAGTCAATTGACCTCTAGATAATGCATCAGCTGGATTGTCGGTTGAACGTACGTGGCGCCATTGATCAGGTTTTGATCGGCCTTGTATAATTTTCAAAGTATCTGTGACCTGTGTTATCAGTTTAGAGAGTAATTGTGAGTTGGACGTTTATCGCACTTTCGAGTATAGTGTGACGTCTTCTGAAATTACCTACTTTCTTTTTTCTCCGAATCTTATTTTTCTTCACTATTTCTCGAAATATTAATAATTGTTTTACATCTATAAAATATTTTATAACTTTCAACGAATTTCTCAATTTTTTGTAAACAGTTAAGACTAGAAATTTTTTAAGATAATTTCGAAACGCAGCTGCACCAATATAAATACTGAAAATATACTTAAACTATCGTAAAATATAATAAACTTTGTACCTCTATATTTCGACCAAAACACGTCGCCCACAATCGTATTTCCTTTTCAAATACAAACGTCTACCAGCGTCTAACAAGATAAATTCATAAAACTCCAAACAAATACAAGCAGTAAATAGTCCAGTATTTAGCCATCACAGGAAATCATAAACAGCTTAGGCTGCCACTCAAAAGGGACCGCGCTGGTACCCCGCCCATGAAAAGACAAATAGATACAAAGTGCACTCTCTGTCTAGATAAGATCTTAGGCCTATTAAACATAGAAAATAAAACTTTCGAAAATAATATTTTATAAAATAATTGAATTAAATAAGAAATTAACATCACTTTTAATATTATTCAGTATGTTATGAATAGGAAAAGAAATTATTTTGACTAATAAGAGAAATGCAACTTGCATCTATTTTATTTTTGAACTAACGTTTGAAACTTATAGAATGTAACCATAAACTAAAAGCAATTTATTAAAAAGTTGTTAATAATCAGGGATCTACTTTACCGACGTGATAATTTACGAAAGTTATTTAAGAAGGTAAAATACCAGGTTATAAATTACTGAAAATTCTTCATACATTTCTGATTGTATTTTAAATTAATTCTAATAAATTCAAACATCAATTTATGTGATAATTGAATATATTTCATATTTATTTTCAATAGTAATTTAATAAACCAAACTATTTTACTTTCATAAAAATATACATTTATTCTCTATAAACATATTTCAAACTTCGTAAAGCTTTGAATCAATCTGATTTACGGAAACTTCAAACTAACTTGCAATCAATATTCAAAGATGTAATTGTATCAGAGAAAACTAATAATTTAATTTAATTAAACTACTATTATTCAGGATTTTAAGCAATAGAAATGTTTTGTTTTACCGACACGATCATGTAATTAGATATATATTTTATAAGCAACTTTGCACACAACTTTCAAATCAATATAATTTGTTTTAAATGTTAAATTATAACATCTTTACCTACAAATAAAAATGTTAAAACAAAGCAATAGAAAATTAAATTCAGAATTAGATTTTAGAATTAGAACTTATATCTTGAGAAATGAATTTCGTTAAAATAAAACTTATATATAAATTTATCTTCCTAAATGTAAGAATCATATATATTTAAACAAAATATTCGACGTTTAATAAGAATAATTTAGAAAACTAACTTTGAAATATGTATTAATCTTAAGCAATAATGATTCTTTTGAATTTTAAGTAGAAACATGACTAATTTAATGTAAATTCACGATTTTGTAAGTTCATTTAAGACATAAGAGAAACATATCATATTTTGACTCTTCGATTAGTTAAAAATTACTAAATCTGTAAACGTAATTGTTTAAATAATTAATTTTCAAAAGTATGTTATTTTAGAATATACATGTAGCGTCATCTCTTGGGAAATCGATGAATCTGGAAAAGTTTGGAAACTCCTACAAGGCCCAACCCAATGGGTCAGCCCTTGATATTTTCGTCGACTATTGCGGGGGCGTAACTATATCACTATAGACAGCCAACCAATCAAACAACTAAAACTACTAGTTTCAACTCCCCTAAAAGATTTTCAAGTAGAAAGGGAAAAGATGAGAATACATAAAAGCTATGCATTTTCATTTTTTAAGACAGTTCCGTTATGTTCCTTTTTTTCCTCTACGATTTTCAGTTCCGTTTCTCTACAATATTTCTATAAAAGTTCCGCTTGAAGGCAAATTTTAAATAAAGCAACAATCTAGTTAGTAAAAATTCCAGCAAGTTATACTCAATTTTCCGGTCAAATCAGTCGCGTTCGGTCATAATATACTAAACTGCTCAGCACTATATTAAAGTTATCAGGTTCCAGCCATCGATTTTCCAAGGGACCAATTCTAAAGGATTAACTTGAAAGGCTAAATAAAAGTAAGTTAATTCAATTTTTGCTATCTAACTTTCTCTCAATCTGTATTTTACACATTATATTATATACTCCTCCATATGAATATTTGGGTGCCAGTAACCAATCTGGTATCAATATTCATAGCTCTCTTTCCTTAAACTATCCCCGAGAATTCAAACAATCTGGTGTGCTCCATTTATGCGATGTGCAATTTTGTTTGAATTGCCAAAGTCTTTGCATGATTAATTTCGCATATAATATTATTGGTCCTAATAGGCCCAATGGGTCAATGATTTTAGCATTCTTGGAAAGAATGGTTCGTTTCGACTGTACCACGTTGAGTTTAATAGATTTACTAGTGTAAATGATACAATCGTTGCTTGCATTCCACGTAATGCCTAAAGTTTTTATTGTTAGGTCTTTGTTTAATTGAAAATTTGGAATAATACTCTCTTCATCTAAACCGCATAAAATTTGTGAATCATTAGATCCCCATTGTCGTAGGTTGAAACCGCCGAGCTTCATTAATTGAGTGATTTCGTTTTTAATTTTAATCATTTCTGTGATCGTGTTAGCTCCCGTGAGTAGATTGTCAACGTGCAAATCTTGTTTTAAAATGTCGGAAGCTATTGGGAATTTGTGGCCTTTGTCTTCAGCTAATTTAAGTAAGCAACGTACAGCTAGAAAAGGAGCTGAGGCTATCCCAAAAGTAACTGTATTTAACTCGTAGGTTTTAATGTCGTCTGATTTCCCCCAAAGTATACGCTGATACTTACGGTCCTCCTTACGTACAAGGACCTGGCGATACATTTTCTCTATGTCCGCAGTGACTACATAATTATACATACGAAATTTGAGGATCAAAGAAACTAAATCGCCTTGAATCGTTGGACCTACCATTAAATTTTCATTCAACGATAAACCAGTACTAGTTTTGGCAGAGCCGTCGAAAACTACACCAACTTTAGTAGATATGCTCGACTCCTTTATTACCGTGTGATGAGGTAAATAACATCCATTTTCGTCCTTGACATCTATGACCTCTGTCATGTGCCCTAATGAGAGATATTCGTTCATGACCTCCGTATAACGTATTTTTAGATCGGGATTTTTTTCAAATTTATAAAATAATGATCTGAGTCGATTTAATGCTTGAGTTCGTGAATCGCCTAAAGATTTATTTTTGAATGGCAAAGCTACGATAAACCGTCCTGAATTATCGCGTGAGACGTGTTGTTGGACGTGCCTTTCACATTCAAGCCCTTCCTTAGAAAGATGGGAGAAGGTGTGTACCTCTTCGATTTTCCAAAAACGATCGATTAGTCCATGAAGATCTGTTAGGTGACAATTTATGCGATTTTTTGACAGTGGGACTTGATTTGGAGTTCCTCCAATGACCCAACCCAAGCATGTCTTTTGTACCCATAGATCTTCTCCGGAGTGAGAGAGATCGATTTGGCCAATGCAAAACATGGATAAAGTAGGGCCTGCACCGATTAACAGATCTACAGGTGCAGGTTTGTGAAATGCTGGATCAGCAAGCGGTAGATTCGCTGGAATTTGAAGTTTATCGCGTGAGAGAAGTAATCTTTTTCTCAAACGAGTTATGTATTGAGCGAAAGGTTACTTGTACAAGATGTTTCGTCACTGTGGACAATTCGTTTAAGGCTCCAACAGAAATAGAGCATTTTTTCTTTATTAGAACGAGGCTAGTTGCAAACCTTTCAGTTATAAAATTAGCTGTTGAACAGGTGTCGAGTAGCAGTCGACCGCGTATTAGTTCATTTCGACTACTATAAACTTGCACTACTGCACTAGTCATTAATTGACTGGCTGGTGATAACATTTTTGAGGAGAAATGAGAGCATCCACACACAGCCTTCCGTACGATTCCCTGTCCCGTCAGCATCACACATCATCGAAGAGGAAAGAATCAACGCAAAGACCGCGATTGAAACTATACGAGGGATCGACGGACAAGACGATATAGGAATAGAAGATTTCATTAAAACTGTAAAGAGAGCAAAATCGAGATGTTCACAACCTAATTTACTACTGGATTTAATTATGGCAAATAAAATTACTGGCTTCGAAGAAAAAGCAATAAGATATCTACAAATAAATTCATACGAAGATTTGTATGATGCACTAAGACAAAATTTAAAAATCATCAAATTCAATTTTAGCTTTAAAATTAAAACTAGATAGTTGTAAACAAGGAGCAACTGAGTCTGTCCAAAATTTTACACTTAGATTCAGACACATTATAAACGAAATCAATTACGCTGTACAGGCACAGCATATCAATCCTACCGAACGTCGATTGAAAATTAAGCTCGAAGAACAGGAAGCAGTGAACCGATATCTTTTAAACCTTAGGAAAGAGATAGGTATACAGATACGACTTTTATAACCCAATACAATAACGGAGGCACAGACGCATGCCATAGAAACCGAAATGTGGTTAAAAGAAAGTCAACCTACAAGAACACAGGTAGTCACGAGACCTGTATTGAAGTACCTACCTGGGCGGCAACCAACATCACGACCTAACGCCAACACTAATGGAATAAAAACACCCAATCATTCACTACCACTGGAAGACAGGGTAAGAATGAATTGTTATTAATGTGGTAAAACAGGTCATTTTGCAAATCAATGTCACATTAGGCAGGGTTTTCAACCTGGCCAGAACGTCAAAAGACCCCCACAACCAATAAGAATGCTGCAAGAGGAAAGCACGGATGCAATATAGAAATGACACCGGAAGAAGTACAAGAACAAATAGACTTCGAGGATTCAGCCGAGTTTCTGCCGTATGCGGAAGACTCAGATCTATTAGAGCAAGAAGAATAACAGGAAGTTACCGACTTCTAGTCGACTCTGGAGCAGCAATCAACTTAATAAAAGAAAAAATCCTAGACGAACGAGACGTTAGACAAAAACACTTTAAAAAAATTTGTTATGGGACGGGACGAACACGTTTCCAGTGAAACCGTAAAATTTCACTTTTTCAATTAAGAACACATATTTCATATTATCCCCAACGATTTTCCCCTACCGGAAGATGAAATTATCGGACTCAAATTATCGGACTATCAAGATGTATTAATAATCGACCAAGACACAGTACCGGACAGGATATATAAAATTAAGAACGGAATTATAAAAGTACCCATTCAAAATCACTCAACGCAACCAGCAGAAATACCAAAAAGAATTAAATATGAAGAAATTTATACTATGTGTTCCCGAGACGTGAACTTTACAAAAAGGGATGAATCATGGCAACGATAACAAGAAATTCTTAAATTATCAAACTTGGAACCTTTGGAACCAGAACAAAAGCAATTTATTAAAAAGATAATAAGAAAATATCAAGAAGTTTTTTCACTTGACACTGAACCTTTACCATGTACAAATCTAACGGAACAGGAAATTGTACTTAAAACTGGAAAAATCATTAATTTACGATTAATAGCGTAGATGATGGCCTTTCTGGTATATGTGAAGGTGTTATATTGAGAAAATTAATAGATCAGTTTCAAAAATTCTTTTGAAAAAGAATATTTATTATTTTCCTCAACAAGTCAGTCGACGTTTCGAATGAAGCTTCATTCCTTTTCAAGACTAAAATAAATAATAATATATATAGGTTACTAGACGATGAAGCGAATAACAACAAATAGCCAAAGACATACGCAGAAAATATCATAAGAAATTACCTTAGAAAGTACGTTGCGAGGATTTCGAGTTTATAACAAAACAATTTATAAAGAAGACGTCACATGGTTATGTATAAAAAATTTTTCGTTGAAAATAACAAATTGATGAAGTACCGAAAACCTATCTGGTCTGGACGTTACTTGAATTTCTATTCTAATCATAGCCTATCAAACAAAATTGGTATTATATACTCATTGACTGATAGAGCTATACTTTTATCACATGAAAAATACCACAATGAAAATTTGATTTTAGTCAAAAATACCTTAATTAAAAATGGATATCCATTAACTTTATTAAATGAAAAAATTGCCAATAGATACAAGTATCTTATAAGTAATAAATATCAAAACAAAAAACTAACTGAAACTAATGAATCTAAAGAAAATAATAAAAAAATTATTACTTTACCCTATATTAATAATTTTCAAGAACAATTTCACAGAATATTTAAAAATTCAAATTTACAAATCATCTTTAATTATGACAACACTATTCGGCAAAAGATACTTAAGTCTATTAAAACACCAACACCTACTAAATTTAAATACAACGTAGTTTATAAAATTGAATGTATACAATGCAACAGTTTATATATTGGTCAAACTTGTAGATTCTTACATAATAGAATGTTAGAACATGCTAGATCAATTAAAAATTACAATAGTAATAGTACTGCACTTGCACTACATGCTCATAAATTTAAACATAATTTTGATTTTAGTAAAGTTAAAATTTTAGAACATGAACAAAATATAAAAAAAAAGACTTCTCCTAGAAATGATTCATATCCAAAAAAATAAAAACTCTATTAACTTTAGAACGGATATTGAAAATCTCAGTGATATTTACTTTACTATAATCCAACTTGCCAAATAAATGTTTATTTTAATATTTAGCTATTTACTTTATAACTATCTACCTAATTAAAATTTTTGAATTTAAAAATTTTTCCCGCCTTACAGCTATAATATCTATCTTAACCTTACATTTCGGGTACTTTTCAAATTAGTCGTCATGGACTCTCCATGAAATCAGTTAACAGCTCATATACATAAATCAATCTTTTAAAATGAGTAAGTTTATTATATTTCATTTTTAGCATGTTTTAACATTTCAAATATAATTTTAATATTTTTTAATTGAGTATTACTTGTGCTGAATTTTCTTGTTTTATTTATAGATTCCTAATACAATTGTAATATAAACTTAACCTCTTAAAGGTTAAGTTTACTATTTCTTTACATCTTACGATGAATTTTAAAACTGAAACCACAACATAACTGGATTTATCTACTGGCAAATTTTTCAAAAATTTTTTAATTCTTTTAATCAAGTTTATGCAACATGAATATTATGATTACAATGAAGTATTAACTAAAGACTTCATCAATTTGTTATTTTCAACGAAAAATTTTTTATACATAACCATGTGACGTCTTCTTTATAAATTGTTTTGTTATAAACTCGAAATCCTCGCAACGTACTTTCTAAGGTAATTTCTTATGATATTTTCTGAGTTTGTCTTTGGCTATTTGTTGTTATTCGCTTCATCGTCTAGTAACCTATATATATTATTATTTATTTTAGTCTTGAAAAGGAATGAAGCTTCATTCGAAACGTCGACTGACTTGTTGAGGAAAATAATAAATATTCTTTTTCAAAAGAATTTTTGAAACTGATCTATTAATTTTCTCAATATAACACCTTCACATATACCAGAAAGGCCATCATCTACGCTATTAATATTTATACTGGTAACAACACAAATATATTTTCAAATTAATTTACGATCACACAGATTACCCGAAAAACACAGAGAATTTGCATTACAAGAAACGGAGAAAATGTTGAAAAAGGAATCATTAGAGAATCCCAATCACCGTTTAACGCTCCATTATAGATAGTACCTAAAAAAGGAGATAAGTTGAGAATGGTCATAGACTATCGAAAAATTAATGAATACACAGACCAGGATGCTTATCCCTTGCCCGTGATAGACGATATCCTTGATCAATTAGGCAAAGTGAAATTCTTTCCTGCCTTTGACTTATCAGCGGGTTTTCACCAGATCCCGATGAAGGAAGAAGACAAAAAAAATACAGCTTTCTCCACTTCACAAGGACCCTTTGAGTACAATCGAATGCCCTTTGGATTAAAGAACGCACCTGCAACCTTCCAGCGAATAATGGACAATGCATTCCGCGGATTAATTGGTAACAAATGTTTCGCTTACATTGACGATATAGTTATCTTCGGAGAAACAATCCAACAACATAATCAAAATATGGAAGAAGTTTTGCAAAGAATCAAACAGGCCATGCCCGCGTAATGCTTTAGTGTTGGCCCTACATAAATTTCGTCAGAGCCATCTGGCGTAAGCACAAAACCCTAAAAGAAGATAATAGATGACTGTTCAGATCATGTTCAAATCATATTCAGATCATGTTCAGATAATTCAGGAAATAATGAAATCGGAATAAACTTTGAGGATAAATAAAATTATGCAAGTAATTATTATCGAGTAATTCTTCGAATCGTATTTATAATCTTGCTTTTTGTAATTGCAGTTTCCTGATGAGTGCATCCTCACATAAATGGAGTTATAATTGTGTATCGCAGAGTACTGTCAGGCTAAAGACAAATAGAGATGATCACCCAAGCGTCCCAAAATTACAAATATATACATTGAAATAATAATACTCCATGTATGTGAGGATGCACTCATCAGGAAACTGCAATCACAAATACACCAAAAGCAAGATTATAAATACGATTCGAATAATTACTCGATAATAATTACTTACATAATTTTATTTGTCCTCCAAGTTTATTCCTATCCGTTAGCATCTTAGCACATTTTAGGGACCTTTAGTGATGGCCCTACGGTGTGGGGGTCAGCGGGGTGAGGTTTAGGAAATTATACTTCGGCGCCATCTGGCGTAAGCTCATAACAGGATCAAAGTATAGTGGCCGCTATCGCCTATGCTCGCCAACACGGCATGGAATCAAACAACTTGGACTACGTTTAGAACCCAGTAAATGTGATTACTTGAAACCTGAATTAGAGTACTTAGAACACATAATAACCAAAGAAGGTGTGAAACCTAACCCAGAAGAGTTAAGCGCGATCAAAAACTTTAAAGAACTGAAAACCGTGAAGGACGTGCAATCCTTCCTAAGACTATCTGGTTATTATAGAAAATTCATAAAAAACTTTTCAAGCATTGCAAGACCACTCACTAAGCTAACTCAAAAAGACACAATATTTGACTGGACATTAAACTGCGAAAAAGCATTCTACGACTCCAAAAATGCATTAATATCAGCACCAGTGTTAAGGTTTCCGAATTTTAAAGAACAATTCACTTAACAACTGACGCCTCAAATCAAGGCTTAGGAGCAGTTCTTAGTCAAAATGGACACCCATGCTTATTCATCTCAAGGACTCTCAACAAAGCCGAAGAAAGATATAGTACCTCTGGCTCCATAACATCAAGGATCCTAGCTCAAGATTGCTACGATGGCGATTGAGAATGGAGGAATACGATTACGACATCGAATACGTAAAAGAAAAAGAACACAAAGTTGCAGACTGTTTATCCCGACTTTTCCCTATAACATCTGATATTTCAAAACAGGCAATCTGGGAAGCAGGAATATCCGATGAGGAAGATGGAACTGCGGAATTAAAAACTCAGCCACAGAAAATCGAAATTTTCGGTACCCCAGTTATAACAGAAGATAGGGTACTAAAAGGAGAGGAAAAGATCAATTTACCACCAAGAAGGATGAGAGAACCTTCGGAGGAAACAGCGAACGAATCTACAAAAGACATGACAACCGAAAAACTTGACATGCATACGAAATTTATAAATTGGAGACTGCAACCCACCTTCGGCAAAGTTAAGACAAAACCTAACGCGATAGGAAAGTTATGGAAGGAAATGCCCGACTATGATGAAGAATATTGGCTCATAAAATTAAGTTGGATTATAGAGGAAAGTAATAGCAAAAAATTAACCATCATAAGGCTTATTTTCGGAGACCCACTATTTACCCCACAGCGAAAGGAAATACTTCAGGAAATGATGGAATTTCTCTGAAATTATTACCCTCACCTAAATTCCCACTTATGTTTCACGCCTACCAGAGAATTGACAAAAGAAGAAAAGCAGGCTATAATCAAAGAAGCACACTCCACTCATCTTGGAGAGAAGAACACGCTTGAAAAGGCTAAGACCATCGGCTTATGTCTCGGAATGGACAATGAAATTAAAAAATACGTGCAGTCTTGCCCCATTTGCCAACTACAGAAAACAACGCGCATAAAGAATCAAGCGAAGAGCATATTACCTGATATACCTTCTCCCAATGAATTAACATTCGGAAGAACACCCAATATCCCGTCAACGGTCTACACCTCACCTGACCTAACTTATCAAGACCTCATAAGGAAATGGAAGAAGAAACACGAAGAGATCATATTCAAAACCCGAGAGAGAATCCAGGTAGAAATGGAGAAGACAAAAAGAAGACTCGACGAAAATATAACTAGAAAACATCCAATATATAAAGCAGGAGATCTTGTCAAAACACTTAAGATCACTAAGCAAAATAAATTACAACCTGCCTGGAAAGGTCCTTTCGAAGTCATAGATTACATCGACAATAACAATCTAAGAATTAGAAATACAGATAAGATCATTCGAATACACATAGACCAATGCATGCCGTATTTTTCAGATGCTGATACAGACGATAACGCTGCTAGCACTAGCTATGATTAGTCAGTCGAATTACACTCTGACGTCTCTTAAAGGGAATGTTTATATAGAAGAACAGTCAAAGGTTCACCTTTACCACGAAACATGGAAACTTGTTATTGGGATGAATTTCACTTCAAATGACCAACGACTTACTGCTATCGACACCACTATTAGAATAGCTGAAACAGCATGCAATAACGAATGTCTACCTATGTATGATGTACATCTAGTTAGGAATCGATACAATAGATTAAGATACAAAAATACCATCCTCATGAAGCTCTTAGGAAAACATCAAACCAGGTAACGACGAGCATTAGCCAACTTCGTCGGAGATATTTCAAAAACATTATTTGGAACCCTCAACGAAAATGATCTGATTCAAATAAATGCTGAATTTGATAAAGTTTACAGTGACAGTAAGAATATAGCTACCGTGTTGTCAAAACACACAAAAATTCTTAAACTCATCTTGGATTCCTCATCAGTCAATCACAAGGAACTACTAAACAATCTAAATAGCGAGCGACAACTAGCTGGAAATCTGAGCATAGGAGTGAACGCTATATCCAAAGACAGCTTTGTTAACAGCAAGTTGTTAATAGCCGTAATTGTGATAGACGTAACCAACGAAGATATCGACACGGCAATTGATTCTATCAATGACGGCAAACACGGAGTAGTACACCCATAATTGCTCACATCAAAGATCCTGAAGGAAACTATTCGAGAGTTCGAAGAAAGACAAAGAACGAGAAATCACTTCGACGCCGAAGAAAGCAACTACCAGCACTTCATCGACATTAGTCAACTGTCCGTAGCAATCATTAAAGGATTGTTTACTTACGTTGCACAGTGGAGTGAAATAGAAATACGAGGTTCAAAATCATTTTCTGAGCTGAATTCTTGACCGATTTGAGATTTTTTGTTGTTGAAAAATCCAACATTAAATTTTGAAGAGATCGCTGCAGGCCGATTTTTGAATTTGTTGTTGTTACAACTTTTATGTTAATGTAAATAGCGGAAAAAATGTCGATTTTTTGAATTTTATTTTTTATTTCTTCGAGTAAATTTTTCCAAGGCCTGTCACACGCCAGCTTCCATGCGCAGGAGTATATAGAATGGAATAATTTCGTTGACATGTGAATTCATTTGTCATAAACAAATAGATATAACAATTAGTCAACGGAATGGATTGGTCATTTGTGAAATCCAATTAAGCATCGGAATCAATCTTTCCCATCTCTAAGATGATATCTCATCATGAAAATTCGTCATCCGTTATTATTTGGTAACTTTAACAACAAATAATATAAACAAATGCAACATATGGGCATTTGTAGGCAAAAACGAACCGAATTTCTTCCGAATCTTCATCATAATACATTGCTTGTGATGTTGACAGATGTTATCTTGTCATCCGACATTATTTATCAACATTAGCAACAAATAATATAAACAAATGCACAGTATGGGCATTTGTAGGCAAAAACGAACTGAATTTCTTCCGAATCTTCATCATAATACATTGCTTGTGATGCATTTGTTTATATTATTTGTTGCTAAAGTTGATAAATAATGTCGGATGACAAGATAACAACTGTCAACATCACAAGCAATGTATTATGATGAAGATTCGGAAGAAATTCGGTTCGTTTTTGCCTACAAATGCCCAGTTGAAAAAGAAAATAATAAAAAAAGGAGTTACCATACAAGCGAATTTCCCCGTGGGGATTCGACACTTGCGTGGCGTGGAAATTAGGAGTGGTTTATCAGGTGAAGCTCCCCGTGGGGATTCGACACCTTCTAAACTCTTCCTGGAATCTGGTTTATTTAATTGGGGAATGCCACGTTCGACGTGTCTCTCGATATGAGAGTTCACACTACTAATGGCACGAGTTGAGCTAACCGAGTTGCAATGTATTTTAGAACGACCCAAAGAAAAAGAAATGATTTGATTCTCAAAAATTCACGAAAGTAAAATAAAATCTAAAAACCATTGATCCCTAGCTAAGGGGGGACAGGAATCATAAGCGATCAGTTCTCACAAGATTAGGTGCGGTGATGCTATAATGCACCACACCCAATCTCGAGCCTCGATCTATGTTTGGCGTGTGTAGTGCGCAAAGCGGTAAGTCCTCACCTTAATTGGGCACGCAACCGAACTGATTTACGAGGATCTGCAATCAAGCACGTCGCCTCGGATTTCCACCTCTCAATCAATTCCCCCTTAATTAATATGCGCGCGCCTCAATCAGCCACTGCGATCAAAACCAACGCGATCAATAAATTAAGAATTTTATACATGATGCTTTCCCCCTTTTTTCTAACGTTTTAGGGATGGAAATCGGTATCAAAGGAAAGGTAATGTTTCCGCGATTCTGATGATGTCTTTCTAATTTCAAATGGTCGCATATCATGTCCTGTGGAAGCGTTCAAAGATTGGTACACGCTTAAAAGAGAAAGTGCACCGCGCGACAATGACGAGAAAGCCTTTCCCCCATCTCACTTCCCGCTGGCGCGTGCTACCTGCGTAGGCGCGGGCTCCTATTGGACAGCAGTATGGGAAGGTGTGAACTTTGTGTAAAGATTAAAAAGAATATAATTCTAAAGAAAAAGATTGGATATGTTGCTTATAGGTAATGATAAGTTTTAAGGTGAAAAATATACAAAAACCATTGAAATAAAACCCTATAAAAATGACCAATGGTCGCATGTTGTTAATTCATTTATGATTTTGGCATTTTGCTCATTAACTGTAGCGACCCTTTACCATTTCAAATAATAAATATTAATTTATTGTTATTTGTAATTTATATTGGTAACAACATTCGCCTATAATATTTAATGTATATACAGTATTTACAATGAATAAGCATGCAATAAATAATGCAAAAAAAATGTAGAAGAATTAGCAGCATGGGACGACGCCCACCCATCCAATGAACCATGCCGCAGCCTGCTTGACCTGAGCGAACGGTCGAGTTGAAGCAAACACAGGTTAGTGTGGCGCTCGCTGAGAATACGAACGAAAATGTCCATGAAAAACAGACTACCTCGTTCTCGCCACGCTCACTTCCGGTTTGAAAGTAAATCATTTATTACTGGGTGAATACTTAATCAAACCTCGCAATTCTTTCGTGCGAGTCTCGTGGGAATCTACTTGTTCTAAAGGTGAGCCTAATTTTGCGAATTCTTCCCCAGTTTCGTCGCAAAAGGCGGATACTTGAGGCTGGGCCGTCTCAGCGCGTCACCAAACGAAGTGATCCATTGCTCCCAAAGGATCAATTCGTTTTTCTGAGCCGCATTGTAGGCATGTATTTGCTATTTCTATATAGTTATTATTGAATGATGCTTCAATTCTAAACCTTAGAAATAAAATGGATAAAATTAATATTAATTTAAGGGTATATTTTTTTGTTTTTTGTTATTTTGCTGTAAAATAATATTATTGAATTTTGAATAAAAAATAAATAAAAGTGAAAAAAATGATTACTTTCTAATTTTTCTTATCATGCTACTTTGATAATGCTATTATTATTTTGTTGCTAATTTCCAAGATCTAAAGAAATAAAATAAGAATTAATAATAATTTTTATTGCTCTAGTTTATGATGATAATTTCTTATCACAATCACATCTATTATATTGGTATTAATAATGCCATTAATTATCCAAAACTAATAAAAAAAATGAGAATTGATTGATCATATCCTCGTGTTGTAATCTTATTATAATTATTTTATTATTTTCTTGGTTAAAGTTCTAGTAGACCATCTCAGTAGTTGTTTTTTCGATTCACAAAACACTACACTAATATTTCACGTGAACTGCTATTACGTATCCGTATTGTTAGACGGTTTTGATTCTGAACATTAGCACGTATGTACCCACAAGAAATCCGGCTCGAAGGACCATGTAGAATTTCGTAAAATATTTTAAATGTTTTAAAAATTTTTATTTGTGACGTCTCGTGAATAATAGGATTTCATGAAAGACTAAATTCAAACGAATGCATTGTATCTTTATTCGGCGATGTGTAGATATTGGAGTTGGCTAAGTAATTGTTCTCGAAAAACTCATTAAGTTATATCTGACTAATTATGAAGTTTATTCCCTCGCATGGATTGGCCAAAATTCCTTGGTACAGCCTACAATATTGTCAACAACCGATGACCTACGAATGATTCCGATGAGGGAAAACCCACAGGGTAGCTTTATTTCATAAATGACGCTCCTCTAGTTGAGAGAGCCCTTAGTTTACGACAATTCTAAGCTGGGTCTGACCAGAGGATACATGGTATAGTTGGATTGTCCCTACATTTGGTCGTTTTATTACAATTGCTCGAACTCTATTCAAATCCTTTGTGTTCAAATCCTCATTTACAGAATTAAAAATTAGACCTGATGATATTTTAACCCTTTCAGACCCAATGTACATTCCAATGTACATACAAGTAGTTTTTAAAGGCTCAGAAATTTTTTTTGGCGCGTTAAAATGGTTTATAAGCTATTGGATCATTTGGAGTGATGCAATATCTATTAGGAAAATTTATTTGAAGGTTGATAAATTTCGTATTGTTGGTTGTTTTAGACAAAGAGTATGAAAAAATGGCCAGAAAATAGATGAGAATTTTCAAATTTATTATTTTTTTTCCGACTGCTTCATGTCTATGTATTGCATTAAAAGAAAACTCTGAGCTTAAAAAAGTGCTCAAGTATAAGAAATTTTTTTTTAAAATCAATTTTAATAAATTCAAAATTATAAAACTGAAAAATATTCTATGTACATTGTAATGTACATCCGTTGCATGAGTCAAGATTTAGTTTTGATTTCGCAGACAATTTTTCTTAATATAGAGGGAAAAAAGTCAATATTAAATGATTTTCACGAACAAAAGCCTGGCACCTTTTAGTTGCAGTTCGGTTCGCGTTGTTTGTCAAAGTAATTCACCAAGTTGAAGAGTGTCATCCGTAATAGTCAAAAATATTGTTTTCATTGTATTAAAGTTTATGATATAAAAGTCACAATATACTAGACTACTGTTTTGAAATTTCAGTATACGATGAAATTGAGATCAAGAATAGTATATTATGTGCCCAGGCACACAATGAGGGTAATTGCGTGACGAGCGACAATGCTCGCAGGAGATCGAAGCCAAGGCGTAGTTGAGACGTAGCTGAGGCAAAGCCGAGACGAATCTGAGGCGCGATCAGTCCTGCGAGCATTGTCGCGAGTCTCGCAATGTCCCGAATTGTGTGCATTGGCACACATTCTATTTTATGTGACTGTGGTTCGGATACGAGTTTTTGTGCGTACATTGGAATCTAATCTAGTACTTATTGTAGTTGTTTGCTGCACTAGTTGTACGAAGCGGGCGCAAATTGGCGACTAGTCCCGGCCATTTTGATTTTATCGGTCTTGTGTAGTAGTCAGCTCTAACGCTGTACGAAGAAGAAGTGAGAAGAAGAAGAATAAGAAATAGATTGCGTTCCGCTGTAAGACTACGATGCGCATGCGCAGTTCAATTTCTACATTGTATTCCTCTGTAACGGAATATACAACATTGCTTTACTCTCAGCTGTAACGGAAAAACGAGTTTCCGCGGCTGAGGCACATAAATATATTTAAGTTACTCAGTAACAAAGGAGACTCTTCAGAAGTAGAAGATTGTGATGAAGACAGTAACAGTGACGAGATTCCGCTAATTGGAAATTCAATTAACAATGTTGATAAAAATATTGAGAGTGTTCACAATGATGATTCGTTGCACAGTATATATAATGTATGTGACAAAGATATAACATGGAAGAAAGAGCCATTGAGAACCAATGTGAAATTTCGTTCATTTACCAAGCCTGATTTTCAAAACGTAAAATAACCCCGTTCTCCTTTGTCTTACTTTCAAGATTATTTATCTGGCATTTTATATGATTTTGTTCTTTATCAAGGAACAGAAACTGAGCTACCTGAGAATATTTTGAAAAAGCATGGATTTGGTGCAACTATCGTTTTACATTTTTCCATGAATAACTTGGAAAAGAATGGCCATGTAATTCTGTTTGATAACTTTTTTTCATCATAAAATCTATTTGAAGCCTTGAGTAATGTGTCCTTACGAGCGATCGGAACTTTACACTTTACGTATTAACCGTTTTGCAAAACCACCTCTGATATCTGAATCAGAATTGAAAAAGAAAGGCCGGGGAGCATCCTATGAAATTTCAAATGCAAAAGATACAGTTGGCTTAGTTCGCTGGTTCGATAATAAGTGCGTTCATCTTGGCTCGAACTTTATGTCGACTGGTGGAGTATCTTTAGTGAATAGGTGGAACAAAAAACGTAAATTATACGAAGAAATTGAAATCCCAGAGATTGTAGAAATTTATAATGCAAATATGGGTGGTGTAGATCTATTCGATTAATATATGACTTACTATAGAGTGTTCATCAAATCGAAGAAATGGACATGTCGAATGATTGCTCACGGCTTCGATATGGCAGTAACAAACTCCTATTTAATGTATAAAAGAGATTGTGAAATGCTCGAGATTCCAGTTCAAGAACGGATGGATCTTTTGAGGTTTAGATTAGAACTAAATGAAGCTTTAGTTTCCTGTCAATCTTCAACGCCCGAAAAACCTAAGAAAAGAGGTCGCCCGTCTAATGCATCTAAGTTGCTTCAAATGTTACAGGGTGAACCTTCCAAGAAACGACCTGCATGTGAAGTTCAACCATCTGCCTGTATCCAGTACCATTCTGTTAGCCATCTACCAGAATTCGATGATAAGAAAGAAGCGTCGCGATGCAAAAATTGCACGACGAATAGAACCCATATTTACTGTGTAAAGTGCCAAGTACACTTGAAATTTGTGAAAGGAAGAAATTGTTTTTCTACATTCCATGACCAATGATTCCATCAATTTTTGTTATCAATACAAATGTTCAATCTTATTGTAATAATGAATTTCAATTTTTGCATTATATGTTGTATGTATAAACTAAATATATTGTATTATGAGAAAGTTCCTAGGGACATATTTTTGCTCGTGATGACCGATAAAACTTATTTAAACTAAATATACTCAGTAGAGCTGACGACCGTGTAAAAAATTATTTAGTCGGTTTTTTGCATTCTTTCTCAGTTAATGTGAAAATAAGCCATAAAAATCATATATTTGAAAATTCCAACTTTTTTTGCAAAATCCTTCTCCCAAACACCTAATGTACATTCCAATGTACATATCGGTAGCTTTTTATAGGGGGGTCGGGAAATTCTGAAAAAATCAGGGGTGATATTTGACCTTTGCACTTATTTTTATAAATAAGAAGTTTATATATAAATGAAAAATCACAAACTTTCAGAACTACCTTTTATATTTTATCAAATGAATTCGCAAGAGAAAAATTATATTAAATTTACCCGTTTAAATTTATAATTTGGTATATTTAAACAAAATATTCGATGTTTAGTTTGAATGTTATTACAGAATAAAAATTAATCTTATGTAATAACGATCCTTTTAAATTTTGAAAAATACTTAGTTCAATGTAAATTAACGAGGTTGTAAGTTAAATTTGGATATAAATGAATTATATTGCAGTTTAACTTTTCTATTATTAAAATTTAACGAAAGCTGTAAACATAATTGTTAAACAATAAATTTATAACGTATTTTATTTAAGATTATACATGTAGCGCCATCTCTTGGGAAATCGATGAACTTGGAAAAGTTTAGCAATTCCTACAAGGCCCAACCCAATGGGTCAGCCCTTAGAATTTTCTCCTACAATTGCGGGGGCGTAACTCGATACTATAGATATTCAACCAATCGTTAAACTCAAACTAGTTCTCTCAACTCCCCGATAATATTTTTCAAGTAAAAAAGGAAAAGAGGAAAATGTATAAACGCTATGTATTTTCACTTTTTTCGGCAGTTCAGTTCATATCCATGTCAGAGTTCATATTTAGTTCAAGTTAGTTAAAATCAAACTCAAGTTCAAGAGTGTGAAGTTCACGTTTAAGTTCTTTCTACACCTTTCTCTTCTATCTTTTTATATATTTAAAAATATTTATTTTCCTACAAATGCTTGAGTGCTGGTAACCACCCCAGTACTAGCATTTGCAAAAGTGTTACCTTCCGTACCAAAAACCTAGAACTAAGGACAAAGTGGCGTGCTCCCTTTTATGGGAATGGTATGACTTTGTCCGAAATTCGCTATGTTCTACCCATTTTATACATTTTTCACTTGATTTAATATTATTGGTTGAGAATAGTTTCAGAACAGATTTACCGGGTTATTGGAATTCATTTTCCAGGCCCAAAACACACATAATAATTATATTCTCTTCAAGAATATAATTATTAATTACATAAAAATAAATTTTTCTCTTATGTGTCTTCACACGTCACATTGGACAATGTGTCGTTTTTTACACAAGAGATGGCTTGAACACGCTAGATCAGTTAAAAATGAAGAAAACAAAACTGCACTTGCAGAACATGCTATTACATATAAGCGCTCTTTCGATTTTAAAAATACTAAAATTTTGGATTTCAACAATAACTTTAAAAAAAAATTAATTTTAGAGATAATTCATATTCAAAAAGAAAATTCCAGTATTAACTACAAAACAGACATAGAAAATCCTAGTGCTATCTACTATACATTATAAAATGTATAAAAAAAAGATTTTTCTATTTTTATTTTAACTTTAGTTGATTATAATGTAAAAAATAATTTTTTTAAATAAAATAAAAATAATTTTCTCTTCTAACTTTCAACAATTTTTTAAAAAATATTCTCATATAAATTTTCAAATTTACCGTGTTTTTACAATATACATATCATGATTGCTATGAACACACCTTTATAACTGCTACATTATCAAATTGGTTATGTAGACACTAAAGATGTAACGTACTTTTTAAAAAATAATCTGCTTTTAATAACATCTTAAAAAATGTAAATTATTTATCGAAGGAATTGCTTGTGAGTAACAGTTTTCATACTTTTGTTTCTTTTTTAAGCTAAACATACCCTTCTTATATTACTTTTATATTACAGGTCACAATTTCATCATTTTAATTAGTTGAGTTCAGCCGTATGCATCAGAAAAGAAAAAGTCGCCCCGTTAGTGTCCTAACTTGAATTCCTAAGTTAGTTTGCCGAACCGTCACACGCGGCGCTAACTGTACCATCACTCCCTGAAAATGCACAGTAACATACGAAGAATTTAATAAAAAAATTTTTAAAATATATTATTCAATGCCATAAACAAATAAGAGATCAGACTTTAAATAATAATATTATTTGAATATTTTAAATTAAATTTTCCCCTTTTTATTCATATTTACCTCGTACAAAAACTATTTTGAAACATTCAGCTGATATTAGAATTTAAATATTAATATCTCTTTTATTCCTTTTTGGCATTGACTAATAACTTTTTTTAAATTTTTATATTTAATTGTCTACATATCACTGCATTTATATTATTTTTTTGAGGTAAAATTATGTTGAAAAATGGAAAAAAAATGAAAAATTCTGAACAAGGAACGAAGTTGATGAGAGTTATAATTAGTTGGAAATCATTATGAATAATTAAAGAAAATAGAATATAAAAAAAAAGAGAATATTAATTTATATTTTTAAAATAGTTAACTAACATTAATGAAAACTGTATAATAAGAACAATTAAATTTTTTTTTCATTTTCAGAACCAAAAGTAGTCTATCTACGTCCGTTTTCATCGTCTCTGACATTCACGAAATGTGAAAGTTGAAATTTAGGAAAACAAAAAGTTTTAAAAATTCAAAGTATTTTCATACCTAAAAAGCGGATCCTACAAATTGTGAAACTTAATTATTAGAAACAAAATAAAAAATATGTAACTTAGAAATACATTAAAAGTATTTTTATATTTTTTTATGAATGATTTCACGAATTTGAACTTTTACAACTTTGTTTCCCTAAATTTAAACTTTCACAGCATCCAGGTAAAAATGATTGCAGTTTCTTTCATATACATCGGATATTTTCCGTAAATCTACCTTTGTGATAGATGAATACAAATTTTGAAAAGTTCATTGCTTTAGGTGTTATTAAAAATGGTTTTCATCAACTTCGTTCCTTGTTCAGAATTTTTCATTTTTTTCCATTTTTCAACTTAATTTTACCTCAAAAAAATAATATAAATGCAGTGATATGTAGACAATTAAATATAAAAATTTTAAAAAACTTATTATTCAATGCCAAAAAGGAATAAAAGAGATATTAATATTTAAATTCTAATATCAGCTGAATGTTTCAAAATAGTTTTTGTACGAGATAAATATGAATAAAAAGGGGAAAATTTAATTTAAAATATTCAAATAATATTATTATTTAAAGTTTGATCTCTTTTATTTGTTTATGGCATTGAATAATATATTTTTTAAATTTTTTTATTAGGTTAGAATCGTGAAATACGGGCTGATGCATACGGCTGGTTGAGTTTGAAATTTTTTCACTGCCTACATTATCGGAGGATCACTAGTCGCGTATCAGATAGGATACGTTGACGACAGGTGTCGTCGTAGAGAATTTCAAACTCTTATATTGCAAATTAATGCAAATGAATTCAATATTTTAAGAATTTGAAAATCTTTGTGTGGAAAAAAGACGCTTTCGATTGCGCTGGGATTCGAGCCCAGTTCTTTCGATTGCCGGTCGACTGCTCTAACCACTGAGCTACACAGGCGTCCGACATCTCCTTCTCCACAGGAAGGTCTCCTTATATCGCCTAGTGGCTCATCCTTGCGGCTGTAAATAATTTCAAATTAATTAGTTGAGTTCGAAATTTTTGTCACTGCCTACATTATTCTACATTATCCCGATAATGTAGTTATTTTCGATTAATTTATATGAATTTTTAACTTATAAAATCCTATGAAACAAAAATTTTATATCAACAAAGCAGGATTTTTACACATTTTTACTATTTAACATGGATTGTTTTATACAAAACTTCAAACACAAAATTACTAAAAATGATATTGTTACGTCAGAAACGTAACATTTCTCTTTTAAAAGATCTCCTCGTTTTATGTCAGGATCAGAAGGATCCTCTCTAAGGGATGAGGAATAGTCAGTGATTGAGAAGGGTTAGGTATATAAAATAGAATCAAAATTAGAAATACCCTTTTAGTTATGCTGAGTTGAATTGATTGATGATCAATTGAGTCCAGTAAGCGAATGTGGTCAGTTGAGTGTAACTTGTAATCTTCAGATAGTTGCTGTTGTATAGTAAATTCGTAATCTAGACAGTTGATCTAGTTGATTCTTCGATCCCAGTTTCGAGAAAATTTGGAAGGCGATTCCCCTTCACTTTCTAATGTCGTTGAACTCAGCGTCGAGTTAGAATTCGGGTTGAGTAGCGGTAGAAATCTGGTGAAGCTGGACTGACTGGATTGCACTCGCGGTATTTTGATTTTTGATATTTTCAAGTTAAATTATACGAGATACGAAAAAACGTTATGATACAATATTATTATTTACATAAAGACCTACAAATTTGAATTGCAACATTTTTTCATAAGATGGATATTTTTCTTATTAATTTAAAAAAAAAACCATTGAAAATCCAAAATTCAATTTTTTAACAATAATATGTGAAATACGAAAAAAACGTAAGAATACAAAGTTGTTCGTTTCAAAGGGATCTACAAATTTTGTCTCACACAGTTTCTGATAAAAGATATATTTTTCATTTCAATTCCAAAAATACGATTAAAATTCAAAAATTCCATTTTTTAGACAAAATATGTGAGATACAAAAAAAACTTTTAGATGAAAAATTGTTTGGCTAAATAAGGTCTACACATTCTTATCGAGAAATTTCTCGACAGGATGTATATTTTAATTTTTTGATTTTTAATATTGAAAAAATTCGATTTTTTTCACCAAAATATGGGAGATACGAAATAAGCGTTGTTCTGCAAAATCGTTTCCTTAAATAAAGTCTACGATTGTTTTTCCTTTTTGAGATATTTGGAAGAAAATAAATTTATCAATAATTATAAATAACTGGCTTATATCGACCCTCAATAATATTAATAGATAGATGATTTTTTGCTTTTGCTTTAGGGTCCAGAAATAATGTAAACTCAGGGTTTCATTTTTTCCTCAAACGTTTCGACTCAGATTGGAGTCCTCATCAGTGAGATTTATTTCTTCAGGCAGAATGTAAATGGAATTGTATCCAAACATTCACTATTTTCCCGGATTTTTTTCTGTTTTCATTTGCTGAAGAGACACATTTGGTGATAAATATGTCTCTTCAGCAAACGAAAAAAGAAAAAAATCCGGAAAAATGTTACGAATTTTGCGTAACGCCCTTTGGCCTACAGCAGCGCTGCTCAGAGCCCTAGATTTCGTCCTCAACGGCCTAGGGAATTTCTATTTGACTTTCATTGATGACATTTTCTGCGCATCTGGAGACGTACATCACCACCTGCTACATTTGGATCTACTTTCCCATAGACTTATGGAAAATAATTTAACAATCAATCTGGAAATATCTCATTTTTTGAGATCTGAAGTTAAATTTTTAGGACATATTTTAACGTCGACTGGTATAAAACTAGACCCAGAAAAAATCGAAACCATACAAAATTTCTCAAGACCACGAAATTTAAAAGAATTACGTGGATTTCTGGGTTTAATTAACTTTTATACCAAATTTATCAAAAAACCATGCGGTGAAAATATTTCCACTTTTGGAATTATTAAAAAAAGGAGTAAAATCGTCATTGGAACGACGACCTGGAACGAGATTTTAATAAGATAAAACTTTTGTTCAGTAGTTCTGTCCTACTAAACTATGCAGAAGTTAAGAAACCTTTCTATCTTCAAACTGATGCCAGTGACGTGGCATTGGGTGCCGTTTTATTCCAGCTCGATGCAGATGGAAATCCATGCCCCATAATTTATGCCAGCCGGACATTAAAGGGCGCTGAACTGGTATATTGTACAACCGAAAAGGAGCAGTTGGCGATAGTTTGAGTCCTTCAGAAATTTCGATCTTACATAATGGGTGGAAACATTATTATCAGGACCGATTACAAGGCGTTGACATTCTTGACAACACGTAAGCTTCTGAGTGGAAGATTAACCAGATGGACTATGGCTATCCAAGATTACGACATTCCGATAGAATATTGTCCTGGGAAAAATAATTTAGTCGCAGACACTTTAAGTCGACTTCCAAATCAGGAAATAACAGCAAAAACAGGTCAAACCGATGGAAAAGTTATTTTATATGCTCTGGCCAAGAGCCCATCGCCCAGAAGAAAAGGAGACCACGAAATATGAAATCCATAATGATCTTTTATATTTCGTGAATGGAGAAAATAAGCGATTATGCTTAACTAAAGGCATCATTCATGACATAATCGATGAATGTCATGAAACGTATGCCCACATTGGGCCTTTAAAGGTCATAAAAATGTTTAATGATTACTTTTATTATCCTAAATTGGCAAAAATAGTCAGGCGACGTCTAGCCGGCTGTGACTCTTGACAGAGAAACAAGGTTACAAATCAGACTTGTTTCTCAGAAATGAAAAATTATTTGCCCGAAAGGCCAAATTAAATTTTATCTATAGATTTCTATGGGCCGTTACCCGCATCAAAATGTGGTTTCAAATATATTTTGTCCACCATTGATGCCTTTTCTAAATACATGGTATTATACCCGTTGAGACGTGCCGATACGAAATCCGTCATAAATAAATTAAAAAAGGATCATTTTCCAAAATATGGAAAACCTTCTAAGATAATAACCGACCATGGAACGCAATTTATGTCTCCTGTCTGGTCAGAATTTTTGAAAGAACAGAACATACAACCTGTTTTCTCTTCAATAAGACACCCACAAAGTAATATTGTCGAAAGAATCCATAGGGAGTTATCCACATTTTTCAGGTCTCTCATTGGAGAAAATCACGGATCATGGTGGAGCTGGATCAACATTATTGAAAGCTGCATGAATGAAACTTATCATGAGACCACCCAATTCACTCCCATGGAACTACATCTTAATAAAAAGCCTAAACGAGCTTGGGAAAATTGGTTAAATTTTCCCCAAAATAGCTCAAAAATCAGCTATGATAGAAAATTGGAAATCGCTAAGGACAATATTTCAAGAAAAGGGAAGAACAGAGCCTCCAAATTTAATGAAGCACATCGTTTAACTACATTACAGGAAGGAGATTATGTTCTAGTGAAAGCTATCAATGAATCGGATCCGAAACGAGAAATTCTAAAAAAATTTCTGCAAATTTACGAGGGTCCATACGAAATAAAAAAAGATGTTCAACCTGGAACCTGTATACTCTGGAACCCTGAATCCAAAGAGGAAAGAGGGATGTTCCACACTCAAGATTTGAAGATTTATAAGAAGAGAGAATTTAATTCCGAAGATAATGAAGAAACCGTATTAAATAATGTCGGGTGAAAATGACTACTTCATTTACATTTTGTAAATATTGTTTAAGAATAGCCTATAATTGGAGTTAATTGAGCTTAGAATAATTAAAATTAGGATTAAACGTATGCTGAAAACTTGAATCTTCACAATTTGTGCGGCTCGGCCAATAGATGAGGGTCATTTTGGAACTAAATGCGATTCGTTTAATAAAAATAAAAAATTATGAAAATCACGAAAATAAAATAAAAATATTAAAGTCAGCCAAAAATGACTGTGTCATTTATGGTTGTATACATGTATGCATGTATGCATGCATTTAAGTTTATTTCTTATAATTTAATACTGAAGCTCAAACCAATTTTATAATATTAAAGATGATGTAAATTGTGTATGTGTATTTTAATGTATGTGCTTAAAATTTACAAAATTTTTGTTGGCTATATTACAATTTGTCGTTTAAAAGGGGAAGGTATGGAACAAATTTTTTTGGGTAATTTATCGTTGTTTTCTGTACAATTTTATGTAAATTTTCTAAGTATACTTTATAATTTTATATACATTTTTTACAATTTTCACGTTACCAGTTTATCCCAAAATAGGGCTCATATGTTGAGATGCAGGTTTTACCCGTAACCTAGCACTCTTATTTTCTTGGCTGGCCCAACCAATTTTATTTCGTATAAAATTCACCTGAAAATAAAATATTCTCTTAACGACTTATTGAGCGCCAGTCACCCTGATTAGTGACGAAATTTATTTCAAAACAATGATGAGACTCGAAACTGAAAACAAGACAGGGTTAAGGTAAGGTTACAACAGCCTAGCGAGTAAATAAGTATAACACCAGAATTTAATTAATAAAATAAAAGGCTGCACAAGATTTATTGAATTTTGTTAGGACTCGATACAAAGAAAATTAATAATTATAAAAGCCCAAAACATCTACGTGATTATCAATTAGCATAATTAAAATGACAGAATTCTCGGAACATTCCCGAGCCACGCGACAATATGGCGGAATCAATTCATTGGCGCGCGTCACCACCAGAGAGAACCGGAATTTATTATCAATCTACTTTAGTTAACCAATTTTTTTCTTTTCAAACATAAAAAAAGCCACTGATATAAAAGAGAGCACTCGCAAATAAGAGAGAAAATGAGAGCAAAGTGGTTCCGGTAGGTGCGATGGACGCTATAAAGCATCAGTGTCAATTCAATAATGTCCGGTAGTTTCGGACCACTTGCCAAAGAAATTTAAGTAAAAAAACAACTTACGCTACCTGTATAACATCCTGGAGATCCGGGTCGTATTTTAGAATAAACTCGCCCTCCATAGCGGCGTAAAATTTCCAAAAGAATTTCCCTTCGGGAGACAAAACAAATCCGGCTGTTCATTAGAGTCGCAGGACGAGAGTGATGATGGAAGACGCGACGCTGAAAAAATTCCCGGCCTGCCCCACGAATTACATGCGTGACCCAATCGCGGACCCGGAAGCAGGTCACATGTCATACACCTAATAGACGACTAGACAACCCGTGTCTAGTATAGTAGTTGCACTCGGCAAATATTTTCTACAAACACTTGGTTCTCTCAATTACAACGAACGGCGCGTGTAGTGGATTGGCACTATTATGATTAGTGTCCATTTACATCCTACGACGTAAATTTAGTATCACAAAATGTCTAAGATACTAAATATAAAGTCCCGGGATCTACGTGCCCCAGGGTACGTCTTCCGGGTCACGTGGTGGCATCTGGTCATCCTGTGCGTCGCTCTCCAACGATCGATGGCGGAGATGATCGAAGCATTGATGTATCGATGCTCGCAAGTCGTCATGGCGGCCAGTGTTTACGTCGACTCGGTAGCCGGTTGTGCATCATCTCCAACGCTGCTGTCCTCTGGTGCTGTTGTCCTCGTGCCGTGTATGGAACAGATGGGACAGGAAGCGTAAGTGCCTGCAGTGCGTGATAAGTGTTTCGAGTGCTCTCGGGTGGCGACGAAGTGCGGTGTCTCGTCACACGACTTTTTCCCCGGGACATAACCCCACCTGTCATACCGGTGAGTTTAACTAAAAAAATCTTTTTAAGTGACGGGTAAATTTTACCACGTCACATTGTGCAATATCTTATTCAATGTTTTCATATTTTAGAAATAAAGATCACTGATGAGGACTCCGATCAGAGTCGAAACGTTTGAAAGTATGTAGCTTCCTGAGCTATCATTTCTGGACCCTAAAGCCAATTATTATCAACAACAACATCGTATGAAATTACCTTAATTATTTCACAGTTGTAAATTCTTATCGTGTTAGAGTATAGACATGGAATTTAATATATAAATAAATAAATATAATAATTATAAATAAATATAATTATTATTACGTTATAAATATTATAAATATAATAATTATGAATAAATATAATCATTGTTACATTGTAAATATTATAAATATTAAATATTATAAGTAATTATAATTATAAATATAAATCACGAATAATAAAAAATTAATATTAATTAGTTGAAAATGTAAAGGCTCTCTAAATGATGAGCAAAATGCCAAACTTATAAATGAATAAATAATACGCGACCATTTGATCATCTTTTCTTCAATCTTCCTTAGAATATTTTAAACCTTTACGCAAGGCTCAAACCTCCCCATGCTGGTGCCCAATAGGAGCGCGCGCCTACGCTGGTAGCACGTGTGACTGGCGCCTGGGGATATGGGCGACCAATCAGCAAGCACTCAGACCATCCATGCCTTTCATACACCGTGACCCGTGCCAGGAGAAACGGCATAAGGGAAAAGCGTTCTCCTCGTTACCGCGCGGTATGCTTTCTCTTTTCAGCGCATACGTGTTTTCAAGCGCCTCCACTGGACATAATATGCGACCATTTGAAATGTAAAATACGTCACGGTAATCGCGAAAACATCGTCTTTCTATTCATACCAATTTTCAGCCCTAAAACGGTCTCTAAAGGGGGGAAAACATCGTGTACAAATTCCATAATTTATTGATCGCATTAGACTTGATCGCGGTGGCTAATTGAAGCGCGCGCAAATTGATTCAGGTGGGAATCAACCAAAGAGGTGGAAATCTGAGGTGATGTGCTTGGTTTCAGATCCTGGAATTTCACTCCAGGCGCGCAGCCTTCTAAGGTGAGAGCACGGCTCGACACCGAGGCATTTTTCATTCCTTCTTATGATCTTGGGCTCGAGTGGGTTCACCTGCAACTAACGATCAGGTGAACAACTTTGAGGACCAGATCGCATATGTCTCCTGGTCCATCCTTAGGAGCTAGAGAATTTTTAGATCTTTTTCTTTTTTAAATAACGGTCGGTTTGTGTTTTTTGTTAGGAAATTCGCGGTGGGATTTTATTTTACACAATAGCGAGCGATAAGCTCGATGAAATATACTGGATTGTGGTCAACTCGGGACGCGAGTATCCATGGAATCACAGAAAGTGAGACTCGGAGGAAACTCCCAACCTCGTAGATTCTTGGCGTCGAGCAGTGTCGGAGCCCTGAAGGCACTCCACTGACCCGGCGTTTCCTTTTCTTGCTTCAACTCCTGTTGAGTCAACCAAGGTCCAGTACAGTTTTGTCATTTTTAATGGGAGGTAAAGCAAATGATGAACTCGTCGGGAGCATATGCTCATAATTTCCAAAATTTGAGACCGACACACTGATGCTTTGTAAATAATAAGATTTTTAAATTTAGGGCGAATCATGAGTTGGAGTATTCAAGAAATTTGTGGGTTAAATTAAGTGGCAAAAAGGCCATTCTAGGATCCAAAAGGTCAAACAAGTTTATTTGCAGGAGTAGGAGAAAAATCCCCAAATTAAAACGTGCTTCGAAGGTGCAGCCGCGCAGTAATTCGAGGAGATTTATAATCACTCTCAGGAATCGAAGTGAACAGCTTTCATTTTAATTTTAAATTTCTTAAGGAACGGTAACGCTTATAAAATGCTTAACTGACGATTATCTAAACTAAAGCAATAAAAATTCATGTTCCCGTAGTGATTTTACACGTTTATGAGGGAATCGAGGAAAAGGATGATTATCAACATAGGAGATAGCTTTTTCCACGCAAGCTACCTGCGTACATTGTCTCTTCTACACGCAGCACAATAGTTGCCGTACTGCTGTGACCAGTTCTTGCGAACGGGGGGTCCATTGTACGCAATAAAGGTGAAAATTCAAAAAATAAAATTTTTATTTCTTGCAAACTACTATTCAAAAATATCTTATTTAAAATATATAAATGTTTGTGATTTTAACGATATGATATTTTCATTGCGAAGTTAAAAATTAGAGTAAATTGAACTTTTCTGTAACATCTCAACGCGAGAATCTTTTACTACATGTTACTCAATAATTTCGACTGCAATAAATTAAAATGTGAAGATTTTCAGAAATATTAAATTGTTACCATTGTGAAAATCTACATTATAAGAATCTTCGATATTTTCTGAATCAAAATCTTAAAACTTTTAAAGCGAATCAAGCTACTGCATTTGGAAAATGTCTGTGTTTGCACCTCGCACAAGATTTAAATAAAATAAAACTTGGAGGGTGTGATTAATCAAAAGAATAATTATAATGCAAGATATATATAATTATTATTATTATATTTTTGTTAATTGTAGTTATATGGAGCAAAATTAAGTAAAAAACCTTAATTTTAAACCTCGATGAAATGTTTTGTTCGTTAAATTGTTTATAAACAAATTGTATATAAACAAACCTAATGTTTATCATTTTTTCTTATAATTAATCGTAAATCTGAGCAATTACCGTTTAGAAATCAAGATTTTGTATGGTTAGGAAACATCGTAAAGTTATTGTTTTTGAAGTTTGTTGATAACAAATATTCTCACCGCCCATTAAATTATTTGTATTTATTGATTAGATGTACCATAATTATGACTAATAATTAGTTTAAAATAATTGTTTATAAAGATAAATAGTAATATTTTTTAACATGCTTTTTTTATCCCATTATTTATCTACATATTATTCAATAGGGAAATAAATTAAAGAGTTTCTTTAATTCTCATTTTATGAATTTTATGAAAAATACCTATACTATAGGATGGAGTGCGAAGTGAAGACAAATAATAATTCAAAATTAATGAGTTGAGTTTTAAATTTTTGTCACTGCCTACATTATCGGAGGACCACTAGCCGCGTATCAGATAGAATACGTTGCAGACAGGTGTCCTCGTAGAAAATTTCAAACTCTCATATCGCAAATAATGCAAATGTATTCAATAGTTAAAGAATTTCGCAGTCGAAAGCGTCTTCTTTTCCACAGGAAGATTTTTAAATTCTTCAGTTAATTTAAAAAATTAAAATTTTATTCTTAACTTTCTGATTTCCAGGACCTTTTCATGCACAGCAGGCAATTTTTTATGGGTTGCTTTTGCATTAGCACCCTCTATTAATGATATTTTGTCGAAACTAAATGGATCATTCAATTTTTTATTGCATAAAAAGGTAACAAAATATAATTACATTTTCGGTCATACATGTACGAACATGTAAAATATATTGAAAGAAAAAACTTTGATTCAAAGAAGTTATTTCTTTGACCGTATATCAAAGAAATGTTTCTTTAATTCAAAGAAACTATTTTCTCAGTGTAAATATGCAATCGTATTTTTTTAAATTGTGACAAAAGAAAATATACGTTTTATCAGGAACTGTGTCAAACAAAATGTGTAGACTAGTGATACAAACAAATTAGCATTTTTACTTTTCTTTTGTATTTCATATATTATTGTTCAAAAATTGAATTCTCAATAGCATTTTTGTAGATCAAAAAGAAAAATATACATCTTATGAAAAAATGTTACGATTCAAACTTGTAGATCTTTATGTAGTAAACAATTTTGTATCATAACTTTTTATCGTATTTCTCAAATTTAACTGAAAAGTGGAATTAAGATATCGACTTTTTTCAAGTATTAACATTCTATAACTTTCATAATTTTAGTTTAATCGAAAAATGTTATAAGGATGATTATTAGAAATTTATGAGAAGTATCAAAAACCAGTATTCAAGTTTTGGAACTTTTCATAGTTTTTTTCAGACACAAAAATGCTCCTTTTTTAACAATTTTTGTCGGATTTGGCTGGTTAATGAACTTATTCTCACTTTTTTAGCTCCGATAAAGTACGCCATAGCTCAATTTAATCTGATAAATTTATCGAGATTTATCGAGTATACAACCTATATAGACAGACGATAGAAACTTTCGTAAAAACCATTTTTTCTAACTAAGGGGGTCTCAAAACATAAAGATTTGATGAGATTTTCGAAAGTCATTTTTCATATAAAACGAATACCTTCTCATTTATGATGATAATGTAAAAAGGTCATTTTCGTTTCTGGGATTTATTCATTGAAGGCCATGAATCAATCCGACCACGTGACAAATTTATACATCAATTAATACATGTGGGATAATCCTAACTAAGTTTTTAATCTTACGCAATACGAATAAATCGGAGCTCGAATTAATTGAAACCAAATTTTCAATCCAAATGAATCCAAGGTCGGAATTACTTGGATTAATTCGGATTGAAAACTGGGTTTCAATCAATCCGAGCTGGGATTGAATCGGATTGTAAACTAGGCTTGGATTCATTCGGAATGATACCTCAGCTTGAAGCGGAATCAATCGGATTAAGTACGATTGATTTTTTATTGTTTTGAACAAAGAGATACCGGCCTTTCTTTGGATTAGTTCGAAACGACTTACAATGGTTCAGAAAAATATTTTATGATTATCGGAATAGCTCTAATTCGCTCAGAATGAATTACAATTCAATACTTTCGCCAGAGTATAGGTTTTTATTCTTTTTTTTTTTTTTTGAGGAGGAGGAGGAAAAATGGCGAAATCTTTTATAGACGTTGTACAGAACTCTCCTAGGACGGGTCTAGGCATACCTGTTAAAACCAAAAAACTCCCTCTCACGAACCAATACACCGACCGCGGTACCGCCTTTCGGCTTTAAACTTCTATGAGCCTGGTTTCTTCAAGATGTTCCCGAAGCTTGTCTTTGCTGTATCGTTTTGTGTTCCAGGAGGGGCTCTTTACCTTGCCGCCCCTTCCCGTATTCACTGGGTGACTCCGTTCCTGGATGCTAAACTCAATGCACTGGTAGTCACTCAAGGTTATTAGCTCGATGACGCACAAGTCGCCTATCCTTAAGGCAAGACAAGGAGCGGCAATTGTGAGGTCGATAATCGACCCCCCCGCTCCTCGTCTGAACGTAAAATCCCTTCCCCGATTCAATACAATCAGGTGATTCTTAGCGACCATCTCTCCGACCAAGATTCCCCTCCTGTCCAGACGGGCTTCTCCCCACTCGGGCGACTTACTATTAAAGTCGCCCGCAATGAGGGACCGCCCACTAGCCTCTTTGAAGCTTCTCTCAAGGAGGAGGATCTGGGTCTCAAAGATCTCGAATGGATCGTTGGGAGAGAAGTAGCAGCTGTACACACGTACCCCCTCACTTCCACCTAAACGAACCCCGCGTCAGTCTCCAGGAAATCCGCGATGCTCAAGTCAGGGCTGCAGACAAGGATCCCAGCCCTCCTTGATGCATCCTGGGACCGTTTTCGGACCATTTGTTTTGCTCACTAATGAGCAACACATCGGCCTTGCTCTCCTTGGCAGTCTGCATCAGAAGGTTCTGGGCTTCCTTCCCTCTCCCGAGGTTAAGCTGTAGGAACTTCACTTTCCACCCCTCAACCTTCGGAGCCCCTGCCCTGAATATTGAGCAAGAATCTTTCCACGAAGCATAGGCGACATCTTTTTCGCCCCTATCGGCGCAAGTCGTGCGTAGAGGAGCGGGTCGGAATAGTTGGGAACGGATTCGAAGCAACACAGCCTCGGATACTTGTGTTCAATAGTCCTCAAGGACTCAAGGTCCTGAAGGGGCTGGCTCCAGATCCCGCATGACACACCACCTCGGTGGAGCTAGGCTCACAGCAGCCTCGCCTCCTCGTGGGCCGAGGAAGACACCACTTGGCGACGAAGCACTCCCAGTGGGATGCCATACGGAAACGATCGTTTGGACTGTTCTTGATCTCAGACTGTAGAGGCTTTGCAGTGTCCCCCAGGAGATTCCATACACCAATTCGCTCTTAGCCTCATTCAAGAGAGAGAACGTCTATGGGTTCTACTCTCACATTCGAAGGACACATATCACAGTCATGCGGCGCTGACATTCATTCAGTCCACTCATTACTCACAGGCACCCGCAGACTCATTCTCAGCACCGCTACCTGGGGCATGCATCCTTCTCCATGCATGGGGATAGACGCGTTTATAGCGTTCCCCGCTTTCAACCTGGGATAGACCCGTTTATAGGGCACCCTTCACGCAATGGGAAAATGCCCGTCTATACAGCCCCCTGAATTTGTTCACCGATTTATCGGGACACTACAACCTCCATGACCTGAGGGTCGTCTGCTAAGCCTCCCCACCCGTCCTTTTTTGGCATAGCAATTGGAAGCTCATCTTGTACCGTACATGGAAGGACCCCCTTGATTGAACTGTTATTTGCGTGAACATTTTTTTTTTATTTATTATTAAAAAAATAATTATGTATTTCATGCAGAAACACTTGAACAAGCTTTAGCAGGCTTAAGAATGATTGAGGAGTTATCAAGCACAGATTTGGAAAAAGAAAATTTTGAAGAGGTAACTAAGCGAACGAGATCCGAACGGAAGAGGAAGTGGTTCGACGACAGCGATGAAGATGAGGAAGTTGAAGAGAGCAAGTCAGAGCTGGATGTTTCGAGTGACGAAATCGTCCAAAACTACGCCAGCAACTTTTAAATATTTTTTTTTTTTTCATCCGGCGTTTCACAACCTAAAAATTCAGAGAAGAATAACAGCTCAGTCATGTTGAATTTTGACAATATACAAAAGGATAATGATTATTTACAATCTGTGGAGTTTCGAAGTGAGTATCAAATTTTTTTTCATTCTGTTTGTAGATAGTGTAGTTCTTTGCATAAATTTATTCTTACTTTACAGAAGCAATAGAGACGGTTCTGAAAAATCAGAAGGAGAAAAATAAGCGACTTGAAGAACTTCTAGCGCTTAGAACAGTGGGAAGAACCACACAGACAGCATGGCAAAAAGTTGTCTCATACAACGAATACCCTACGCTGCCTAGCATGCCTTATAAGACGGATGAGGAGGTTAAAATTTTCAATACTCGTCTAGAAGATCAACAATTTCGAGACCTGGTGGTAAGAACGGCATTTCGCATACGATAAAAGTATGGAAAAATGTAAATTGATTGATATGTAATAATACTTTATTATTGACACAATACAGTACCATGCAGTTTTGTAAAAAGTTTAAAGTCAATGATAGTCTATAAGATGATATAATGTCTACAGAAAAAGTCTGCATCATGCTAATAAGGCGCACAGGATGGAGGACATTGAATCGCAAGAATCTGTTGTAAACAACTGAAAATGGAAATATCTACGGGGGAAAATTCTTTTTTCAAAGTATAGGCACTCATTTTACTCAACTCAGTCAAGAAGTTTTACAAAATAATTTTTTCCATGTAATTTAATTTCTAAAGAATAAACCTTGTTATCGGACTAAAAATATAACCGTATTAACAATTTTATGAAAACCAATACTTACGTAAAAGAGGATTTTGCAGTATTCTCTTGCTTCGGAATTTATTCATCACACTATTCCCCAATTCTTATACAGTATTTGTTTCGAAGTCCTCCCACAAAAGTGGTCTAGAGGCTAGGGATAATGTAGGAAATTTTTAATTTAGAAATAGTCAGAAAATATTGATTCCTGATTCACAGCAAAAAAAAATGTCGGAATCAATCCTTGTTTGAAGGGGATCAAGATCATGAACTCATAAGCAACCCGTAGACACTTTCACGTATGATTTGGTATTTATTTTGTAGTAGATATAGATTTTTCCATAGTCTCAGTTTGTCACAAACTCAATTGACCACAAAATCACTGGGTTGAAAAACCAGGTATATGGCTACTAGATGGGAACTAGTGTGCTAGTGGCTATTAGTGTGCGTGCATCTAACTGCCAGACTTTGGCGATCACGCGCCCATAGCTAGCGGCAGAAAATCTTCCAAAATCTTCTTTCAGTTTGGAAGATTTTCTGCCGCTAGCTATGGGCGCGTGATCGCCAAAGTCTGGAAGTTAGATGCACCCACACTCTGGGAGTGTGACACCACTGTCGCGAGCAAGCAAACTGCCGAGTTCGTTTTCCGTGCAGAGAAGTTCGAAGTTTTGAACACTTTCATACTACACGTGAAGGTGATATTTGTAGTTTTCATATGAGTATTTATCAAGATTTCATTAATACAAAGTTTACGTAAAAACAATTGGAACGAACTTGAAAGCACTTAGAGTTTTTCATGAACTTTTTTTCTTGGTTTTCAGGAAACTGAAAATGTTTGTGATTCTCTCAAACAGGCCCAAACCGATCTGCAGCAAATGCACATAGATCATAAATTAATGGTGCAACCTTACGTCGCAATCACAGGGCCATCATTAGATGAAATCGCAGCGTCGTATGTGGTACTGGGAGGTCACACCTATCAAGTTCCGTCACCTACAGCGGCTGTTGATCTTTGCTTTCAATGCATAAAAGTTTTCAACGAAAAGCCTTCTCACGTGTGTAGTCACGTGTGGCAATTCTTAGAATACCTAGTATATAATTTTCAAGTGACCAATTTATGCTCCGCAACGTCAGGACTGATCGACAAATTGCGAAAAATGTGATAAGAAAAAAAAAATTAATATCTGTGATTTTAAAGTTATTTAAGTAAAAATAGCGATCTTTAAATGTTCATAATTGTTCTATGCACGTAATTATCGAATCTTACTGAATTCTACTCGGGTTACAATAAAAGAGTAAATATTCAATATCAAATTAAAAATGGAGTTCACTCAGAGTTTTAATAATACAGGTAAAATGACTAAAAAAGATTTAGACAGAGAAATGGTAAAATTTACCCTTTCCTTATACAACAATCCACACCTGTCACGTAAAGGAGTTGATGATGTCCTCAAAATTTTTATGAACTTCGTTTCGGAACTATTTGTTCCATTTATTCAAAATCAAATGGAAACTGAACTGAAGCCGTTAGGGCATGAGCCATCTTATTTCAAAGCAAAATTCATCATGGAAAAGAATAAAAATCTTTTTCAAAAATTTTCAACGGAGCATTCGAGATTAAAGATTTATGAACAGGAAAGTTTGTATATACCTCCTCAACTTTTTGAAATTGGAGAAGAGCCCATATTTGTCATTGTCGACTGCGAAAGCATAAAAGTTGAAATGCAATCTAGATATGCAGCCTACGTTCCACTGAAAGATACATTAAAAACGGCTCTAGCGGTTCCGGGTCTATTCAACGAAATGCGAAATTACGTAAATGATCTTTGAAAAGAAAAAACACAGTTAACAAATTTTATTCAAGGTGATCTGTGGCAAAAAAATACAGTGGGACCGGCAAACTAGTTTTTCCTATTTTTCTATTCTTCGATGAATGGCAAACAGGAAATCCGTTAGGTAGTCATGTCGGTGAGGAAAAGTTTGGAGGAGTGTATGTATCATTAGCTTGTTTACCTCCTCATTTAGTCGCGAAATTGCAGAAGGTGTTCGTTTACACTATTTTCCATTCGAAGTATTTAAAAAAGTTTGGAACCGAAAAACTTTTTCTTAAAACCATAGAAGATTTAAACTTCTTGTCCACGGAGGGTATAACCCTACAAGTTGACGGACAAGATCAGAAAATTTACTTTGAATGTGTCTTGATACTGGGTGATAATTTAGGATTGAACTCAATTTGTGGCTTTTCCGAAAGTTTTGTCCAAAATTGTTGTAGAATTTGTTCTGCCACATTTACTCAGTGCCAGCATATGACTGTGGAAGACGGAAATCTCATACGAACAATTCAATCATACAATGATGACTTATCAAAAGGAAGCTCTCTTTAGACGGGTATAAAAGAACGATGCATCTTCAATAAAGTAAAGAAATTTCACATTTGTGAGAATCCTACACTTGACGTTATGCACGATCTTTATGAAGGAGTTGCACCGTATACTGTGCAAAATGTACTGCAGGCCTTAATTAATAAAAAAATATTGTCTTTAAGCACTATCAATAACAGGACTGAAACTTTCAACCGTAGTGACAATGAAAAACCGAATAGACCACGACCTTTATATTATACACAAGGTGAAAAAGGAGGTGAAAGTTTAAAAGTTAAGCAGTCTGCATCCGAGATGCTTTGCTTAACACGATAATTAGGACTTATGATTGAAGATTTGATTCCTGCGGGAAACCAGTATTAGAAGCTTTATCGATGCCTAAGGAAAATTGTAGGTATTCTGACTTCTCCTAAATCAACTAGAGGTCTGATAATAAATTTCCAGAATCTCGTGGAAAAACATAATACTTTATATCTTACACTGTTTGGGAAATTGAAGCCGAAAATGCATTTATTGACTCATTACACAAGAGTTATGCTTTTGAATGGTCCAGTGGTCCATTATTCATCCATGAAGTATGAAAGGAAGAATCGAACATTGAAAGAGGTTGCAAGTGGAACTACATTTAGTACAAACCTACCCCTGACAATAGCAATTAGACACCAATTGCAACAATGTTTTATTACAGAATTCTGTTCAACTACTCATGGAGAAGTTGTAATGGGACCAATAGATGAAAGTAATGCGCAAACGTCTTTGAGAAAACTTGTTCCAAGTATTAAAAAAGAAATGCCCGTGGTAACTCTAAAGAACATAGAGATACTCGGAAAACCCTACTCTGTGGGAACTATAATTGCAATTAGAATCAGTGAAGAGGGTCCTCAATTTGGGATTGTGAAGAAAATATTTAGTTGCGATAACATTTACATCCAAGCAAAGGAATTAGACACTCTATACTTTAATGATTATTATCACGCATACAGTGTTTCTTCTAATGTGCAGAAGCCGGACGTACTGATAAACGTAGATTTAGTACCTAGATTACCACCCTGCCTACTAGTCATTAGAAGCAAAAAAGAACTTGTAATGATAAGATACGATATTTAGAAATTAACTCGATTTTAAGGACATGTGATACTTAAGAAAAATAGAAAGTTCATGTGAACAATTTAGTCCAGTTTCTACATGTTTGTGTTTCGAAAATGTAAAAAATTTAGTTTTCAAAATTTGGGAAATGCTAGAGAAGATAAAAACGGACGTATATGGATTATTTTTGGTCCTTAAGAATATTGTACATTATCTCATAGTGTTTTATAGATGAAAATAAAAATCGATCTTTTTAAATCTGTTATTATTTTATTTTGTTAGAGTTATAAATAATGTTCGGATAAAATACTGAATTTGAGGCAAATTAATGATGAAAAAACTATTTTCTATTGGAAATTTTATTTTTATGTATTATATATTTTTTATTTATTGAAAAAAATGTGTATAGCAAAATAATGTAATGACAAAAAGTGGCAAAATAATGACAAAAAAACTTTTAAACAAAAGTAAAAAAAAAAACACTGTTCACATATGTACAAACCTTACAATCCGATTTATTTGAACGTTATGAGATTTATTGAGAAAAAAATTGTGTATGTATTAGTATAACAATTTTAAAATTTCCCAGTGCATCCACTCATATTTTTCAAACCTTACATCAGGGCTATAAAAACAAGCAATTCATTTAAACAACCCAGATAATAAATAAATAAATAGGAAAATACGTTTCAAATCAGGTGAGTTTTTATACTTAAATTGCGAAATGTTAAAAATATTATTACAAAAAATTTCTTTGAAAATAACATCAAAATCTTCAATTAAAATTTTGTTTCTATGACAGAAGTTTGGATTTGAAGCCAATAGCTTTTTCACTCGAACTTCGACAGTTTTTTAAAGCTAATTTGAATATTTAAATTTCTTTACCAAATTTTTGTGGAGTTTGCTTTTGTTTCTGAAATTTTCTGAAAAATTAAGAAACAGTTAAAAATAAAGAAAGGGGTGGTGTTTATTCAGAAATGTAAAAAATATATTTCTATGAAAACTAACTCTTACATTTCTGATTAGCTTTGTGTTGTCTTCTTTCGTATTTTCATTTCTTAATTTTTGTTATCTTATTTATTATCATTTATTTATTTTGGATTTGATGTAGTTATTTGTATTCATGTATTTTTTCGTAGATTTTTACCCTGAGTGAACATTTAAAAATCCCGCCAGCGTGTATTAACGCTTGCGATCTACAGCTTTCTCGTTTACATTACAAGCGCCGGTAGGCGTGGCCTAATATCTCGGTTGTAAGAGAACTCATACTGAAATAGGATGGGTTTCTTGCAACCATAGTCAAGCAAAGCTAGAACTAGTGTCTCCAGAACGTGGGATTTTTCGGCCCCCACCACGTTCCCATCTGGGAGAAACACATGCAAACGTGGCGTGTCAGTGTGTCGGCTCTGCTACACGCTGCGGTCACCAGCTTCGTGTAAAGCCGAAGGTGCACGAAGACGGACTTCGTTGAGTTTTCAAGTTATTTTTAGATTTCAGGCTTTCGTTTATAGAGTCAAAATTAAGAATTGTATTTTTCTCGAGTACGTGCAAAAGAGGCGCGAAGCAGACGACGAATTTGAATTTACGAAGTATATAGTTCAAGAAATAACACTTTTCTTCAATTTCTTGAAGAAAGTCTGCATGAAATAAACATCAGTATGATCTTGGAAAATTTCATGAGGATTTCAACACTTCAAAAATAAACTTTCAGTGAAATTTAGTGACAATAAATGTATAAAATTTGAATCAATATATAATTTTCCATTCAAATTTATATACTTCTTACTAATTTTGTACATTTAACAATTTTTCAATTAGAACAATATTTTCTATCAAGATAAAATGAACATAAAATTCAAGTTCATAATTTATATTTTCAGTTATATGTTAGAAATATTTTCATCTCACATTTTTGTAGCCTAAGCACAAACTTTTCATTCCAAAACTTAAAATCTCTACGGAAATGGAAAATTGTCTAATAGCAGTAGATAAATTAAAAAGCTAAAATATGTGTTTATTGGTATTTCCATATTAACATATAAATATCAATCAACTTTAAATTTTACATAAAAATGTTCGTTCGAAGTGTTCAAATCTTGTTACAATCTGAAAAGATTTTATGGAGGAGTGCAATCTTTTGGATGAAATATTTTGTAGTTCTTAATTTGTCTGTCCGTCTGAAATCGTAGTAAGATTTGAACAGTAAACAACAAATTTTCCAATAGAATTCAGGATCAATAATAATTGATTCAGGAAATACTTCAACTCTGTAGAGCATTTTTGTATTTCGAATTCAAAATGTGTGCTTAAGCCACAAAAAAGTAAGCTGAAAATGTAGATATAAAACTAATTATGTCATGTTTATGTCTTCTTAATGGAAAATACTTTGCATATAATTCTCTAATTCGATATTTTTTTAATGTATGAACATTCATGAAATTGATAAATATTCCATCTTTTTATAGGAACTAAAAATTTCCGGATAATGCTTTGATTGAGAAAGCTAAAAATTTGTCAAATATTGATATAAATTGAAATTTTACAATTGCATTATTTTTCAAATATTTTAACATCTCTTCAATCTTGATAATTCTTACAGAAGTTTATTTCATGTGAGTGACTTTTTCTTTTTCTAATGAAAGATTTCGTAATTCTAAATTCGGCCCAATTCGTAACATTGTAAAAAGATTTTAAAAGTTCATAAAAATTTTTGTTCTGTTTTATTCAAAGTCAATAAATATTCAATGTTTGGAATCGAAATATTAAGTAAATGATTTTTAATTTCTGGGAATAAACTGCTTTAATAAGACAATCTTTCTTCTTTGTGAGAAATCTCAATTTTAAAATTAAAATTCTACGCATAGGATACAAAAACATGATATGAAAATACTTTTATTACAGAATTTTGAAATATACAAGTTGACCAATTTTTAATCGAGTAAATCCGCTACTTTAAGCAAAAAATTATGTTAAAAATATTTTATCAAAAAAAATAAGACACATTAAATTACGGTTTAAAATCCACATTCATAGATTGATGGTAAAAGCAGTTTAAAGTTTTTTAATCTTACGTTTTAGTGACGTATGCACAGACTTTTAATCAGATAAATGAAATGCTTTATAGAAAGTCAAAATTTTCTTATTACTGCACTTAATCAAATTTATAAAGTAAAAATATTTTTTAATTGATGCTTTCACTCAATTCTTTAAACATTCATTAATTGAAAATTGTACTCAAAATTTAATCTTGCAGCGTTCCAATATTCCCACAATGTTACAAAATCTTATTAATCATTATTTTAGTCGAATTATTTTCAAAATATTTAAAAAATAAATGTAAATATTTTGATTAAATACTCTGTCAAATTTTGCATTTGACTGATCTTGCAAAATTGTTGAAAGTTTTGAATACCGATAGAAGAAACTTTAAATGAAATTTTATGTCCATAAATGCTTAAAGTTCTATATAGAAATATCAACTACAACATTCTCAAATTTTATAAATAAACTACTAAATTCAAAAAGTTTCGGATTTTTTTAAAAACTGTACAAATTTCAAATATGAATCAGTCAAAATCTACTGATTATCAGTGAAATTGGACTGATTTAAATAACTAAAATAGGTTACTGTGAATCAGTCAAATTTCACTGATTACTTCAGTGAAAAGTAACTGATTTAACAGTGAAAAATATTGTTTCCACTGATGATTCAGTGAAAAGGCAAATCACTGATTCAATCAGTGAAAATTTGACTGATTCAGATTTAGAGTGTATACAAATTTCAAATATAAAGTGTACTCTTTACATTAATCAAACAAATTTAGAAGATGAATATTTTAATAAATATTCCTAAATATTATTGGAATATGATACATATCGATTTAGAAAAACTTCTTCAAAGTACTCAGACATTTTTCTTATTTTACGACATTTTTGCACCATGTTTGACCTTTGGATAGGATTCAAGAAAACAATTGTAGACATACTTTCATTGCTTAGTAAAATACTATGAAGACTTGCTTTTTAAATTAAAGCGAAAACTTTTAAAACCTTAACAATCGGTTGCATAGATTCTACTGTAATCTTGGACGCAATTAGAGAAATAGGTTTTTTTGCTTTTTTTAGATCTAGTTTTTGCCTTAAAAATAAAAGAAAGAAAACCCATTTGAAATATTAAAATAAAAAAGCTGGTTCATTCTTAGAGAATCCCAAATATTCTGAAATAAAACTCCTTTCCACACCACCACGGAGGTAGAGTTTAAGGCTCGTTTTCTTTACGCGGTATCCCCTGTAGGCCTAGTCCACGTCCTACGAAACGAAAAGGGTTTTTGCTTTCAAGCAAAAAGAAAAAAGGAAAAAACTGAAGCAATGTGGTAAAAAACGCTACAAATGTAGCCCGTACTTCAGGCTTGCCTCTATCAAATGCCAGTATACGTCGAACAAAAATGTTTTGTTTTAAATCAAATAATGAAGAAGTTTGATTAATTCGGGATGATTTGGGGTGCTTGATTATTGTGAGTCCCCTTGCCTCTCACTTATGCCCAAAGCGTGATATTACTCAATTTCAGTATGTTTTCTTACTCACAAAATAATAATTAAAACTAAACAATTTCCATACCCGAGGCACGCGAAGAAAGGAATAAAGAACGTATCTCTGATATAAGAAATAAAATGTCATTATTTTGTGAGTAAGAAAGGGGTTTGAAATTGATTAATGCCATGCCTTGGCCATTAGAATTAATCCTCTCCTTCGTGAGCGAAGAGCGACAAGCCACTTTCCCTATCACTTTCTGCCATCTCATATACATTTTCGGTCATTAATTGCATATGCTTCGAAGTGATGCTCGTTGTTCTGGCTGTTTCAGCTCTCGCCTTTAGGGCTGATCAAGTAACATAAATTGAGTTGACCGTCCTGTTTCCTAAGCGATTTCTTTTGGGAGTTTTTGCGTCCGTGAGCATGGAGAAACCTCGCTCCGCCTCAGCATTTGAATGAGGAAGACTCCGAACATGATTCAATACTGAGGTCAAATTTGGAAAAAGTTTTTCTCCTGTGCTCGTCGAAGATACACCGATACTAGACCACATTTCGTCAAAAGATAAATTCGACCACTTTTCTTTGAGTTCCTGTCTGATTTTGAGTAAAGAATCCCACTCTTTTTGTACACCTATTCTATTAAACGACCCTAAATCTTGACAAACTTTCCAGACCCTAGGAAAAGTTTCGCTTCGATCAGCATAGAAAGCTTCTTGAGGCCGGAAAACAGCAACGCAAGACAAAAAGATGTCATCAAAAGGAAGTCGATTGCGAATTTCTTCGCTTGCTGTGACATAAAATTTCAAGCAATTACGAAGAAATAGATCAACTTCTACTATTTGCAATTTCTTGTTTGTAAGTTGCTGCTGTTCTCAGCGCAGAGACTTGTCGCGCTGAGAATAGTTTCGGCATATAGAACTATCTCGACGAGCGCTGTGTTGGTCCTGGCGAGCATCCCGCCAATAGATTTATTGGCGGAAGAAAGGCAGGAAACCTTTCAGCTTCGCAAGGAGCTTACCTGCGCCGACCTGCATGAAATCGCTCGTGCGAAGGAGGCCATCCGCAAGGATGGAAGGCGCAGACTCGTCGAGAAATGGCAGATGAGATGGCATGGTGAGCAGACAGGGAGATGGACCTACCGCCTGATCCCGGAGCTCGCCACCTGGCTGAGCAGAAAGCACGGGGAAGTCGGCTTTTACTTGGCGCAAGCGCTCTCGGGCCATTGCTGTTTTAACGCGTACCTGAAGCGCTTTAAGAAGAGAGACGAGGAGACGTGTTTCTACTGCGATTGCCGGTGGATAACGCAGAGCACGCACTCTTCGTCTGCGCAAAATGGGGTGTGGTTAGGGGACACGATGGTCCCTCTCATGCTCCAGTCTGAACGGTTCTGGACGCTCATTCGAGTCATTCGTCACACTTGTGATGAAGACGAGAGAACTTGATGGGCGTCGAGAGCGAAACAACGGGGAGGGCCAGTAGAAATCGCATCGGGGCCTGCACCCGCGGTCCTGCGTCTCGGGTAGACTTTACTGTCCGCGTCGTTCGGGGGAGGAATCTGTTTGTTTCTCCCCTGGGTGGCGCGGCTAGTCGGTTATCCTAGTGGGTGTGTGGCCGCGGGTGGAAGTTCCGAGCGAACGGATGACGGAAGAGTCGTACGCGACTGTAATGGAACTTTAATGGGTGGTGTATTGGTTCGAGAGAGGGGGTTTTTTGGATTCAACAGGTATGCCTAGACCCGTCCTAGGAGAGTCCTGTACAACGTCTATAAAAGATGTTGCCATTTTTCCTCCTCACCAAAAAAAAAAAAAAAAAAAAAAAAAAAAAAATGTCTTGAAGCGGCTTTTGATTACTAGGATCTGCAAAGTTAACATTTCTAATGATTTGAAAGAATAAATTCGGTTGAAGAAGACCCTCTTTCAAATAACTGCTAAGAATCCACACGATGAATTTAGCCGAGTTTGGCTGGAGTTCCTGAACCATTGTTTCGCGACTTTGAAATTTTGCATTGCATACGTTGAACCTATTCAAAGTAAATTTCAAGAATAGGAAATATGCCAGTGTCAAAGGATTCTGCATTTTTCCTAACAAATCTTTGGCCTTCTCTACCTTCTCAGATACGAGGACCATAAGATACTGAAGAATAACTTCCCAATTCTTTATTATAATATCTATGCATCGATAGCGGACAAGCCAGCGAGTTTCAGAATGACTAGGAATTTTTTGATAGTCATTTCCTAATTCCAAAACAATCGATCGAAAAATAGCCGTTCGCTTGGAGCTAGCATTAAGAAAAGCTGGCAAATCTTTGATTAAATCCTCTACATCTGGGATTGTGGAACAAGCATATTTTGCTACAATTGCTGACGAATGCGAGACACATGGGAAAACAATTAAACGGGGAATTTTTTCCTTTAATTTTGTTTTAAATGAGGACCTATTGCCGACCATCACCTGTGCATTATCACAAGCTAAAGCACAGATATTAGATTAAGGGATTTTCTGCCCGAACAATGCTTTTTCGAACGCATCAAAAATTTTAGAGGCAGAACAATCCGAAGCATTTACATTAATAAGCTGGAGCAATTCCACCCTGACAGAAAATGTCGTTTGCTCCACATATCGAACCATTAATGACAGCCACTTTTCTAGAGTCCTGTCGGTCGTTTCGTCTTCGTACACTGAAAATGATTGCTTACGCAAAATATTTGCCATGCGATCAGTTTCAGCAGCACATACGACGTTATTTACAACTAGGACCATTTTAGTGTGGCTCAATCTAACGTCTTTTAAAACCGAAGGTTCCATATCTGGAAAAGTCCTATCAATTCTGATGAAATCGCGAATGGTAAATTATGCTCTACGAAAAATGTACTAATCCTAATCTCTGCTTCTTGTACTTTCTGTTTGAAAGTAACACTTTCCGGAATCGTGGAATTTGTGAATTCTGAAGCAGAAGAACTTGCTACACAAGGTTCAACACTGTAAGAATTGGCAGTTACATTAGAAGAATTTTCACTTACTACTCCATAACATTCTAATTTATTTGAAAACTCTTGCTTCTTTCTGTGTGATAAAGATGCTCCATGCTTTTCAATTTCCGATTTGCCACATAGCAACGTTTTGTTGCAAATTTTGCAATGAAATCTTGTTTCTTCTGCTAATGTAACCACCCACTCTCTCCACGACGGAAATTCCTCAAACCATCCCAACTGAAAGTTTTTTGCATTTTTCATGACTTTTCTAGCGGGTTGACATTCGTTTGAACCAGAGTTCAAACGGTGGTCAACCTTCGTTTGAACCTGGCTGTCCTTCAAAACACTCGAATTTGGGTCAACCGGATTACTCATTGTGAACAATAAATTATACTACGAAGAAAAACAGAATTATTTGAAAAGAATTAATAAGATGAAAAGTCGATAAAATTGAGCGAATGTGAATAATTTGTATTCTGCACACAAATTAAGTTTTACAAAATAAACTTACCCACAAGCATCAAACAATAACGTACGTGAGAGCACTCACGTATCACCAAATAATAATATAATATTCTTACTTTTGCCGTTTTCAATAAGGAATTACGATAAAAATATGAAGAATCCACACTCTTGCCTTCTCAAATAACGCATAAAGCGAGAATCAAGTATATCTTAGAAGAAAACAAAAGAAGGTTGCTATTATTATTTGTTTTCGTCTCCAATTTGACCTCTATACCGTTCGTTTGCGATTTAAAACATTGGTAACTTTTTGGCTATTAATCTGACTGAGCTACAACTTTTCAGAAAACTTTCTTTACTAAAGTATTAAAATTTTTCTCCTGTAGATAGTTTCAGAAAATGTAGAAACTTAATACAATATTAATGAAATCGTAAAATTCTGAAAATTTGTTAAGCTAGCGCGAGTGGAAGTAGAGAAAACAATTTTTTTTTTAAATGTACTTCTCCCAATTACTTGAAAAATTAGAAGTTTTAAAAAGTTTTGCAAAAGGAAAAACGATGTGCCTTGAAAGTGTGTACAAGTCCTTGAAATTCAAATTCGAACGATTTTTATAATTAATTACCCTGTACATTTAAAGATACAATTTTTGTATTTGGAATAAGTTTTCTGCAATTACGAAAAAATTTATTTAGAGTACATAAAATATATTGAACTATTACTAGTAAACTCTACCTCCGTGGTGGTGTGGAAAGGAGTTTTATTTCAGAATATTTGGGATTCTCTAAGAATGAACCAGCTTTTTTATTTTAATATTTCAAATGTGTTTTCTTTCTTTTATGTTTAAGGCAAAAACTAGATCTAAAAAAAGCAAATAACCTATTTCTCTAATTGCGTCCAAGATTAGAGCAGAATCTATGCAACCGATTGTTAAAGGTTTTAAAAGTTTTCGCTTTAATTTAAAAAGCAAGTCTTCATAGTATTTTACTAAGTAATGAAAGTATGTCTACAATTGTTTTCTTGAATCCTACCCAAAGGTCAAACATGGTGCAAAAATGTCGTAAAATAAGAAAAATGTCTGAGTACTTTGAAGAAGTTTTTCTAAATCGATATGTATCATATTCCAATAATATTTAGGAATATTTATTAAAATATTCATCTTCTAAATTTGTTTGATTAATGTAAAGAGTACACTTTATATTTGAAATTTGTATACACTCTAAATCTGAATCAGTCAAATTTTCACTGATTGAATCAGTGATTTGCCTTTTCACTGAATCATCAGTGGAAACAATATTTTTCACTGTTAAATCAGTTACTTTTCACTGAAGTAATCAGTGAAATTTGACTGATTCACAGTAACCTATTTTAGTTATTTAAATCAGTCCAATTTCACTGATAATCAGTAGATTTTGACTGATTCATATTTGAAATTTGTACAGTTTTTAAAAAAATCCGAAACTTTTTGAATTTAGTAGTTTATTTATAAAATTTGAGAATGTTGTAGTTGATATTTCTATATAGAACTTTAAGCATTTATGGACATAAAATTTCATTTTAAAGTTTCTTCTATCGGTATTCAAAACTTTCAACAATTTTGCAAGATCAGTCAAATGCAAAATTTGACAGAGTATTTAATCAAAATATTTACATTTATTTTTTAAATATTTTGAAAATAATTCGACTAAAATAATGATTAATAAGATTTTGTAACATTGTGGGAATATTGGAACGCTGCAAGATTAAATTTTGAGTACAATTTTCAATTAATGAATGTTTAAAGAATTGAGTGAAAGCATCAATTAAAAAATATTTTTACTTTATAAATTTGATTAAGTGCAGTAATAAGAAAATTTTGACTTTCTATAAAGCATTTCATTTATCTGATTAAAAGTCTGTGCATACGTCACTAAAACGTAAGATCAAAAAACTTTAAACTGCTTTTACCATCAATCTATGAATGTGGATTTGAAACCGTAATTTAATGTGTCTTATTTTTTTTGATAAAATATTTTTAACATAATTTTTTGCTTAAAGTAGCCGATTTACTCGATTAAAAATTGGTCAACTTGTATATTTCAAAATTCTGTAATAAAAGTATTTTCATATTATGTTTTTGTATCCTATGCGTAGAATTTTAATTTTAAAATTGAGATTTCTCACAAAGAAGAAAGATTGTCTTATTAAAGCAGTTTATTCCCAGAAATTAAAAATCATTTACTTAATATTTCGATTCCAAACATTGAATATTTATTGACTTTGAATAAAACAGAACAAAAATTTTTATGAACTTTTAAAATCTTTTTACAATGTTACGAATTGGGCCGAATTTAGAATTACGAAATCTTTCATTAGAAAAAGAAAAAGTCACTCACATGAAATAAACTTCTGTAAGAATTATCAAGATTGAAGAGATGTTAAAATATTTGAAAAATAATGCAATTGTAAAATTTCAATTTATATCAATATTTGACAAATTTTTAGCTTTCTCAATCAAAGCATTATCCGGAAATTTTTAGTTCCTATAAAAAGATGGAATATTTATCAATTTCTTGAATGTTCATACATTAAAAAAATATCGAATTAGAGAATTATATGCAAAGTATTTTCCATTAAGAAGACATAAACATGACATAATTAGTTTTATATCTACATTTTCAGCTTACTTTTTTGTGGCTTAAGCACACATTTTGAATTCGAAATACAAAAATGCTCTACAGAGTTGAAGTACTTCCTGAATCAATTATTATTGATCCTGAATTCTATTGGAAAATTTGTTGTTTGCTATTCAAATCTTACTACGATTTCAGACGGACAGACAAATTAAGAACTACAAAATATTTCATCCAAAAGATTGCACTCCTCCATAAAATCTTGTCAAATTGTAACAAGATTTGAACACTTCGAACGAACATTTTTATGTAAAATTTAAAGTTGATTGATATTTATATGTTAATATGGAAATACCAATAAACACATATTTTAGCTTTTTAATTTATCTACTGCTATTAGACAATTTTCCATTTCCGTAGAGATTTTAAGTTTTGGAATGAAAAGTTTGTGCTTAGGCTACAAAAATGTGAGATGAAAATATTTCTAACATATAACTGAAAATATAAATTATGAACTTGAATTTTATGTTCATTTTATCTTGATAGAAAATATTGTTCTAATTGAAAAATTGTTAAATGTACAAAATTAGTAAGAAGTATATAAATTTGAATGGAAAATTATATATTGATTCAAATTTTATACATTTATTGTCACTAAATTTCACTGAAAGTTTATTTTTGAAGTGTTGAAATCCTCATGAAATTTTCCAAGATCATACTGATGTTTATTTCATGCAGACTTTCTTCAAGAAATTGAAGAAAAGTGTTATTTCTTGAACTATATACTTCGTAAATTCAAATTCGTCGTCTACTTCGCGCCTCTTTTGCACGTACTCGAGAAAAATACAATTCTTTATTTCGACTCGATAAACGAAAGCGTGAAATCTAAAAATAACTTGAAAACTCAAGCATTGTAACGAAGTCCGTCTTCGTGCACCTTCGGCTTTACACGAAGCTGGTGACCGCAGCGTGTAGCAGAGCCGACACACTGACACGCCACGTTTGCATGTGTTTCTCCCAGATGGGAACGTGGTGGGGGCCGAAAAATCCCACGTTCTGGAGACACTGGCTAGAACTATTTTTGCAAGGTACAACTGCTCTGATAGCATATGACACTAGCAATAATGGCATGAGATTGATTTTTTTATAGTACAAGACATTTCATGCTGAAAATGCACGAGTTGATGCCAATACTGTTAGAAAGCTCATACCAATTTCGCACATTAAGTTCGGTGCTTTAATAGGAAGAGCTCAGCCTACTATAATAGTTGGATTTTTTTCTTCGTGTAGTACCTCCTTAAATAGGCATTCTAAAATATCAAAAAGTGGATGGAAGTTATGAAATTTCCACATCTAGAAATACTAGGGTCCAAAGTTCAAATTCTTTAAATTGAAAATAATGTTTGAGAATATAATTCCTTAGTTTCATATCGATGAAAGGACTTAATGATCATTTTAGGCAGCTTTTTACAAGCTTTTTTTCTCACATGTTGATTTTTAAAAATTTCCATCAAAGAAATCCTCAATTAATTACTTTTTATTATGCATTTTTTTAAAAAATAAATCTCTGATGAGGGCTCCGATCAAAACCAAAACTTCTAATTACGTAAAACTAAGTTTTTATTTACTTTGGACCCTAGAGCCAATTATCAACAACAACACTGAGACGGCTCAGCTGCATACCACTTTATAACCATGCATATCCTATCATTTATAAATTAGAACTTAATAACACCTGATCTTAGAAAATAATAAAAAGATAAACCTTATTGAGACGTCATATTAAGACGGAAGATGCAAACTTGCAAAATGAAATGGATCAATTCGGAAATCTGTATTTAATTTTGGCACGTTTCCTTGATCAGGTAACGTTAGGAAAATTGCGTAACCTGTAAGGGGATTTAAACCCACGAAAATATTGACACTCGTGTCTGGCCGTTAGACTACGGGTCAAGGCCGGTTACGAGACGACGACAGGTGGATTGATTTTTCCGTTCTAATACTCGTGTGTTCTCTTTCCCTCTCACCCCTGATTGCATGAAAATGCAAAAGGGCATTTTTCTAGCGAACCAGAAATGATAAAAATATGGGAAAGGGTTGGTTGTAACGCGTGAGGAAGCGCGCACCTTTTTGACCGGATAAAATGGTAAAAGAAGCATTAATGCATAAAAAGATAATTATTTTTACGAATTTTTTTCTTGCCACTCCCATTGGTTCCCCATTTTTGATGATCTGAAAAGGGCAAGGGACAGCTACTCGTCACTTTGCATAGCCACACCAAATCAACGTGAAAGAATCGACTTCTTACCCGCCGTGGACTTGATCGTTCTTTCTCGTGATTCCAGAGGAAATCACAACCATCTACCTTCTGGAGCTGGTAATGTGATTTTCGCTCCTCTCCAATTCCTTTTTAATTATCCATAGAGATTTCAAAGAACACGGAATTATGTAACGTTAGAATATAGTACAGAGGTTTTTTTTTTCTTTCCTCCTGTATGTTGTAATTGATAATATACCAACAAGCTCACAAAGATTTATTTTCAGGCTTTAAGGAATACCCAAAAATTAGAACGCGTTTTTTTTGCGCAACTGCGCGAACCTGGGGGCCATAATTGAAAATTTGATTTTTTTTTTTTTTAGATTCCGAAAAACTTGCGACTCCATTATAACGAGACAGGGATTTTTTTGTGCAAAACGCTTAGTCTCAAACTATAAACGTGAGTTTTTCTTTCATATCCTGAATCGAAAAAATAAGAAATTTAATTTCGCGAAACCTTCCCCCTTCGAGAAACCCAATGAATAAAATTAAAAATATTAGCCAAATTAGGCAATAAAAACACTGTAAAACAACTTGAAAATAAACATAAGAAAACGCCAAAGAGCGAAATGTTTCAATAGATAATTTAACTTTCAAGAATAGCAATATTGTCATTTAGGGGCTAATTTGAAAGAGAAAAGATTATTTTTCATTAAAAAATATTGAAACAGAAAAATAAAATTTATTAATAAAGTTATTATTATTTAATTTATTTCATCAAAATAGCGTAATGTTTCAACACATATCTTCGATTAAATTACTTTAAAAAATTCACTCTTGAAATATTTTGGATCTTGATTATTAATTTAATATAATTTAAAAGTTAGACACTTATTTAGAAATTATACTTTATTCGTGATTGTAATTCGTCATCAATCATTATGACCTAACTTTTGTTTATATTATGTTGTCAAGCTCAGCCCCCCGCATGTCGGGGTTGAAAATGACATGAATTGTGACTGGCTGCCATAGTGATGCTGACCGTTCATTGGGCCGACTTACACGAAAATCACATTATAAAATGTAGTTTTTTAAGCTTTTCCCTGCAAATTTTCAAATTTTCCAGTTCTTGAACGGAAATAAATTGGTGCAAAGAATGGTGAAATGTGTCTATTTTGAGTGTCAATCCGGCTATAAGTCTTGCTTCGATAAAGTTCGTTTTTTCATTGTACTAAAAGATGAAAATACAATAAAACCATGGCAAATTGCTATCCTTTGGGATGGTATGAAATTTTCGAAAAGCATTTTGAGTCAGAAGATATTCTTCAAGAGAGATTAACCTATACTCCCGATGGAGTAAAAGTTTTGGGAAGAGTAAATACGTCGAACATATTCTTTATTTTCTTGATTAGTTTGAAATAACACATGTTATTTGATAGATATATTAATAATTAACTACATAATATAATAAAGATTAATATCTCAATATTAATTAATTATATCTACATGTGCAATTAATTTCTTTCATGAGAGAATATTTTTAAAAATTCTGAATTGAAGTTAATGTGAGCTTGTTAAACTTGGATTGTCTTGAAGTGTCGCTTTGTTGACAGGTTGTCAACAAACTAACCTGTACGACGAGGTTAATTCCGGTAATCGCCACGTAGCGGCGCTAAAGATTGGCGTACCTTCGCCATCTGTGCTCGCGAATATGAACTCAGCGTAAGTGTCGGTAATATCGGTAAGCTTTGTAAGCGCCACCGTCTTCCGGTTTCGTGAGCACGCCAGCGGATCTCGCCATATTTATTCATTCTCTGTTCGGCGTTCGTAGTGGCAAGTGTGCCAGATAAATTTGAATTCTTTTCTGAGAGCATAGAGGATGACGAGCTGAGGTAGCTGGCGAGGAAGCCGCAGGATTACAGGTAGATTATAACCTATTTCTCTTGTTGGAAATTTCAACTGTATTCAAATCAAGTGAGCGGTAAATTTGGGTGGTGTGCGAAGCAAACACCTCGCAACTAAGATTCCGAGGCGGCAGACTCTGGGTCAACCTCATTAGCTAAACGTAAATTTAGAGTCAGTGTCCGCGTAAATAGTTGGGTTGATCCCGCAAGGTCATTTAAGGGCACGGTTCATGCGCCCACTAATCATACATTTCACATTATCGAGCTAGTAAACGTCCGTGGTCGCAAGTAGTGACGCTGCTCCTTACCCCAAATTCCGCGGTATTTCAGTAGTCCCTGTACCTTGGTAACCGAAGCTACAGGGTGGCCCCTCTCGAGCGGGCTGGTAAAATCGATAATTTCATTCTTCACTCAAACTTTTGGTTATTTTCGAGTAAAATAACCAGGCGCTCAACTCTACGGTAGTAGCCAAAATTCATGTCGCGTTCGGGATTGGTTTTGTAATAAGGTTAGGTTGCCCGGGATAAAACTAGATTACCCCGGATTTTGTAAATACGTCTTGATTAATAAATGTTGAAAAGTAAGCCTATTCGAGTAATTGGTAGAATTGGTTGGAAAATTTAACCCAACCTAAGATAACCTAACCTCACCATCCTCTAATCATATAAGCTGTAATAACTAAAAAACAGGTTACAATATATATATGTTTATTTGTTTATTTATTTATCATGCAACCGTATTTTCTATTGAATATGTGAAATAAAATTAAAAAACTGACTCAAAAAGTGATTCGAGTCAACGAAGAAAATCTGAGTCAGTAATTAATAATAGAAACTGTTTCATATCTGAGAGCATGTTATTTAATTCCAGTTTCTATTTTATTCGCTGAATTATAGTAAATTACCATAATATATATTTGAAAACAATGTTTCATCTTAATTTTTAAAATATCATAAATCATTAAGAAAAGCATTGCTTTTCAAAATTGTTCACCTCAGTGAAACGTTAAAACTATATAAAAAAGTAACTGCATTCAAGTTTATAATTATTGAATGTGTTTCGATTATTAACAAAATTATTTATTATCTCATTATATGTTGTTTTTGATCCATAATTACTGGGTGATATAACAAAAGCAAATAAAAAGAGATGATGTGTGGTTGAAGTAAAATGTGGGACGCCTTTATTATTATATAACCGAACTTCTGCTTCGATGCAGGTTCCTTTTCAAATAATATTTTTTATGAAGCTGTAGAGGTAAAGTTTTATAACGATTTAAAAACAATGTAATTTAATGCATTTTCTACTATTTTATATCCTTATTTTGTTGATTACTATTGTATTTTTTTTTCTTAGTATTTGTCCAAAATACATTCTCTACAAAGTATTTCATATTATTTCGAAGCTTAAAGTTGTTCAATATATTGAATATTTTCATAAAAGTATGGTAAAAATTCACAATTTTCACTTTTTAAGTTTCATGATCTAAAAGACACTGACAAATAACTTGTTTGTAATTAATTTTTCCTGCGACATAATGATATTTTGAGGTTTCTCTATGAATTATCAGCAAAATACATTGATTATTTTTCAGGATTTAACCCATTAACGCCTGAACGGACGTTTTTTCCTGCAAACTTTCCGGCCATAAAAAAAATTAAGTAGAAAGCTTATAAAAGATCCAGCCAAGGTTTTTCTGAAGTCAAATTTCAGCTTCTTTGAGAATCTCGCCCTAATTTTTCGATAAAACGTGAGCCTTTATTGTTATTAACAATTTTATTGAAAAAAATTGAAATGATCGACATCGATCACTTTTAAAACCAACGAAACACATGGAAATCGAATTCCAAGAACCGCAGAAATCGTTTTTCTCGCATCCATAGACATAAAACGCAAAGTTCACTTGCTGTTTGTTAACATTGCGCAGATGATCTCGGAGATCTTCTTGTTAAAGAAATGAGTAGTCTTAAACGTGAATTTCGACTTGGTTTTGGTAGCTTTGTTGACAAAGTTGCAATGCCTTACGTAAGCGTCGTGCCTCAAATGTAAGTATTCATTAATGCCTATGAGTGATTCAAAATGTTTTTTACATAGTAAGTTTATACGATATAATATTGTTACAAATGTGATTAAGCTTAAAGTTCAAGATGGAGTTACCATAAAATTAGCGTTTTTTCACGATAATGGTCAAATGAGTAGGCAGAGAGTTGAATTTGGTTAAATTACAGGCTACTCTAGGCTGTGAACTAAAGTAACATATATTTGTTGAAATGCAATAAAAAATAGATAAAACTTTTTAGTAATTTAATGAAAGAGCTTTAAAGTGGTGGCACATTTTGCAGTGCCTAGGAAAGGAATCAAAAATAAATTCTACCATGCGTAAAAATGTTTCAAGATTGTTTTTGTGAGTTATACTAAAAAAAGTTTTTTGCTCCTCTAAACAAAAGGCTTCTTTAACCATGCAAAGGCTGTGCTACTCCATATGGTTACAAACACATAATTTCACTTTCGCAAGATACCAGTCGTTTTGCAGTGAGTCATTATTAACCCGAAAAATTTATGTTTAAAATAATTTTTTAATGAGAACCACCTCTCATATATTTACATTATTTTTATTGTTGCCTGCAGGATATTGTGCGAAAAGCTTCTGTCTCTGGGAATCTAGACGCACCGGAAGGAGGTTTCGATGCCATTATGCAAGCAATAGTTTGCAAAGAGCAAATTGGTTGGCGTGACAAAGCTCGCAGGCTACTGGTATTTTCAACGGACGCCAGTTTCCATTATGCTATACAAATTAAATACTTATCTTAATGCTTTGATAGTAAAAAAATGCACAGCCAATAGAAACAACGAAATGAGACAAAATGAAAAAAGGAGACAAAGTTGAGTTTATAGCTGATATCACTGTAATTCATTGCCCGACAAACAAATCGGAATGGAATCAAACATTCACAATATATCCGGTAAAAATATCAAAAAAATTAATATTGTCCACCTTAGGTTTAAAATGTGTCACGACTTCAAAATAAAACTATTTTTCAATTTTAGGTAGGTATTAATGAATCTCTAATAATAAACTTGGAAATGATTTGCAAATGTGACTGTGAACGTCAAGATCATGGTACATATGAAATGAATTAACCAAAATGCAGTAACAATGGAACATACAAGTGTGGGATTTGTGACTGCAATGCCGGTAACTTTGGAAAGAAATGCGAATGTAACACGAGTGCAAATAACCACTTCGATTTTTTTGTCGCTAGAGTCGCTGAAGTTACGTCAAGCTCAACTCCACTTTTTTCTTTTCTTTTTAAATTTTTGCGTGACTAGAATGACCTTGTGTTTTAGGTCGATAAATTTGTCTTAAAATCGGTAATAATGTCTTTGAAAATAAAATACATGGTTCCATTTAAAAAAGTGGAGTTGACCTTGACGTAGCTTCAGCGCCTCCACCGATAAAAAAATAGGTTGGTCCAGTATGACGGCCTTCTCGAACACTGAAACTTTTGTCTCAAAGATAAACACGTAAAGGACACGGAGAGAGCGTTATGTATGGTGAACATTATACAATAAAGTTCAATAAAGCCTCCCTCAGATTTGTATATTAAATAGTCATTAACCGTGCGTACGTGTGTATAAGGCTCACACAACCTATTTTTTTGCGATAGTGAGTTTTATCACTGATATACATATAAGTGGGCTGCAGAATAGGGCAGCGAGTGCGAGTATGACAGCAATATACTTTCGCATAAGTTTATCCTTCTCGCACTCATGACTTATTCTACAAACCACTCGTGGGCACTCCGTATATACTATGGATACACGATTGTCATAAGATGACTGTATCACTGTACTGCACCTGAAGCGAATTGTAAGTGACTGTGCATAACAATGCTACGCCGCTCTTCGTGCGCCCTATATATTATACAAATAAGTCAACAATTAAAATGTATTTCAGCTGAAATTTAGAATAAATGAGCGTTTTTAATTTTTTTTTTAAATTTTAAATTGTCAAAAATTAGTATTTTAAAAAATGGTAACAAGTGCGTTTTGTTTTCTTTTGAAATAAAACGCGCGGAAAAAAAGTTAGCAATCTTCTAGTTTCTATATCAAGACAGATAAAACAGGTGATGTATCTCTACATCCTGCATGCTTAAAAAAATTTTGAGATCAATTTATATTTATATAAAAAATTTGCATTATTTCGGACAATAACAGGGGAATTTTATCAATGTGAAAATTTCTCTTGTGATCGCCGTGATAATAAATTGTGCTCTGGTAATGGAAAATGCGACTGTGGAAAGTTTGCATGTAATCCAGAATGGAAGGGTAAGGCTTGCGAATGTAGATCAACAAATGACACGTGCATACAGCCAGGAACTAATATGTTATGTTCAGGAAAAGTAAGTAAAGTTACCCTCATTATAAAAATTCATATATTACATCAAAAACATCTAGTGCATGCCTCATAAAACGAAAATTTGGTATATATTCCCATTTTATTCTCAAATTGAGAACGGTAAAAAATTCATTTTCCTCCGAAGAAAGCCGTCTGTGGTTCATGTTTAAACCGCTATATTCTACAGAAAATGCATTTCGAGTCAATCTATTCACGTTTGAATAAATTATGCGGTATACTAACATAAATATTGATCTTGATTAAGTATTGATATGGAACAATAACTACGATTGTAGAGGTGGTTGGCATAATTTGCTTTCAGGGATTCCATATTAGTGAGTTTGAATTCTTGCGGCGAACCTCTACAAATATAAAACTTTGTCCGCTTTGCATTGGCATGCGTTTATACTGCATGAAATCTAGTCAATCTTTGTTTCTGCGTTGGTGATTTTATTTGATTGATGGAATTTATTTTATAATCCTAGGTTATTTTCTATCAATGTCATCATCACTATTTTTCCCCTCTGTTTAAATATCGAATAATTGTATACATGTATATATAATTTCCGTTTTTTTCAATGATTTTATAAATCGTTCTAAGTCTGAAATAACTATCTGATGGCATATTTTCGGTTATATGAGATTTTATTATTATCATTTCAGTTTAATGATTCTTTCGTATTCCATAGATCGAACGATTTGCAACAGTCTAGTCTGACAGATGCACATGAAGATAAAGTCAAATTGAAAGCTGCGTACGATGCGGGCTGACAGAAAAAAGGATCGGGACGAGCGTATAATAGTCTAACCGGTAAGTTTTGGGTATTATATAGTATATTGTGCAACTAGGGAAAAAAAATTTATTTTGCGAGTGTGAGTAAAATAAATGTTTTTCCCGTGTTGCACACGATTTTTTTTCTACTATAGGGTCAGAAAGTGGATTTGTTTGCCCCGCACGGGGCAATAAAGTCCACTTTATGGCCCGCTAGTAGAAAAAAAAAATTATATCATTATTATGTGTAAATGCTGAATCCTAACCGGATATATTCGTCTGTTTTAGCGCATGGTATCGGAATCGGACCCAAGAGTGGCAAAGTTTTAGCTTATGCGATAAGAAATAAACTTTGTGTGTTCTGTGAAAAAGGACACTCACCAGAGGATCGTGATTGTCGACGAAATCATACTGGCAGTTCAAAATCTATGGAAGCCGCTATCGCTGTGGAAATATTTACCAAGAATCCGATGCTAAAAGAAGAAGGTGTTGAAATCTCAACAATTATTGGCGATAACGATTCCTCCACCATAGCACGAATTCGACGAGAGTCAGAGCATCCTATTGAAAAGGAATCGGATATAAATCATGCTGTTTGCACTCTCAGCAAAACATTATGATCTATCAAGATTCCGAGCAAAGTTATCGACTATGTGAAGTATTGCTTTGGTTGCGTACTTCACATGAACAAGAACGATGAGGAAGCGGTACGGACTGGACTTTTGAATATAGTTCCACACGCTTTTGATGACCACTCGAACTGTGGATCTTGGTGTGGGTACAAAAAGGACCTAAGAAATTATATACACAAAATTCTACCTGGCGGAAAAGGTTTACTTGCATCCAAGATGGTAGAAAAGAAACGCCGGCGCCGACAGATATACCAGTTGCGTCACCACAAAAACGTAAACGCAGAAAATAGAGAGGGAATTACCTACTCTTCTGGATGTGGATTGAATGCAGTTGTCGACATCGTCGATTGTAATGCAAAAAAAAATTATTCGGTTCCAACTAATGCTGTTGTAGCGTTTTTTGATTTGGAAACAACAGGATTCTCGAAGTCTTCTGAAATCCTCCAACTATCGGCTAAGTTGATTCGATGGAGTTTGATGCTTTCTTTGTTCCAACACACGGCTTTTCGCCAAGCGCATCTCTTGTGACTGGTACATATTATAAGTATATATATTTTATTGTACAATAAACAGTTATCTATCTGCATGTAGCAATGAGCCTTTTCTCCTCAGGTTTAAGCGTTAATGACGGGGAACTCTTTCGAAATGGCGAAAAAATGATAACTACGCCAAGGAGGATCGGAATGAAGTCATTTATTGACTTTTTAGCACCTTGTCCCGTAGTACTTATTGCCCACAACAGCGCTAGATTCGATGCTCCTCTCATTCTGAATGAAATGAGAGCTCTAGAATTGATAAAAGATTCCAAATCAGTGGTATGCGGATTCTGCGATACACTCCCGCTATTTAAAAAAAGATTGCCAGAAAGACTTAAGGCTAAAAAGTCTTTTACTCAATCGGCTTTGGCTGAGGATATTGTAGGTACCGGAGCATCTACCGGTGCGCATAACAGTATAGAAGATGTCAAGAGCCTCGAAATGATAATAAAATCCATCCGTATCACCGATGAAGAACTTCGATCCGAAGCCCGAACTACGGACTTTATAATTGCGACTGAAGTCCGAGGTGCTCAAGCGAAAATAAATAGTCCTGGTTTGGACTGTTTGAACGAAGGAGTATCCGCGAGCATGCTGACGAAGATGTCACAGGCTGGTATAACCATCGATCGTCTAAAGAATTCCTTTTCTGATGGAGGAGAAAATGCGATTACCATGCTTTTAGCAGAGGATGTAGATGGTCGTGCTCGGGTTACAAAGTCTAAAAAAGTTATACGAAATGTAATTGCGCAGCTACAAAAGTGCGCATTTCAATCATAACATCGGTAATCGATTGCTCGTTCCTCCAAATAATGTTTGAATGTTCATTAGTCATTAATCATTGATAAAAAACAAAATATTTTGTAATATTGCCATAAATAAACTACGTTGTGAAATAAATCTCGTTTAATTTTTCAACTATTTTTTCCTATCTTGCTTTACATTTTATCGAAATTTATTGCAAGTAAATTCAATAAATCCATTCAAAAATATTCTGAAAATTATCCTATGAAACATATTATAGAATAACAATTGATATTAGATATCTATATAAATTTAGAGCTGAAAAAAATATTGGGAATATAAATCAAGCATAAGAATGAAAATTACGGGTCGTTTAAAATTAGCGTGCGAGTTGGCCGTTGAGCGGCGTTGCCAAAATCTACTGGCTACGAATCGCTATTTACGATTTTTGTACAATTTTAGCAGGTTCATTATACAATATCTCAGTTATTAGACGGGCAACGAGTGTTTTTTTGCTTTTAAAATATTTGCAAGGGTTCAATTTACGCAAATACATGGTTTGTAGATGTCTATATTGGGAAAATAATATTGATAGATTACATGGACCATCTTCGTCAACGGCTTGCCCATATAACCCTATGTAAAATCCTACATTTTTAAAACAGTATATTTCCGCTTCTCGACGGTAAACCTAGCTGAATTTTATCTCAAATAAGCAGTGACGTCTATTCTCCCACACATATTTTTTTCAGGATCAAATTTTGGATTTACCTCACGCTCCAACCTCCTCAATGTCACGATTTTAAATAATGGTAATCTTCATCCACCTGTAAAACAAAGAATCTCCTAAAACTTAGAAGTATCAAATGATGCTTAGAGGTTTTAATCCCAAGGAAACCTGACAACGTCCTGGTAATACTGCTAAGGGTGATAAAGACTAGTAAAAAATAACGTAGCCCAATCGGTACACGATATTAGAAACGTTTATGTAATATTCTAAAAACGTTCTGGGAACATCCCAATGTCGAATGTCCGAAAGACGTTCTTAGAACGTTTTTTGAACATCTTTCGGACATTGGACATTGGGATGTTCCTAGAACGTTTGTAGAGTGTTACATAAACGTTTCTAATATCATTTGCCCATTGGGAGGGCTTTGAAAAAATCGTCGCTTTTTCTAAATCTTTAAATTAAACAAATAAATTTTAAAAAATATAAAAAATTTATTCAACTGCAGGCGGCTTATTTTAAAATAGATCTATATATTGATCATTCTTCTTATTAATTTACGAATATAACAGATGTGTACCTTAACAATTCGAAAAAGAAAGAATGATGGCCAAGTGGGATAAGGTAAATGATTAAACAGAATTACATTATTATTTTGATAATAATTATTAAATCCATTCATACAGACGTCCATCTCAAAAGTGAAAATGTCTCATAGACAAGATATCAAATTCGAAAAGAATAACGTCGCCTGATTATTCATATTATATTTTACATTTTTTTCTCGTTGAAATAAATAAAATTCGGATTTCTAATCAGGTTTTTTAGAAATAACTGGAAAACTTGGTTAAGATAGCCAGAATTCAGGTTGCAACAATCAAAAAAGAATGTTAAATATGACAATCAGGATTTCGGCTGTTTTTAATATACTTTTTTTTAAGTGTGTTGTATAATACACCAATCAAAAAGGTTTAAATAACAAGAACTGATGTATTAAAAATGTTGTATACATTAAGGTCGTCTTCGAAGCAGTCATGGGAAAACATAAGTGCGAGTGAGTGAAACACGAGGAAGCAAAGATTATTATTATGATAATTTCGAGACATGTTTGTATTAATGTCTTCAGTTTTTATCTTGACCCAAAAATAAATTCAATCTAGTTTATTTATATTGGCATTGGGTCATAATTTTTCATTAAAAAACAATGTTCAAGCAAACATAAATATGTTTAATTATGACCCAATGCCAATATAAATAAACTAGATTGAATTATTATTATGCTTTCCGTATGACTCCTTCGAAAACTAACTTACTGTATAATATACTTAAGGGGGGTTTCTACTTTGTTCGGCCAAAAAAACGTGCTTTTTTTAGAAATTTTTTTTGGGGAACGTATTTAAGATAAACAGTCGAAAAATGTGTTCAGTTGTAGGTACAAGTTTATTGTACAAGTACAAAAAGTTTTCAGTAGCAATATGCAGGGGAGGGGGCATTGAGCAATGGCGGCGCGCCGAACGAATTTTTCCCACTCTCGTAAGTCCTGCCGCTGTTTCAGATGACCTGAAACAGAAAAGTGAAATATATTCTTAATTTGTATACTTTTGTCTTTGGCCGGTACTAGGATTTCGAAAAAAAAATGAAAAATCAAAAAATTATGCGATTTTGAATGAAAAACTCGATTTTTGCCCACTTTTTTCGATACAAATTGTTATGTAAAATGAAAAATTGTTAATATTTTTTGAAGATTCTAGTACGAGCCATAGCTAAGCCCTTGATACACAACTGTTAAAAATTTCGTGGCCATTGCTCAACTCGTCTGGCTTAAATCACTTCCGCAAAGCCAAAAAATATAGTTTTGAGAAAAACGCGTTCAAAGTTTTGCTTCAGTATAAAGTGAAAAAAAAATTTTGTACTTGTACAATAAACTTGTACCTACGACTGAAAAAAATTTCAAGTGTTTATCTTAAATATGTTACCCAAAAAAAATTTCTAATAAAAGCACGTTTTTTCGGCCGAACAATGTAGAAACCCCCCTTAACAAAAGCTCTGTTTGGAATATGTGCATGAATAAGTACCAAACACGAATCGATCTAACCGTGCCCAATCGATCTTTCCATTTTAGAAAGTCATTCCTTATTTTACGTCTGCCGTAATATTAAAAAAAAAAAATTATTTCAGAAAATTCAAGCGTGATATTTTGACTATTTTAATATTTATTACTAAAATGCATGCCCTTAACATTTATATTTCTTTTGAGACGGTCACATCAGCTGTCACGCACCGTTACTGAAGAGAAGAGATGCGACACCTGCCTGACGGCATAGCAGGTACGCTGTGGCAGCAACGCTAACAGTCTCCGCTAGGGTCGCCCCGCGACTCTGCCCACAGCCAACCCGAATCCGTTAGTCTATAACCAGGGGTAATAAATCTTCCAGAATTACTTCGGTACTAGGGTCAGACTCTCTATCTAGAAACCACTACCCACTTGAAGAAGCAGCAAAAGGGTCATCGAGGAAGGAGAATAGTTGGTGATTATTTTGCTGAGTGACTCTAGGTACGCTGCCTAGGCTCTAGAGCACTCATTACATTTTAAAAAAATTTTTTCTTTAAAATATACTGCTCTCTGGGTACGCTGCCCAGGCTCCAGAAAGTAGTAAAAACGCAGTGTATCTTTGGGTACGCCACCTAGGCTCCTCAGATACATCGCATTTATCTTATCTTGCATCTCTTTCTGGGTACGCTGCCCAGGCTCCAGAAAGAGATCAAGCGGCAACGTACATTGTTGGGCACGCCACCCAGGCTCCAATAAATGACTTGCTAACGTTTTTTTTCTTTCTTCTTTTTTGGTAACTCTCACTCTGGGTACGCTGCCCAGGCTCCAGTGTGAGAGAATCTTTCAACCAAGTGCATCGTCGTTTTTTAACACATTTTCTTTTCCAGTAGCGCCATCTATTCTTGTAAAGCATTCTTATGCCTCTTAAACACGTGTACGTATAATATTCGCCACTGAGCGACTAGATTGTATTTTTCACATAAGTAAGTCTTTTACGACACTTGCGCCATCTACGTATTACGAATTTAAATTATTTTAATAATTCCTTTAATTATTTAGAGTTCGGTCAACCATAAAGTGGTATCGATCTTGTATATCTTGTAAAACTTAAAAATACTGTTTACAACACTTGCGCCATCTACGTATTACGAATTTAAATTATTTTAATAATTCCTTTAATTATTTAGAGTTCGGTCAACCATAAAGTGGCATCTGTCTTGTAAAACTTAAAAATACTGTTTACGACACTTGCGCCATCTACGTACTACGAATTTAAATTCTTTTAATAATTTCTTTAATTATTTGGAGTTAGGCAGCCATAAAGTGGTATCGATCTTGTATGTCTGGTAAAACTTAAAAAAAGACTGTTTGCGATACTTGCGCCATCTACGTACGGAGAATTTAAATTGTTTCCATAATTTCTTTAAGTATTCAGACTTGGGTCAGCCATAGAGTGGCATCAGTCTTATATATCCTATGAAACTTAAAAACATTGTCTGCGACAACTGTGCCATCTAAATAAAAACTTGGACGTAGTTCTGCGATAGCCGAGCCATCTATACTCGTAGATCATAACCATTTCGATATCTCTTAATGTAGTTAATGCGCCGCGTTCGCCATTGACATAATAAATTCATGATATTAAAACTTAATAAAGGCTTTGTACATCTTCACATAATCCATGTCTATAATTCTTTCTGACACCTTTGGGTCCACAAAAATCGTTTAGATAAATAAATAATAAATTAAGGACAAACCGAACTCTTTCACTTTATTTTTTAGGGCGAAAATCCAATTTACAAGCAAGCTACCTCAACATTCAAGAATCCGACCTATGCTGGGAAGTCATCAAGGTGATTAACACCTATGGAAAGTTTTCAACATTGATTTTTTTATATTAATATTTAATCAAGAATGGGAATGTATGTTCGACTCATTGATGCACATTCGACAATTATTTTCTTTTTCATGTAATGCAGAATTCTGTTTGAGATAATTATTTTGTAGTTTATCCTTATATGAAATAATTCTAATTTTAGAAGATAAGTCAAAGATAGATATAAAGGTATATAATATAAATATATAATATATATTAACGAATTTGAAAATCTTTCTGTGGAAAAAGACGCTTTCGACTGCGCTAAGATTCAAGCCCAGGTCTTTCGATTGCCGATCGACAGCTCTAACCGCTGAGCTACACAGTATTCCGACATCTCCTCCACAGGAAGATCTCCTTATATCGCCTAGAGGCTCAGCCTTGCGGCTATAAATGATTTCAAATTGATTAGTTTAGTTTGAAATTCTTATATGAAGTAATTTAAATAATTATAAATATAAATTGAGACTGAATCATTCCAAAGAATAGTGTGCATTAATGAGTCGAATCTTGCAGCATATAAGTGCAACGAATATGATAACTTCTGGTCACAGTGTGCATTTTAAAAGAAAAAAGCTAAAGTGAATTAGAAATGCTAATATTAATGCTTAACTTATTATTTGTGGAATAGGATTAAAAAGCCTGACTCAATTGAAGATAAAGTCTCCTACTAGTAAAGGATCAATATTTTCTTATTCGTAAAAAGTTATACAAATATTTATATAATAATTTATATCTAAGCATTCTCGGACAAGACATACACTCGTGTAACTTTGCGGACATGTTGAAGGCTATAGTAGATTTAAAAAGTAATACTGCCATAACTTACGTTATTTTTAACCAGTATCTTCTCCACTTGTGCGTTAGTTAAAAAAAGTACCTTATTGATTCTACTTTTTAGACTGAAGGTATATATAGATTAGTAGACCCAGTAGAATCGGATAAATAATTGTATCTAAATAACAAGAAATGGAACTAGTGTGATAAGAGATCACAGTAAAAGTCATCATTATTAATTATAAACAGAGAGAAATCAGTGGATTTACCAATCCAAAAATTTCATTACTCAAGTGCCTTTCACGTTATTATAACGTAACTTTTTATTCCAATCACTGAAACCTTTTTTTAAATTCTCTAGAGGATTGTTTGTAACTAATTTTAGTTAACAATAACATTTTTGAAGTAGAACAACTCTACCATCTACACTACTTTTGTACGCCAAATTTATTGAAGAGTTCTTCCAAAAATGCTTAAAGTTGTGAGTATAAAATCTGTTAGTGAATAAGCGATCAAAAGAAACACTAATCTAAGTCACATTGCTATTTCATAAATTATATAATTTTTTATTGTTTGTAATTTGCCAATGTACATTGGCAGCTAAACTAACAAAGCGTAAAAATTAGATCTTTTTTCCAAAAATTATTTTTAACATGTTTTAATGTCTTTCGCCTAATAAAACGTAAAGTAAAGCTGTTTAAGGGTGTCGCTTCGAAGTTTTTGAGTTACTTATTAACTGCAACTGGCAAATTGTTTATGAATATAAAGTGAGCGATTTGCTCAAATGTGAATGACCGCGTTATAAAATTTGATGCAAGTAACGGAGGGTTTGTGCTTATGGGGAACTAGGTTAAGATGGAAAAGTAGTACTTGGCTAGTGTCACATCAGATTAAAATGAAATTTTTTACTTTTTTCATATAACCAAATTTAATCGTAAGTTCTCACGTACAATAAATTTTTCAACCAATTTTTTGAAACAAATTAAAAAATATGTTAATAAAAAGTTTCTCTTTGAGCTCATTTAAAAAACTAGCCAAGTACGAGTTTTCATCATTCCTAGTTTTCTCATAGGCTTAAGAGATTAAAAGATACTGTCGTCTCCAATAAGTCGTAACTCATTACTGCCCAACAATGATTGGAAATGTGGCTTGGATAATTTGTTTGAATATATCAAATTTTAATTAAAAATAAAATATGTATATTAAATTAATATTCAAATATATATTATAAAGACATAGCTATACAACTTACAAAAAATAATTAATTTTATATTTGTACGTACCGTACTCATAAAATTACTTAATTAATGATTACACAACATGATATAAAAAAGATTTCATCATAGGCATTAATTATTTACTATATGCCATATTGCATAATAAACTATTTGTTTTTTAATTAAGTATGTAATTTATAGGTGTTAAAAAGTATACAGTGCCGTCGATAATAGATATGAGATCACCTGATTTTTCAAGTTTTTAACCCCTTTATATATTTTATATTTATATTTATATAAAATAGAAAATTTGTTGCTTAAAATACAAAAATAACACAGGTCTGCAAATAATGGGTTTGTATTTGTTGTTGGAAAACGAAAGATCATTTCCGGGGTAATTTTTGACGTAGAATCCGAATCCGAAATCAGAATCAGCCTATTACGTCAGAATGTTGAGGTATTTGAGGTTATGTGCTCGAAAAATTGAGTTTTTCGCTACTTTTGAGGTTATGTAAAGGGCGCAAGAAAATTTTTTGGTTTTTTTCTCAAATGTCATCATTTAGCACTACTCTTTCTCTTCAAAATGAGCTATTGAACAGTGACAAGCGATTTATTCTTACAAAGATACGGCCATATCAAGTTTTGACATTCATCCGAAAAACCTCGTGAGCATCTACATTGACTCTTTGGTGCATAACATTCTGCATTCGAAAATGGCCCGAAATGGATCGAAATTTACGAAATTAAACAATTTCGCTCTCTAAAAACTCTTTCTCGGGGGTTTCGAAATTGCTGATTACGAAAATCAGGTTGCAAGATTGACATTTTCATTTACAAGATGCTATGCACCAGAGAGTCAATGTGAATGCTCATAAGGTTGTTCGGATAAATGTCAAAACTTGATATGGCCGTATCTTTGTAAAAAAAATCGCTCGTGACTATTTAATAGCTCATTTTGAAGGGAAATAGTAGTGATAAATGATGACATTTGAGAAAAAAACCAAAAAAAATTCTTACGCTCTGCACATAACCTCAAAAGTAGCGAAAACCCACATTTTTCGAGCACATAACCTCAAATATCTCAAAATCCTGACGTGATAGGCTGATTCTGATTCCGGATTCGGATTCTACGCTAAAAATTACTCCGGAAACGACCCATAGCTTTTCAACAACAAAACCTTGCAGACCTGTGTAATTTTATAAAATGTCTTTTAGTAGGTTAACAAATGTCACTTAGATTCCTCCTGAAACTGAGTTCCAACAATTTCAAAAATGTTAATTATTTTTACACTGATTAGCATTGAAAAAAAAAATATTCTGCTTTTTTACAATGCCATTTTATAAAATTACATGTCTTCAGATTGAGGTTATTAGATGTAGAAGTTTATTAGTTTCCTTGCTGTTAAGAGAAAAAAATTGCATTTAAATATTATCAAAATGAAGACATTTGAAACACTGTTAAAAATCAGGCGGTTTCATAGTTTCCGACGTACTATATATAACAAAAACGACACATGATCTCTCCAATCATTGCATTTTCTGTAACGCAGAAGAATTAACCAGACGATATATTTACCTTAATTCTGTATAAAATCTACATACTGGTATTACCCTAGAATTCGATTGATATAACTAGATTTTGGGTGAATAAAACACCTAGCTTTTTCTCTAATGTGATTAAATATACCTTGCACCCGAATCACAAGTGAAACTTACTCAAAAAATAAATTGAATGCTACTATTTGTACTAGATTCTCTAGGGTTTCTAGCAACCCTACTGCAAATCCCCAAATATGATCCTATAAACGATCTACGGAAGATCTCGTATGGGTTAGAAATTTCATCCATGTACATTTAACTTTATTTTATTCATTATTCTTATCTTTTTGGACCTTCGAAAACCTCACCAACATGTCGCATAGGTATTAATTTGTATTGCATAATTTGGCGTACATAGTGTTTTTTAATTCATCTTGCAATGAAGTTTATTTATTCTTAGTTTTTCAATTTTACATTTCAGTATATAAATAACTAAATTTTATATTGCGTGCAATAAAGAGTATGCTTTTATAATATGTAATATATAAACTGAATCATATATTATAATTATAATTCTGCAACAATTTATAATCAAGGCATTATATGATTTTATTGAAAGTTAGTTTGTTCTTCTTAGGATGACCAGAGTGATTTACTCACTAAGAGAAAAACAAATGAAAGTCAGAAATGAACCCAAACCAACTTTGGGAACACTAACTACCCAACAGTAAAAGAAACAAGTGACGATCGCAGAAGTAATTGACATGACAAAAACAATTGCTACAGCGCTACGAGTACCCGCATTTGCACACGTACTAAGGGAAAAACAAATGAATGTCAGAAATGAACCCAAAGGCCGAGGGGCCGTCCAATCAAAATCGATTCTACGTGAGCATAATTATTCCGTTAACTAGCTCTTGCTCAAGCGTGCTTTGATTTTTGGCGATCCTGAATGATTTCCGGTGATTCTTCTGAATCTCACTAAATCTGAATAGATTGTAAGTATGGAAAATCATTGAGTCTTCGAGTGAACGGCCTCTCGCCCAAGTCAACTTTGGGAATACTGACTTTTTAACGGTAATAGAAACAAGTGACGTTCGCAGAAGCAGTTGACATTAGAAAAACAATTGCTACAGTGCTACGCGTACCCTTATTTACACACATATTAAGAGAAAAACAAATGAAAGTCAGAAATGAACCCAAGCCAACTTTGGGAACACTAACTACTCAACAGTAAAAGAAACAAGTGACGATCGCAGAAGCAGTTGACTTGACAAAAACAATTGCTACAGTGCTACGCGTTCCGGTAAGTGTTGAATCAATGGGATATAAGTGTATAGCTCCTGGTTGCAACTCAGGATATGACAACAATCCGGGTAGTTTTCACTTTTTTCTTGTGCCTAAAGATCCAGCTATAATTATGGCAAAGGGCTATCTTAAGAAACGATATTGTTTTGAGGTATAAGCACCCTGTTTGCGAAAAACATTTTTATCATGAGGATATAGTTTGGATGTCCGAAGTACGAGGACCGGATGGAACTGTTATTTCGAAGGTAAATAAGGTTTTAAACAATTATGGTCTGTTTCGGATAAATGTGTAGTTATCTCTTTAAAATGTAAAGACTCCTTTCCGTCATCTTTTTATATGAGATAATTGTTTTTCTTGCTTGTGAGGTACACGTAGTTGTCAATTTCAAACCTTTCAAACTACAATCTTTTTTCCAATGAAAAAAAGCATTTGAAACTATAAACATTGTGGTAAAAATGTTATCAATGAATTGTACATGTGAAACATATTTTCTGGACCCTAAAGCCAACTAAGAACATCAACAATATTTGAATAAAACGATAATTTTCGAATGCTTTTCTCTTTATTTGAAATACAAATTTGTTGATGTCGAAAGTGTTAGGGTTGATGAAAAATGGTTCTAACCTCGTAATTCAATTTCTCCATTTTACGATTCTACTTAAAAAATATTACAGAATTAGATACTCTTTCGGACTGTGGTGACATTTCTTTTTCAAATAGAGGCATGAGTGTTGTTATGCGTAATAACCAAGAATGGGGTTTCAAGAATAAGGCTGAGTCGTTTGTTTAAAAAGCTCAGTGTTTATAACTTTATTGGTCGGACAAGAACTGAGGAGCGGGCCCTGCGCTCTACATTATATAGGCCTCGAGTGCTGATAGAAGGGGTATCTTACCGTTAGGCATAACAGTGTAGGTAAAAAAAATGTTTCTAAATGTATTACTTGTTGCATAAAATTATATTAATGAATATTTTAATCTGAACATTGTGACGTCGTAGAATTTCTACGACCCACAACGCCACCTGCGCGGCCTTGTTCGTTATAGTTACCAGCGAGGACGTCAGTGCTGCAGCATATCACCAAGTCCGAGATCCAAGGCGAGTTCCAGATAAGGACGTAGTGTTGCTGCCCAACCCTGATACATTGTACTAGCGTTAGTAATAAAAATAAACGTCTTTTTATTCTTTATTTAATTGTGCTGTTACTTTGATTGAATTCTCCCGCTGCAGATTGATTTTTCAGGACACCTACGAACCCCGCGATCTACCAATGACCCTGAAGGAGGGGACTGAGCTAGTGTAGCCATTTCTGACACGTAGATTCCAGTGTTACGGTCTCTGGAGTAAATTCCGATTCGAACTACTTAATTTGGAGTTGTAGTATTCTTTTAGCATCGTTGTCGTTTGACAGTGAATTTTAGTTTTGACCCAAGCAAGGTCTGGCGCCCGCGGTATATTTTTTTGTGGAATATCGAACTCCTTGGAGACGTGACACCGAAGTCTGAGTTGCCTAGTTTTATAGAAATTGCAACGTCACATTAGCAAACATATTTTTATGCTTAAGGTAGTTCGTTCACAAAAATTAGACCTCAGGCAACAATAGATAATTTTGCTTTCAAGAATAGCAATATTATTATTGAAGGGCTAATTTGAAAGAGAAAAGATTATTTTTTATGGAAAAAATTTGAAACACAAAAAAATAATTTGTAACGAAGTGTACATCCCTGTACACACGTCACAACTTCCCCCGCTTACGCCGAGCAGCGCGCGCAGCGGTCCCCCACCTCGTACGAACGAGATATAGGCAAGGACCGCAGCAATGGAACGGCCAGTGATCCCAGAACGTGGGAGCTGGCGGCCCCCACCATAGATCCCACCAGCTTATGGCTTCTTCCTCGCTCGACTGCCATAGGTTGGTTGAGTGAGGAAGACACAATGAGCTCGAGGCATCTATGGTGGGGGCCGCCAGCTCCCACGTTCTGGGATCACTGGGAACGGCAGATAGCCCGGGGCAGCGAGCCGGGTCACACCGGAGCGTCGCACTGGACGGACGGGAGGAGATGCCTCTTCTGGTGGGTGCTCCCATAGAAGGGTATCCCCGTACCGATCGACCCCATACCTGGAGGAACCGGACCAAGCGTTGACGGATGGGCGCTCCCATGGTCAGCTCTCGGTGCGAGTGCGCACTCAGCGTCAGGTGCTCCTGACTAAGTTCTGCTCAGGGTCCTCCAGGAAATGGCCTCCCAGACGACGACCCGACAGGCGGCTAGTGGTCCCCCAAGTCGAGTACCAATGGATGGGCGCTCCCATGATTGGTCCTCGGCGGAGCGTAGACCTCGGCGTCAGGTGCCCCTGACCGAGTTCTACCTGGGGCATCCACCGAACCTGCCCGAAGGAATCCAGACGCACGACCGGAACGACCCGAACACTCCCGAGCACCACCGAACGCTAACCGACCACGATCGAACACTACCGAACATTACCTGACCGCACTACGAACCGACCCGAACACTCGCGACCACTACCGAACTATCTTTTGTCTAATACCATTTTCTGAATAAATGATTTATTATTTTCACATAACCAGACTCGATTGTTTCATCACCTATTCCCCCACTCCTACCGAACCCTGGCTGACTGAAGCTTCTGGCAGCAAGGGGGAAAGTAGGGATGTTACAAATTTTATTTATGAATTTTATTTTTGACCAAACTCATTTTGTTATCCCTTGAGCCAAATTTTTAAAAATGATGCGATTCTAATAAATCACGATTCATTTTCTTAGGAAAAAGATTCTCTACAACTTGACTGTTTCCAATTTTTGAAAATGAATTCTTTAATGGCTTTCAATTTAGCCCTTCCATAATAATATTGCTATTATTGAAAGCAAAAGTATCTATTTTTGCCTGAGGTCTAATTTTCGTGAACGAATTACCTTAAAGTATTAAATTTAGAAATTGTTCTTACTTGCACTGGAGCTTCTCTTTGAAAAATAAATACCCTTGGGGTCTGAAAAAGTATCTAATTATATATTATAATAATATAATAATAAAATATAAACATCTCATTTTTCAGGTTGAATACAAAGTTCCTAAATTAAAAAGGAGCTCTTCCTAGAAAATTTCCGGGTTGCCCTGAATATTTAACGTAACCTCTAAAAGCAAAGCGCAAGTCTCAGAAAAAAAGAGAAACTATTCCTCCTATGCTAGAGCGCAAATCCCAGAAAAATGAAGAGATTAATCTTCCTGAAAAAAGGGACTCAGAGACACAAATGAATCAATTTCATATTTATAATAATACCAGTGTCTCCAGAACGTGGGATTTTTCGGCCCCCACCACGTTCCCATCTGGGAGAAACACATGCAAACGTGGCGTGTCAGTGTGTCGGCTCTGCTACACGCTGCGGTCACCAGCTTCGTGTAAAGCCGAAGGTGCACGAAGACGGACTTCGTTACAATGCTTGAGTTTTCAAGTTATTTTTAGATTTCAGTCTTTCGTTTATCGAGGCGAAATTAAGAATTGTATTTTTCTCGAGTACGTGCAAAAGAGGCGCGAAGCAGACGACGAATTTGAATTTACGAAGCATACAGTTCAAGAAATAACACTTTTCTTTAATTTCTTGAAGAAAGTCTGCATGAAATAAACATCAGTATGATCTTGGAAAATTTCATGAGGATTTCAACACTTCAAAAATAAACTTTCAGTGAAATTTAGTGACAATAAATGTATAAAATTTGAATCAATATATAATTTTCCATTCAAATTTATATACTTCTTACTAATTTTGTACATTTAACAATTTTTCAATTAGAACAATATTTTCTATCAAGATAAAATGAACATAAAATTCAAGTTCATAATTTATATTTTCAGTTATATGTTAGAAATATTTTCATCTCACATTTTTGTAGCCTAAGCACAAACTTTTCATTCCAAAACTTAAAATCTCTACGGAAATGGAAAATTGTCTAATAGCAGTAGATAAATTAAAAAGCTAAAATATGTGTTTATTGGTATTTCCATATTAACATATAAATATCAATCAACTTTAAATTTTACATAAAAATGTTCGTTCGAAGTGTTCAAATCTTGTTACAATTTGACAAGATTTTATGGAGGAGTGCAATCTTTTGGATGAAATATTTTGTAGTTCTTAATTTGTCTGTCCGTCTGAAATCGTAGTAAGATTTGAACAGTAGACAACAAATTTTCCAATAGAATTCAGGATCAATAATAATTGATTCAGGAAATACTTCAACTCTGTAGAGCATTTTTGTATTTCGAATTCAAAATGTGTGCTTAAGCCACAAAAAAGTAAGCTGAAAATGTAGATATAAAACTAATTATGTCATGTTTATGTCTTCTTAATGGAAAATACTTTGCATATAATTCTCTAATCCGATATTTTTTTAATGTATGAACATTCAAGAAATTGATAAATATTCCATCTTTTTATAGGAACTAAAAATTTCCGGATAATGCTTTGATTGAGAAAGCTAAAAATTTGTCAAATATTGATATAAATTGCAATTTTACAATTGCATTATTTTTCAAATATTTTAACATCTCTTCAATCTTGATAATTCTTACAGAAGTTTATTTCATGTGAGTGACTTTTTCTTTTTCTAATGAAAGATTTCGTAATTCTAAATTCGGCCCAATTCGTAACATTGTAAAAAGAATTTAAAACTTCATAAAAATTTTTTTTCTGTTTTATCCAAAGTCAATAAATATTCAATGTTTGGAATCGAAATATTAAGTAAATGATTTTTAATTTCTGGGAATAAACTGCTTTAATAAGACAATCTTTCTTCTTTGTGAGAAATCTCAATTTTAAAATTAAAATTCTACGCATAGGATACAAAAACATAATATGAAAATACTTTTATTACAGAATTTTGAAATATACAAGTTGACCAATTTTTAATCGAGTAAATCGGCTACTTTAAGCAAAAAATTATGTTAAAAATATTTTATCAAAAAAAAATAAGACACATTAAATTACGGTTTAAAATCCACATTCATAGATTGATGGTAAAAGCAGTTTAAAGTTTTTTAATCTTACGTTTTAGTGACGTATGCACAGACTTTTAATCAGATAAATGAAATGCTTTATAGAAAGTCAAAATTTTCTTTTTACTGCACTTAATCAAATTTATAAAGTAAAAATATTTTTTAATTGATGCTTTCACTCAATTCTTTAAACATTCATTAATTGAAAATTGTACTCAAAATTTAATCTTGCAGCGTTCCAATATTCCCACAATGTTACAAAATCTTATTAATCATTATTTTAGTCGAATTATTTTCAAAATATTTAAAAAATAAATGTAAATATTTTGATTAAATACTCTGTCAAATTTTGCATTTGACTGATCTTGCAAAATTGTTGAAAGTTTTGAATACCGATAGAAGAAACTTTAAATGAAATTTTATGTCCATAAATGCTTAAAGTTCTATATAGAAATATCAACTACAACATTCTCAAATTTTATAAATAAACTACTAAATTCAAAAAGTTTCGGATTTTTTTAAAAACTGTACAAATTTCAAATATGAATCAGTCAAAATCTACTGATTATCAGTGAAATTTGACTAATTTAAATAACTAAAAACAGGTTACTGTGAATCAGTCAAATTTCACTGATTACTTCAGTGAAAAGTAACTGATTTAACAGTGAAAAATATTGTTTCCACTGATGATTCAGTGAAAAGGCAAATCACTGATTCAATCAGTGAAAATTTGACTGATTCAGATTTAGAGTGTATACAAATTTCAAATATAAAGTGTACTCTTTACATTAATCAAACAAATTTAGAAGATGAATATTTTAATAAATATTCCTAAATATTATTGGAATATGATACATATCGAATTAGAAAAACTTCTTCAAAGTACTCAGACATTTTTCTTATTTTACGACATTTTTGCACCATGTTTGACCTTTGGGTAGGATTCAAGAAAACAATTGTAGACATACTTTCATTACTTAGTAAAATACTATGAAGACTTGCTTTTTAAATTAAAGCGAAAACTTTTAAAACCTTTAACAATCGGTTGCATAGATTCGGCTCTAATCTTGGACGCAATTAGAGGAATAGGTTTTTTTGCTTTTTTTAGATCTAGTTTTTGCCTTAAACATAAAAGAAAGAAAACACATTTGAAATATTAAAATAAAAAAGCTGGTTCATTCTTATAGAATTCTGCTAAATCAATGGTGCTGCTTATCGCTGATATACGTTGCTGGTTAGATGTGAAGTTAATTCCTACCACGAGGTCCCAAGTTTCATGGTACAAATGTACCTTGGTGATGTCTTCGACAAATAAATTGCTGGTTAATGGTTGTAAGGTGTAGTTGGCTTTACAGTTGGCTATTGCCGCTATTAGAAGTACTAGGGTCCTCACCTGAAAAATAAGGCATACACTGATCTATGTGTACTCTCAGTATTTTCTCTTTATTCCTAATGCGTAAATTATTATTATCAAGGTAATCTATAACTTCGTAAGGACCTTTCCAGGATTGTTCTAATTTGTTTTGTTTGGTGTTGTTAAGGATTTTGACTAGGTTTCCTGGCTTGTATAAAGGATGTGTTCTTATTATTCCTTCATCTAATCTTTTCTTAGTTTTTTCTAATTCCACTTGGATTCTTTCTCTAGCTTTTCTGATGTTTTCCTCGTGTTTTTTCCTCCATTTCCTTATCGGATTTTAATGTGTTAAATTGGGTGAGTTCTCAATCTCAGATGGTATATTTGGTAGTCTTCCAAACGTGAGTTCAAAAGGTGTAAATCCCGTGGTTTGATTTACTGTTGAATTTATTGCGAATGTTACATATTTTAGATTTTCGTCCTAGTTATTCTGATTTTCTGCCATGCTAGTTTTGATCAGATTATTCAGGGTTGAGTGCATTCTTTCAATGTTTCTGTTGGATTGTGGGTGGAAAGCTGTAGTTTTAATATGTTTGATTTTAAAAGCCTTCTCAAATTGGTCCATTAACTCAGATAGAAAGTTAGACCCTTGATCAGTGAGAATAGTTTTAGGGGATCCATAAATGTAAATATATTGTTCTATCAGAGCTTCTACTATTGCTGTTGAGGTTTCACTTTCTAACGGTATTAAAGTGGTGTATCTGGTCAATCTATCCTGAATACTAAGTATGTATTTGTTACCTCTATGTGTAGTGGGTAATGGTCCAAAAATATCCAGTGCTATTTTATCATTTGGATTGAGTGGTATGTCGGGTATTATACTTTCTGATTGATTCTTAATTCGCGTGGTCTGTTGTAGTTGGCATATAGGGCATTTTTTGACATAGTCCTTAATGTCTTGGTCCATGTTGGTCCAAATTCCGATTCTCTTGGCTTTTTCGATAGTATTTTGTTATCCAGTGTGATCCCTATGAGCTTCTTTAGTAATTTGTTTTCGTTCTTCCTTAGTTAATTCTCGGGTTGTAGAGAAACAAATGTGGAAATTCTTATCTGGATAAAAGTTTGATAGGAATTCCATTATTTCTTGAATTACTTCTCGCTCCAATAATGTAAATAGAGGATCTCCAAAGGATAATCTAACGATTGAAAGTTTTCTGTTAACGAATTCTTCGATAAACCAACTTAATTTATACAGCCAATCTTCTTCGTTGTACATAGACATTTCATCCTTAGTTACTTCTTTCCAAAGTTTGCCGATAGCGTTAGGCTTTGTTTTAATTTTGCCTTTGACAGGAAGTAGTTTCCAATTCATAAAATCCGTATATAAATTAGTATTGTCTCCTGGTGTTTCCGTGACTTCTTCTTCCGTTTCTGTGGTTTCATTTTCTGATGGTTCTCTCATTCGCCTCACGGTTAATTTGATTTTTTCTTTTAAAATTTCGTGTTTTGTTATTCGCGGAGTGTCGTATGTTTCTATTTCCGGTGACTGTTCTTCCAAGCTTGGTTCTTCTTCTTCAGTACTATTTCCGGTTTTTTCCATTGCTTCTTGTAATGTGTCCTTAGTGATGGGAAAAAGTCTAGATAGACAATCCGCTACTTTATTTTCTTTTCCTTTTACATATTCTATTTCGTATTCTTATTCTTCCATACGAAGTCTCCATCGTAAGAGTCTTGAGCTAGGGTATTTCACATTGTGCAACCAAACTAAAGCAAGGTGGTCTGTTTGAATTTTGAATTTCTTCCCGAGAAGATATTGTCTGAGGCGTTTCATAGCCCATACAATTGCTAAAAGTTCTTTTTCAGAGGTGGTGTATTTTTCTTCGGCTTTGTTCAATGTTCTTGATATAAAAAGACAAGGGTGCCCGTCTTGGCTCAATACTGCTCCTAATCCACAGTTGGATGCGTCCGTAGTTAGTATCAACTGCTTGGAAACATCAGGGAATTTTAAAACTGATGCGATTATCAATGCGTTCTTCAAATCGTAAAATGCCTTTTCACAGTCTGGGGTCCAATCGAATATTGTCTCTTTCTGAGTTAGCTTTGTTAAGGGTTTCGATATAGAAGAGAAATTCTTGATGAATTCCCTATAGTAACCTGCAAGTCTCAAGAATGAATGCACATCTTTTACAGTTTTCAATGGTCTGAATTCTTTTATGCAGTTTATTTTTTCAGGGTTGGGTTTGACTCCTTCTTTGGTTATTATGTGTCCAAGGTATTCTAGTTCTGGTTTGAGGTATTCACATTTTTTCGGTTCTAATCTTAGTCCTAACTGGTAGATTCTTTCCATGACTGCTACTAAATTTTCATTATGTTCCTGAATTGAGCTTCCGAATATCACAATGTCATCTATGTACGCAAAGCATTTTGTTCCGATTAATCCTCTCAATGCATTATCCATCATTCTTTGGAAAGTGGCTGGTGCGTTCTTTAAGGGAGTTACTCACCTACCCACCTAGTCAAAACAGGGTTAAACACACAGGTTGACTACAGTAGTACTTGATCTAGCAACGTCGCATCTTGTTTGTTCGTGTGCGCACAGGTGTACAGTCGCACATATGGTCACGTCAATACCTAAGAAATGTTTCTCAGACATGAAATTATACAATGAATTAAAAAGCTGCACATCCGTCCAAATGAGGAAAAAAAGATTGCCTCTGACAACGCGGTAGCTATGGTTATCGATGCATACAAAGAAAATGGTTTTTATGGATTATCTCGTGTGTTTGGTGCTGATAAAAACGGGAAAATTCGTGTGACAAATAATAGGAAGGTTAAAAATAAAATCTGTGATTATCTGAAAACAAAATACTAATTTACTTTAGTTTAGTTGGTATATATTTATTGTATATATATATAAAATATTATGAATAATAATTAATGAACGATTGTGATGATAATAGATATGTATAATATAATATATAATATAATATAATATAATATAATATAATATAACTCTTCATAGGAGTTTATTTGCATATACCTAGTGGCTTTTTCTGCCGCGTGTGTAATTTTCTTTGCTAAAATTAAATCTAAAAGAATTTCTGGTTCTTCGCATCTTATTCTAGCTCTCTTTACCGTTTTTATAAAATCTTCTACTCCCATGTCGTCCTGACCGTTAATTGGCTTTATTGTTTCCATTGCTAACTTGGCTCCCATTTTCCGTTCCTCGTGTGGTGCTGTTGGGACAGTTGTTGGGAAAAATTGTGATTGACCGTAAATATTTTCCTGTCTTGGTCTAAATGTTTCTTTTCTTTGGATGTTTTTTCTTCGACTGAAGAATGGTCGTCTGTCTCTTCTGATCGTTGCTGGAATTCACTATCTGTTTCTACTGTCCCTGCTCCTCCTAATTTCTTTGATAATCTTGAAATTTCATCTATCCTATTTTCGTTTTCTTTTTTCAGGGCGTTGAATGAGATAGTCAGAGTTTCCGTTTGGTTGAGAACCCTTACTAGTAATTCGTCAGTGGTGTAAGAGGGGGACTGGGCCCTGACGGGAGATTGTGCTCGAGACATGAGAGTGGTTGTGATTGGGAAATTTAAAGAGGATGAGTCCGTATCGTAGGATGAGTCAGTTTGATAGAGCGTGCTATCTCGGTGTTTATCAAACGCCAGTGTACCTACTTATCTATTGTTTGTTACTCGGGTGTAGAATGTCGCGTTAAAATTTGAAATGTTTATTTTTTAATACAACAAAATGCAGTATAAGTTGCTACAAACTGCTACTGATTTTGAGGTAGTGATACTTAATTTGTTAAGGGTGGCCAGTGCTTGTGAACACACAGAGTATAGCCAACCCGATCTTGCCTCAACTTTACCTCACCTGTACCGTAGTACAGTCGCCGTGCAATGTACGTGAAGAGGATTTATACTCTAAGGCCCAAGATCGATTGAAGAAATGTTTACAATACTTTCACTTTCTAGAACTAATGCTTACTGTGCTACTCGTGGCCTGATGTGGGATCCGTAGATCGCCTGCCTTCCTTGACGTGTCGAAGAGATGAGTCAGCTTCTCACTGCTGCTAACCGGTTGCCTGGCTGGGCGTGTTGGCTGCATGCCTACGCAGATGCGTCTTCCGCCTGATTGCGGGCCTCGTTCAATTTTAATGGAATCTTTCACTGATAATTTACGTGGAATAGTGGCTACTATATTCACCAACTAATTTTTATTATCAGCTACTTATTCCTGTTTTCGGGCTTACCGTAGTGAAGTCCGGAGTTCTTCTTATATTTAAAACTTCGTAAAGTTTCTTTAGCTTCTTGGGTCCGTGGATTCCAAGTCTCGCACAGGTCCGCGTCCTATGTGGATTTCCGTAGAGATTAAAAACCGAGAACTTAAGCGGATCCTGGTAGGATCGCCAAAATGTTATAGTGAAAACTAAACTTTCTATTTTTGAATAGTAGTGACATCAAACTGATGTCACTTTGTACGTTTTAATCGTGAGAGATTTTAGAGAAGAACTGACGAGGCCTGCCTGAACCTCTACATATATAGACAGCTAAACCTAGGAGGGGGAGGTCATCAATCTCTACATATATGGGTAACTAAACCTGGGGGAAGGAGGTCATCATCTGGCCTGGTAACACATGCCTTTATTATAACTTTTTGCAAAATTATAATTATAATATATGATTCAGTTTATATATTACATATTATAAAAGCATACTCTCTATTGCACTCAATATAAAATTTAGGTTGTTATATACTGAAATGTAAAATTGAAAAACTAAGAATAAATAAACTTCATTGCAAGATGAATTAAAAAACACTATGTATGCCAAATTATGCAATACAAATTAATACCTATGCGACAAGTTGGTGAGGTTTCGGAAGGTCCAAAAAGATAAGAATAATGATTAAAATAAAGTTAAATGTACATGGATGAAATTTCTAACCCATACGAGATCTTCCGTAGATCGTTTATAGGATCATATTTGGGGATTTGCAGTAGGGTTGCTAGAAACCCTAGAGAATCTAGTACAAATAGTAGCATTCAATTTATTTTTTGAGTAAATTTCACTTGTGATTCGGGTGCAAGGTATATTTAATGACATTAGAGAAAAAACTAGGTGTTTTATTCACCCAAAATCTAGTTATATCAATCGAATTCTAGGGTAATACAAGTATGTAGATTTTATACAGAATTAAGGTAAATATATCGTCTGGTTTCTTCTGTGTTACAAAAAATGCAATGATTGGAGAGATCATGTGTCGTTTTTGTTATATATAGTACGTCGGAAACTATGAGACCGCCTAATTTTTAACAGTGTTTCAAATGTCTTCATTTTGATAATATTTAAATGCAATTTTTTTCTCTTAACAGCAAGGAAACTAATAAACTTCTACATCTAATAACCTCAATCTGAAGACATGTAATTTTATAAAATGACATTGTAAAAAAGCAGAATATTTTTTTTTTCAATGCTAATCAGTGTGAAAATAATTAACATTTTTGAAATTGTTGGAACTCAGTTTCAGGAGGAATCTAAGTGACATTTGTTAACCTACTAAAAGACATTTTATAAAATTACACAGGTCTGCAAGGTTTTGTTGTTGAAAAGCTATGGGTCGTTTCCGGAGTAATTTTTAGCGTAGAATCCGAATCCGGAATCAGAATCAGCCTATCACGTCAGAATTTTGAGATATTTGAGGTTATGTGCTCGAAAAATGTGAGTTTTCGCTACTTTTGAGGTTATGTGCAGAGCGTAATAATTTTTTTTGGTTTTTTTCTCAAATGTCATCATTTATCACTACTATTTCCCTTCAAAATGAGCTATTAAACAGTCACGAGCGATTTTTTTCACAAAGATACGGCCATATCAAGTTTTGACATTTATCCGAACAACCTTATGAGCATTCACATTGACTCTCTGGTGCATAGCATCTTGTAAATGAAAATGTCAATCTTGCAACCTGATTTTCGTAATCAGCAATTTCGAAACCCCCGAGAAAGAGTTTTTAGAGAGCGAAATTGTTTAATTTCGTAAATTTCGATCCATTTCGGGCCATTTTCGAATGCAGAATGTTATGCACCAAAGAGTCAATGTAGATGCTCACGAGGTTTTTCGGATGAATGTCAAAACTTGATATGGCCGTATCTTTGTAAGAATAAATCGCTTGTCACTGTTCAATAGCTCATTTTGAAGAGAAAGAGTAGTGCTAAATGATGACATTTGAGAAAAAAACCAAAAAATTTTCTTGCGCCCTTTACATAACCTCAAAAGTAGCGAAAAACTCAATTTTTCGAGCACATAACCTCAAATACCTCAACATTCTGACGTAATAGGCTGATTCTGATTTCGGATTCGGATTCTACGTCAAAAATTACCCCGGAAATGATCTTTCGTTTTCCAACAACAAATACAAACCCATTATTTGCAGACCTGTGTTATTTTTGTATTTTAAGCAACAAATTTTCTATTTTATATAAATATAAATATAAAATATATAAAGGGGTTAAAAACTTGAAAAGTCAGGTGATCTCATATCTATTATCGACGGCACTGTATACTTTTTTAACACCTATAAATTACATACTTAATTAAAAAACAAATAGTTTATTATGCAATATGGCATATAGTAAATAATTAATGCCTATGATGAAATCTTTTTTATATCATGTTGTGTAATCATTAATTAAGTAATTTTATGAGTACGGTACGTACAAATATAAAATTAATTATTTTTTGTAAGTTGTATAGCTATGTCTTTATAATATATATTTGAATATTAATTTAATATACATATTTTATTTTTAATTAAAATTTGATATATTCAAACAAATTATCCAAGCCACATTTCCAATCATTGTTGGGCAGTAATGAGTTACGATTTATTGGAGACGACAGTATCTTTTAATCTCTTAAGCCTATGAGAAAACTAGGAATGATGAAAACTCGTACTTGGCTAGTTTTTTAAATGAGCTCAAAGAGAAACTTTTTATTAACATATTTTTTAATTTGTTTCAAAAAATTGGTTGAAAAATTTATTGTACGTGAGAACTTACGATTAAATTTGGTTATATGAAAAAAGTAAAAAATTTCATTTTAATCTGATGTGAAACTAGCCAAGTACTACTTTTCCATCTTAACCTAGTTCTCCATAAGCACAAACCCTCCGTTACTTGCATCAAATTTTATAACGCGGTCATTAACATTTGAGCAAATCGCTCACTTTATATTCATAAACAATTTGCCAATTGCAGTTAATAAGTAACTCAAAAACTTCGAAGCGACACCCTTAAACAGCTTTAATTTACTTATTATTATGCGAAAGACATTAAAACATGTTAAAAATAATTTTTGGAAAAAAGATCTAATTTTTACGCTTTGTTAGTTTAGCTGCCAATGTACATTGGCAAATTACAAACAATAAAAAATTATATAATTTATGAAATAGCAATGTGACTTAGATTAGTGTTTCTTTTGATCGCTTATTCACTAACAGATTTTATACTCACAACTTTAAGCATTTTTGGAAGAACTCTTCAATAAATTTGGCGTACAAAAGTAGTATAGATGGTAGAGTTGTTCTACTTCAAAAATGTTATTGTTAACTAAAATTAGTTCCAACAATCCTCTAGAGAAATTAAAAAAAGGTTACAGTGATTGGAATAAAATGTTACGTTATAATAACGTGAAAGGCACTTGAGTAATGAAATTTTTGGATAGGTAAATCCACTGATTTCTCTCTGTTCATAATTAATAATGATGACTTTTACTGTGATCTCTTATCACACTAATTCCATTTCTTGTTATTTAGATACAATTATTTATCCGATTCTACTGGGTCTACTAATCTCTACCGTCAGTCTAAAAAGAAGAATCAATAAGGTACTTTTTTTAACTAACGCACAAGTGGAGAAGATACTGGTTAAAAATAACGTAAGTATTATGGCAGTATTACTTTTTAAACATATTAAAGCCTTCAACATTTTCGCAAAGTTACACGAGTCCATGACTTGTCCGAGAATGCTTAGACATAAATTATTATATAAATATTTGTATAACTTTTTACGAATAAGAAAATATTGATTCGTTAATATATATTATATATTTATATTATATACCTTTATATCTATCTTTGACTTATCTTCTAAAATTAGAATTATTTCATATAAGGACAAACTACAAAATAATTATCTCAAACAGAATTCTGCATTACATGGAAAATAAAATAATTGTCGAATGTGCATCAATGAGTCGAACATACATTCCCATTCTTGATTAAATATTAATATAAAAAAATCAATGTTGAAAACTTTCCATAGGTGTTAATCACCTTGCAGACTTCCCAGCATAGGTCGGATTCTTGAATGTTGAGGTAGCTTGTTTGTAAATTGGATTTTCGCCCTAAAAAATAAAGAAATATAAATGTTAAGGGCATGTATTTCCGTAATAATTATTAAAATAGTAAAAATATCACGCTTGAATTTTCTGAAATAATTTTTTTTTTTAATATTACGGCAGACGTAAAATAAGGAATGACTTTTTAAAACGGAAAGATCGATTAGGCACGATTAGATCGATTCGTGTTTGGTACTTATTCGTGCACATATTCCAAACAGAGCTTTTGTTAAGTATATTATACAGTAAGTTAGTTTTCGAAGGATTCATACGGAAAGCATAATAATAATTTTTGCTTCCTCGTGTTTCACTCCCTCGCACTTATGTTTTCCCATGACTGCTTCGAAGACGACCTTAATGTATACAACATTTTTAATACATCAGTTCTTGTTATTTAAACCTTTTTGATTGGTGTATTATACAACACACTTAAAAAAAAGTATATTAAAAACAGCCGAAATCCTGATTGTCATATTTAACATTCTTTTTTGATTGTTGCAACCTGAATTCTGGCTATCGTAACCAAGTTTTCCAGTTATTTCTAAAAAACCTGATTAGAAATCCGAATTTTATTTATTTCAACGAGAAAAAAATGTAAAATATAATATGAATAATCAGGCGACGTTATTCTTTTCGAATTGATTTTGAGATGGACGTCTGTAGGAATGGATTTAATAATTATTATCAAAATAATAATGTAATTCTGTTTAATCATTTACCTTATCCCACTTGGCCATCATTCTTTCTTTTTCGAATTTTGCGAATTCTCGTCGATCGTGTATAGCTGTCAACAACTTCCATATGAATAAGACCGTGAGACCCATAACTACACCTCCGATAACAACCAAAACTATGCTTAGCAAGTAAATTTCAGGTGGACATTCAGGTGTATCTTCAGCTTGAATTATCAGCTTCGTACCTTTGTAAAAATACATGTGAAGATAAGTACAGTCATCTTCGCCCCTGTACTTACAAACAATCTCGTCCTCTACAACTAGAGTTTTCCATTTTTTCAACACGTTCTATCCGAATATCTGTGCAAAATTTGTTGCACATTCCTCGTCTGTGAGATTTCCAATTTAATGTATTTTACACATAACGCATGGTATCAATTCCTCACATCGATCCTTGCATGTAGCACATTTTTGACAATATGAGCCCGAATAACGTACGCCGTTCTCTACACGACATTGTCCACAATTACAATCTCCCTGAAAGTCAAATATCAATCAAAATATGTTAATCAAACTATTTGACTGACAGAAACTGTTCTGATTTATATTTTATATACTCGCGTACATAGATCATGTGACTTGTTAAGGTACACATCTGTTATATTCGTAAATTAATAAGAAGAATGATCAATATATAGATCTATTTTAAAATAAGCCGCCTGCAGTTGAATAAATTTTTAATATTTTTTAAAATTTATTTGTTTAATTTAAAGATTTAGAAAAAGCGACGATATTTCAAAGCCCTCCCGATGGGCAAATGATATTATAAACGTTTATGTAACACTCTACAAACGTTCTAGGAACATCCCAATGTCCAATGTCCGAAAGATGTTCAAAAAACGTTCTAAGAACGTCTTTCGGACATTCGACATTGGGATGTTCCTAGAACGTTTTTAGAATGTTACATAAACGTTTCTAATATCGTGTGCCCATTGGGCTTCGTTATTTTTTACTAGTCTTTATCACCCTTAGCAGTATTACCAGGACGATGTCAGGTTTCCTTGGGATTAAAACCTCTAAGCATCATTCGATACTTCTAAATTTTAGGAGTTTCTTTGTTTTACAGGTGGATGAAGATTACCATTATTTAAAATCGTGATCCTGGATTACATGCACACTTTCCACAGTCGCATTTTCCATTACCAGAGCACAATTTATTATCACGGCGATCACAAGAGAAATTGTCACATTGTCAAAATTCCCCCGTTATTGTCTGAAATAATGAAAATTTTTTATATAAATATAAACTAATTTCAAGATTTTTTTAAGGATGCAGGATGTAGAGATACAACACCTGTTTTTTCTGTCTCGATATAGAAACTAGAAGAATACTAACTTTTTTTCCGCGCGTTTTATTTCAAAAGAAAACAAAATGCACTTGTTACCATTTTTTGAAATACTAATTTTTGACAATTTACAATTTTAAAAAAATAATTTTAAACGCTCATTTATTCTAAATTTCAGCTGAAATACATTTTAATTGTTGACTTATTTGTATAGTATATAGGGCGCACGAAGAGCGGCGTGGAATTGTTATGCATAGTCGCTTACAATTCGCTTCAGGTGCAGTACAGTGATACAGTCATCTTATGACAATCGTGTATCCATAGTATATACGGAGTGCCCACGATTGGTTTGTAGAATAAGTCATGAGTGCGAGAAGGATATACTTATGCGAAAGTATATTGCTGTCATAATCGCACTCGTTGCCCTAATCTCCAGCCCACTCATATGTATATCAGTGATCAAACTCACTATCGCAAAAAATAGGTTGTGTCCTTTACATGTTTATCTTGCAGGCAAAAGTTTCAGTGTTCGAGAAGGCCGTCATACTGGACCAACCTATTTTTTTATCGGTGGAGGCGCTGAAGCTACGTCAAGGTCAACTCCACTTTTTTAAATGTAACTATGTATTTTTTTTCAATGACATTATAACCGATTTTAAGACGAATTTATCGACCTACAACACAAGGTCATTCTAGTCACGCAAAAAATTTAAAAAAAAAGAAATAAGTGGAGTTGACCTTGACGTAACTTCAACGCCTCCAGCCATAAAAAAATAGGGTGTTCGAGTATGATGGCCTTCCCGAACACTGAAACTATTGTCTGAAACATTTTTGGATATGATCTATAGTTTAAGTGCTATCGCTTTTCAACACTTTATGTGCCTCACCCTGTATAAATTATAAAATGATGACTATGCAAATTGTAATCAAGTTTCGATTTAAAACGCTTAATCTTACATACCGATTGTTCATTTGGAGGAGGAAAGTAGTCACACATGCCGCAGATACATTCTCCTCTAGCTGAGGAATCAACCAAGGATGTATTATCGCGTCTACAAGATTGAGAATTTTTGAAGTAGTTATTTGCAGTGGTGTTACATTCACATTTCTTTCCAAATTTACCGGCATTGCAGTCACAAATCCCACACTTGTATGTTTTTTATTGTTACTACATTTTGGTGATTTTTCGCAAATCATTTCCAAGTTTATTATTAGAGATTCATTAATACCTACCTGAAATTGAGAAATAGTTTTATTTTGAAGTCGTGACATATTTTAAATCTAAGTTGAACAATATTAATTTTTTTGATATGTTTACCGGGTAGATCGCGACTGTTTGATTCCATTCCGATTTGTTTGTCGAAAAATGAGTTACAGTGATATCAGCTATAAACTCAACTTTGTCTCCTTTTTTTAATTTGTCACATTTCGTTGTTTCTATTGGCTGTGCATTTTTGTTACTATCAAGGCATTAAGACAAGTATTTAATTTGTATAGCATCACTGCTGACTGTATCTTTTATTTCAACTGTACTTTGAATCTGATTGTATTGATTTTTAATCAATTCTACAATATTACTGGAATCATTTGAGAGTTCACCACCGGATGATCCCTCTATATGTGAGCAAAGTCTCGAATAAATGCTCATTTCTCCTTGAGTAACAGCCCAAATAATGTTTATAGCATTTTGTTTAACCTTTTGGTTAATCTGTGAAATGCTTGGATAATCTTGTAATGATGAATGCGTGAATAGTCCAGTCGAATCTAGATGACACATTCCGTCATTAGGCTTTACAATCCCACCAAGTTTTCCATCGCCTGCATAATGGAAACTGGCGTCCGTTGAAAATACCAGTAGCCTGCGAGCTTTGTCACGCCAACCAATTTGCTCTTTGCAAACTATTGCTTGCATAATGGCATCGAAACCTCCTTCCGGTGCGTCTAGATTCCCAGAGACAGAAGCTTTTCGCACAATATCCTGCAGGCAACAATAAAAATAATGTAAATATATGAGAGGTTCTAAATAAAAAATTATTTTAAACATAAATTTTTCGGGTTAATAATGACTCACCGCAAAACGACTGGTATCTTGCGAAAGTGACATTATGTGTTTGTAACCATATGGAGCAGCACAGCCTTTGCATGGTTGAAGAAGCCTTTTGTTTAGAGGAGCAAAAAACTTTTTTTTAGTATAACACACAGAAACAATCTTGAAACATTTTTACGCATGGTAGAATTTATTTTTGATTCCTTTCCTAGGCACTGCAAAATGTGCCACCACTTTAAAGCTCTTTTATTAAATTACTAAAAAGTTTTATCTATTTTTTATTGCATTTTAACAAATATATGTTACTTTAGTTCACGGCCTAGGTTAGCCTGTAATTTAACCAAATTCAACTCTCTGTCTACTCATTTGACTCATATCGTGAAAAAACGCTAATTTGATAGTAACTCTATCTTGAACTTTAAGCTTAATCACATTTGTAACAATATTATATAGTATAAACTTACTACACTGAGAAAAAAGATTTGATTGAATCAAAGAAAATAATTTGTTTGAACGACTTTCTTTGATTTAAAGAAATTATTTGTTTAAATAAAATAAAATTTGTTTGATTCAAACAAAATATCTTTGAATCAAACAAATATTTGTTTGAATCAAATTAATTTTTCTTCAAAACAAAGAAATTAATGCATTGATATATGGTCAATGATATAATTTGTTTGATTTAAGGCAGAAATTTATTTGATTCGAACAAATAATTATTTCGTCCAAAGATATTTTGTTTGAATCAAACAAATTTTGTTTTATTTAAACAAATCATTTCTTTAAATCAAAGAAAGTCGTTCAAACAAATTATTTTCTTTCATTGAATCAAATCTTTTTTCTCAGTGTATGTAAAAAACATTTGGAATCACGCATAGGCATTAATGAATACTTAAATTTGAGGCTCGACGCTTACGTAAGGCATTACAACTTTGTCAACAAAGCTACCAAAACCAAGTCGAAATTTACGTGTAAGACTACTCATTTCTTTAACAAGAAGATCTCCGAGATCAGAAAGCTTTTTCTTATTATCCTCCATTGATTTACATAAATCCATAAGATAATAAAGGTCAACTGGATAGTCTTCAGCTTGAGAAAATGAGAATCTTACTTTCTGAGATTGATCTGAAAATTTAGATTTTCTGTGTAGAAGAAGCTGATAAAACAAATTATTAGTAGAAGTAAATAAAATATCGCTATTTACTTACTTATTCTCAATTTAACATTAACTTCTTGAGGTGCTATTTGAACTGCGTCTGTTTTTCCATTGCCGCAACAAGTAGCATTAAATCGTGATGTATACTATGTACTTTGAGACGAAACTGATGAATATTCAGATTGCATTTCAGAGCTTAAATTTCGATTCTTTACAATACTGAATACATTTGAAGGGTAAAATACTTCATCTCCGGGACAAAATTTAAATACATCTGTGCCTGGAGCATAGAAGTAACGGCGCTTATTTTACCCATTAACGCCTGAACGGACGTTTTTTCCTGCAAACTTTCCGGCCATAAAAAAAATTATGTAGAAAGTTTATAAAAAATCCAGCCAAGGTTTTTCTGAAGTCAAATTTCATCTTCTTTGAGAATCTCGCCCTAATTTTTCTATAAAACGTAAGCCTTCATTGTTGTTAAGAATTTTATTGAAAAAAAGTGAAATTATCGAGTTCGATCATTTTAAAACCAACGAAACACATGGAAATCGAATTCCAAGAATCACAGAAATCGTTTTTCTCGCGTCCATAGACATAAAACTCTAAGTTCACTTGCTGTTTTTTTGATTTTCGATAACTAGGTGTCATCATGAGATTTAGTTTTCAAAAAAATAAGTTCGGTTGCAGCTTGGATAAAAGTTGAACGGAGACATAGTTTGTTTAAACAAATTGTTTAAACAATATAATTTTTCAATAATAACTTTAAATTCGTGATCAGTGATCCTAGACACCCCCGAGTACACATTTTCAAGTCATACTATGAACTTTTTACATCATTATAGTCAAATGTCAAAATCAGATAAATTATAAATCGCGTAAAGCTGTGTCAGAAAGCGCCATCTGCGCAATTTTAACAAACAGCAAATGAACTTTGAATCTTATGTCTATGGACGCGAGAAAAATGATTTCTGCGGTTCTTGGAATTCGATTTCCATGTGTTTCGTTAGTTTTAAAAGTGATCGATCTCGATCATTTCAATTTTTTTCAATAAAATTGTTAATAACAATAAAGGCTTACGTTTTATCGCCAAATTAGGGCGAGATTCTCAAAGAAGGTGAAATTTGACTTCAGAAAAACCTTGGCTTGATTTTTTATAAACTTTCTACATAATTTTTTTTATGGCCGGAAAGTTTGCAGGAAAAAACGAACGTTCAGGCGTTAATGGGTTAAATCCTAAAAAATAATCAATGTATTTTGCAAATAATTCATAGAGAAACCTCAAAATAAACTTGAGCAGTTGTAAATATATAGAAAATTTAATAAAAAATACCTATTAAATATAAATAATACTCACGACTTTTATACACCAAGCGCAAAGCTCAGTCTGGATACATTCGTGACAAGTTTGTTTGCTAATGCAATTATTCGTTCCTGCCTGTAAATTGGCCTACGCACATGTCATCCATAATACTACCAGTGTTATAAATTTCCAGTTAAACTTGACCAACATCTCTATATACCAAAAAATATTTAATTCAATAAACATCAACACAAGTTTAGCCATAAGAAATAATAATTGCACCTAAGTATCTTTTTTTTATCATCAAGAACAAAAAATATTGAAATTGAATCATAGCATTTAAGGCCATGTAATAACCAGACCATATGATTGATATGGTAATTATTTTTTCTATAAAATAGTTTCGAGACATGTTTGTATTAATGTCTTTAGTTTTTATCTTGACCCAAATATAAATTAAATATAGTGTTTTTATACTGGCATTGGGTCACTTAGTTTTCATTAAAAAATTTTTTGAATAATAAAAAAGAAACATATTAAAGATTTTTCAATGCAGGGAATTTAATATGTGGATAAATAGGCAAACGTTTCGTCCACAAATGGGGGCCCTCTTCAGTGCCAGCTAATTTCATGAACTTAATGACTAGACTGTAAGCATGCAAATTTAATTACTAATGGTAGTACTAGATTTTTTGTTTTTGGTTTTTGGTATTTTTGTTTTATTAAATATAATATTTTATGGAAAAGCGTGCAAGAAACTTATGCGTTGGAGGAAGCTCCAAGGTGCTCAGGAACAAGACGCTCCAAAAACACAAAAAAACTCATGTTTTGGTCGATCCGCGAAACCGTGACCGTAGATTTACTCCTACTCAAAGGCACACACAAGAACCACTTAAACGCAATGATATTTTTATCTAAAAAATTTTGTTAAAACCACTAATTTTGTAGAGAAAAACACCACTATCCATAAAGGAGGCCCACAACACCTTTAAGAAGTATGCAGTTCACAGGACACAAACACATGGACACGGAAAAACGGAGCATTTTAAGAGAAAACCTTGAATTTTTTACTATATTTTTATTGTTAATTTTCGCTTTGTTTGATTCCTTTAAGACACGGAGGCAGCAGATAGAATTGGCCGCACACTCTGTTCAGTGTCGAGAAGGAAACTGCTTGAAGGAAACTGCTTTGGAAATAGAGTAGTAAATGAAGTTGAAAAAGCTAGCCTAAAGAATTAATATATACCGTGACCATTTGTTGTGAAGGGTCAAGTTCCAACTGCATAAACATACCTCATACACAGTCTATGTCTTGGAAACTCGGGACCCAAGTACGCTTAAGTATTCGAGGAAAGAAAGAGAAAGGAAGTTCAAGACCACATGTTCAGAGAGTCCTCCAGAGAAAGCCCTTTTTAATTCAGTGGAGATGTAATATTAATTTCAAACTCAACAAAATAATTTCAAATCATTAACAACAATACTCTTAGAAAGAGTTGCAACACAATGAAGAAGGCTATGTCCCATTCCGTTTGTGTGCATACAAAGGCATTATTTTATGTGTGTAAAAGTTATGTGTGGAGAGCATACATTACTTGATAATGATTAAAGGCCCAAAAGAACAGAAAGTCTCAGAGATTATAATAAGCAGGATGTTTAACGCGTATGAGTCAGGCGCTTTGAGGTTTATCTTTGCGATATATTACAATACTTATAGGCGAGAGAAACCAAATTAAAGTTCGTATGTATATAGAAACTTCAGCACGCGTGTATGAATTGTTATGTGGTATTATATATTTGTGATTATACTATATGAAGGCACACACGTATGTTTTGAACGCTTTGAGGCTTATTTATGTTAAATAAAAATCGCATCGGTCTCCTGCTGAAGAATCTAAAATTGGAGACGTTGAATATACATAAAAATCGTATTTATTTTGAAGGTATAACTCGCGTGTATGGATTTTGTGTAAACGCTGAAAAAGTGTGTAATGTATTAATTATTTTATACCCATTCCGGCGCGAATTTATAAAGACTCTGGGATTGAGCGCTTTTTGGATTGTATATAATATTCATATCGAATTAATTAAGAAATATTTAAGATAGCGAGAATCTTATTCAATTTCGTATGTACGTAGATATTTTTAGCCGGCGTGTTATTATGTAGCGCTGAATGCATGTAGAATGTGTTCACAGTTTCATAAAAAAGGTCAGCCGCGAAATTCAAAAACCTCTGTGATTATTTTATAAGGATGGTACACGCATGTGTGCTAAGCACTTTAATATAATATACATATATTATAACATATTGCAGGATATTGACATATTGTTATAACACATATACATATGTGATATATTACACATATATTACACACATATGGCAATATAATATAAGTAAGAGTCGATTTAGTGCAGACGAATATCCAATATAAGAAAGTGAGAAAATAAATAAAAATCGTGTTAATATTAAAAGTACAACTCGCTAGTGAATATGTGTAATGCAGTGCTGAATACGTATTAAGGTATCCACTATTTTATACCGATGATAGGAGCCGGGATCAAATATCTCAGAGATTGTATTTCGCGGGAAGTACAAGCGTTTTACTGTTTGTTTATGTTATATAATATTCGCATCCTCTTTGAGGCTTGATTGTGTGATATAATATTCGCATCGGCCTATGTTGAATTCAGACTTCAGGCGTTAGAACGAAATTGCGACTAGATAGAAACCAGATAGTTTCCGACACAGAAATTCAACCCTTTATTAGCATACCTTACGTTGAAGGCCTATCTGAAAAAATTTCAAGAATCTTGGGCAGCTACAATATTAATACTGCTTTTAAGAACCATAGAAGTTTAAAAATGATATTCAAATCAACAAAAGATCGGTTAAAAAAAGAGCAGCTCTCTAATATCGTTTATAGCATCCCATGTAAAGACAACAATTGCAAAGCCGTTTACATAGGACAAACAAAACGGTTTCTTAAAAGTCGAATAAATGAACATAAAAATAACATTAGAGAGAGCCCTACCAAACAAAACGCGTTAACAAAACACACTATAGAAAAAGACCATTTCTTCGATTTCGATGGCACCAAGATCCTATCCAGGGAATGCAATTACAAAAAGAGATTGCTGTTGGAAATGTGTCACATTGCAGGTACTAGGGAAGCTGTAAATCTCAGAACAGATATTGAGAACTTATCCAAAATTTACAACCCTATCATAAAAAAATAGGGTCTCAGGGGCCAACTGCACCACAACATCTATCCACATGGCGACCCAGAAAGAGTCACTTGCAAACAATGAAGAGGTCTCTCTAGGCTTTAGGCCCTGAATTCCCGATATATTATATAACAAAGAACTTACTTAACTTTACCAATTTTGATTACATTTACTGGGTTTTTCAGAAAATCTATTGGTTTCAATAACTTTAGAATTTATTTAAATGGATTTATCATTTTGAACTTAATTAATTTTTCATTAATCTTCGCAGTTTCGAATAAAAGGGTTATTATTTTTATATCAACCTTATCAATTCCGTCGTTTAATCCAATTATTCCAAGTAATTTTAATGGAATATTATATCACAAAAACAAGATACAACAACGCTTAACTCATACGCGTCAATATCTCATCTAATACAATATCAGAGATATTTGAATTTCGCGGCCGTCATTGTATCTCAGAGTAATTCTAATTTCGCACCGGTATGTGTATAAAATAATGAATACATTCCACACATATTCAGCGATAAATTAAAATTCATACGACACACTCTATACGTAAATAGCGATACATAAAATTATATACACGGACCTAAAATTTCTATATATATACGACGACAATTTTGATTCTAGCGATCTCAAATATAAAATTCTTATGAATTCATCCGGCGTGTCTATTATATACAGGCCTCAAAGCACTGGACAATCTCAGAGTATGAACTTTTAACATAAATACGAATTTATGGATATAAAACTTCTCAAATATGTGATTCTATGTATTTATCTAATGAAAAACCACATATGCGGGTACCATCCACATATAATAATCACAGAGATATTTGAATTTCACGACTGCCCCCCCCCCCCTTTTTTTTGATAAAACAGGGAACACATTCTACACGTTTTCAGCGCTGCATAATAACACGCGGGATTAAAATTTCTATATACATACACATATTCAGCGCAAAATAAATTTCATACTCGTTAGTGGTACGTTCAAAATAAATACGATTTTTAAATACAATTGACATCTCAAAGATGACATTCTTTAGCAGTAGCTCTGTGTGAATATTACATCACAAAAACAGGCCGCAAAGCGCTCTATACATACGCGTGTACTTCTCGTGACATTTAATCTTCATGATAATTGATGACCACGCCCCGAATCAGCGTGAAATAGTGGATGCACTGAATATATTTTCAACGCGATACAAATTTATACTTGCGAAGTGTTTTCAACATAAACACAATTTGTTTAATAAAAACACGATTTTTATTTATTTCCTCACATTCTTATATTGGATATTCGTCTACACTAAATCGACTGTTATGTATATTATATTGCCAGATGTGTATAATATATGTATAATATGTGATATATGTATATGTGATATAACAATATGTCAATATCCTGTAATATGTTATGATATATGTATATTATATTAAAGTGTTTAGCACACATGCGTGTACCATCCTCATAAAATAACCACAGAGGTTTTTGAATTTTGCGGCTGACCTTTTTTTATGAAACCGTGAACACATTCTACATGCATTCAGCGCTACATAATAACACGCCAAATATATACAATTATTTGTATATTCAACGTCTCCGATTTGAGATTATTCAGCAGTAGGCCGATGCGAATATTATATCACACAATCAAGCCTCAAAGAGGATGCGAATATTATATAACGTATACAAGCAGTAAAAAGCTCAATACATATGCGTGTACTTCTCGCGAAATACAATCTCTGAGATATTTGATGCCGGCTCTTATCATCGGTATAAAATAGTGGATACTTTAATACGTATTCAGCACTGCATTACACATATACACTCGCGAGTGGTACTTTTAATATTAACACGATTTTTATTTATTTTCTCACTTTCTTATATTAGATATTCGTCTGCACTAAATCGACTCTTACTTATATTAATTTTATTTCGGCTCGGAACGACCCGAAATAAAGTATTTTCTTAAATACTTTGTTGAGCGCCAGTCACCCTAGTCGGTGACGAAATTTATTTTAAGACAATGATGAGACTCGAAATTCCTGAAAATAACACAAGGTGGGGTCAAACAATGTCACAACAGATTACCGGGTAAATAATTGAAACACCAGAATTTAATTAATTGTCATATCTCGGCTTAACAAGATTTATTAAACATTACTAATCAACTCGATACAAATAAAAATTGAATTTACTAACAGCCTCGAATATTTACATTGATTTCAATAAACGCAAATGAAATGAAAGGTAATAAAAATCTCGGAACTTTCCCGAGTCACGCGACAATATGGGGGAATCAGTTCATTAGCGCGTCACCACCCGAGAGCACCGGAATTTACCACTACTTTATTTTTTTTAATCAATTTCCCTTTTTTTTGTCTAACATCAATAAAAAAACCACCGATACAAACAGAAGAGCACTCGCGAAGAAGAGAGAGAAGAGAGGCGAAGTGGCTGCGGTGCATGTGACAGACGCCATAAAACGTTCAAGTCAATTTGTACTTCTGCTCGGAATTCCGAGCCACTTGCCAAGAGAAATTTTAACAAGAGTCACTCATGCTACCTGTATAATATCCTCCGTAATTGGGTCGAACCGTAGTATAAACTCGCCTTCCATGGCTCCAAACTCCTTGCCTTAAGTTTCTTTAGGGAGACAAACGGGGTGGCAGCAGTCGCAAACAGTCGCAGGACGAGAGTGACGATGGCCCACTGTAACGGTGTGCCCGTTTTCGGTACTAAACATGAGGGGCTCTACAACCCCTATCGTAATAACACGTTTTCTAGATGAGGAAGGAAACAGCATAACCGATTGATAGCTCGCAGGAAATAATGGGAATCCACATTACCGATAGTATACGCGCTAGGATTTGAACGTAATGACTCATAGCCTTGACGGAAAGACTCATCTGTGTCTCATTAGCAAGCTTACTCGTGTAGGAATTTGAGGAATGCGAAAACACGCAATAACCTTGTGGCAAATATATACTCATAAATCTGTTTTAATTACCGAAGCGTGCCTTAAGTCTAAAAAGAACCGGATGCTATGCTTATAAACATCCTTAAGAATTTCTACCTCTCAACTTTGACTGTTTATAATGTCACCTTTTATTGATACGTTAATTTGAATTATTGACAATAGGCGGTCCTGCGTGGCCTGAAATTCTATTTGTCAAACTATCATAAAATTAGCAATAATATTGCTATTAAGTAAGCAATTTTATTGGCTAAAGGGCTCAGAGAAAGGGCTAAACCCCACCCGAAACCGACCTTACAAATATACCACGGAACGTCGAAAACTCAGATTTCGCCGCTTTTATCAGAGTCCGATTTTGCAAAGCTGGCTAAACCTCTGACAGTCATTTTAAAGGATAAGGTACCCTTTAAATGGACTGAGATTGAAAGACAGGCCTTTCAAATTCTGCAGAATAAAATTATTTCAAGACCATTATTGCAGTATCCGGATCTTGCAAAGCCATTCATAGTTACAACAGATGCTTCAGATTATGCTCTAGGTGGAGTTTTAAGTCACGGTCAAATTGGTCAAGATTTACCAATTGCTTTCGCTTCACGCAGTCTTCAAGGTGCGGAATTAAATTATTCAACAATTGAAAAGGAATTGTTGGCTATAGTGTTTTGTGAGAAACACTTTAGACCTTATTTATATGGTCGCAAATTTACTTTGGTGACAGACCATCGTCCTCTGGTCTGGAGTCATGGATTGAAGGATCCTGCTTCAAGGTTGGCTCGGTGGCAGATTAAGTTAAGCGAGTACGAATATGATATCGCCTATAAGCCTGGAAGGGTCAACTCAAATGCAGATGCATTATCACGGAATCCTTGTGATAATGGTGGAATTAATATTGATTCACTTCATGTGGAAGAGAGTCAGAAGTTAGTTCTGGCAGAGCGCGGGGAAACAAGCAAGGCTTGTAGCGCTGGAAATTCTGATACTGGTTGTGATCCTGAGGAGATGGTTGAGAGTAGGTTCTTCGGAACTGAAGACGAATGTGGGCCCACGGTAAATATAAATGGGAATGAGAGGGTTCCCATGAAAAATGGTATCCTTGATGCCGTTACTCAGGGTAAAAAGGAGTGTTCTCAAATATTGGAGTATTTTATGAATGGTTCTGAGTGTAGTAGTACAACACTTTCAGCTTGTGACAAAAATCACAGGGAGTCAGGAGTTTTTACTCCCAGGGAAGATGGCCATCGAGTCTCTCCTGGCGAGGGGTCTGATGTTCCGATTAGACCCTTGTCGTTGACTCCAGGGAGGTCACAGGCATCCGGTGTTGGTGTGGTTTCTGCTCAGAGCTCAGGCAGAAATGGTACGAAAGACTCTTCATGTGAGAGAGCAGTAAAAGTGAGAAACATGTATTGCATATAGTAAAGATAAAGTTTTTATGGGCAAAGGACATCTGGTACATTTCGTAGATGCGCACTGCGAAATGAACTCAGAAGTCAATAAAAGCCTGATAGAAAAAAACTTGTTGAATATAGAGGATTTGAGAAAGGAAAACTCAAAGCCCGGTGAAGTACTTACGTTCATTCGTAATGGTCGATATGTCTTCAGTCTTGTTGTAAAAAATAAACAAGATGACAAAATCAATTTAAATATCGTTTCAGAAGTCGTTCAAGCACTAAAAAACACTATGTTGACTTTGGACGTGAAAAGTATTAAGGTTTCCAGTGTTGGAAATGATCTCGAAAATCTTTCTTGGTCTACAGTCGAACAAATATTTAAAGAGAATTTTTCAAATTCAGGGCTCTCCATAATCGTTTGCTCTGGTGAGATAATAATTCCTCCTGCAAATCAAAGAGAAGAAATTATTAAAGAATTTCATGAATCCGTGGTAGGTGGTCATAAAGGTGCATCAAAAACTTATTGGAAAGTAAGGTCAAACTATTTTTGGGAGAATATGAAATCAGATGTACAAAGAATTGTTAAAAGTTGTAAAAATAGTCAGAGAAATAAGCTCGTTAGACAAGGAACTCGTCAGACAATGCTTATTACTGACACCCCTAAACAACCCTTTGAAAAAATTCAAATTGATATGGTGGGACCGTTACCAGTCACACCAAAAGGAAATGCTCACATTCTAACAATTCAATGTGTTTTTTTCGAAATATTCTGATGCCTATCCCCTTCAGAATACAAATTCTGTAACAATAGCACAAGTTTTAGCAGAGCAATTTATCGCTCGTTACGGCTGTCCACAGGTTATTCATACAGATCAAGGTTCTAATTTTATGAGTCAAGTATTTACAACCTTTTGCCGAATTTTTAAAATAAAGAAAATCCAATCTACCGCTTATCATCCTCAAAATTTAGGTTCTCTCGAACGCAGTCATCAGACTTTGATAGAATATCTTCGCCAGTTCCAAAATAATCAAAATTGGGATGAATGGCTTCGATTCGCTGTTTTCTCGTATAACACCAGTGTTCATGAGACTACAGGTTTTGCTCCTTATACCTTGGTATTCGGAAAAGAAGCTAATATTCCTAGTAGTTTTGCGACGAATCTACCAGACAACACTTATTGTAGTTATTTGAAGGATCTTTTCCTGAAATTAGATAATGTTCATTCAATGGCTCATGAGAGAATTTTAAAAGCAAAAGAGAAATCAAAAAAATTTTATGATAGATAAACGAATCCAAAATTATTTCGTGAGGGTAATGAAGTGTATTTAAGGGTAAATCCCAGAAAAGATAAATTCAGTCCTTACTATTCGGGACCATATATCCTGGAGAGGCTGCTTGGAGAATGGAACGCATTAATCCGAATTGGTCCAAACAAAACGAAAATTGTGCATGTGGATCGTTTAAAACTATCCGCTCATCCTTGTGAGGATGAACGGAACGATTGATTGTATATGCGCAATCAATCAGATATAAAATAATTTTCGAAGAAAATTAATATTTAAACTGTCACATAGATCAGTCAATTATAAAAAGAGCTTAATTAACTGCAGAATAACACTAAAGATTGTGAGTGTTTTTCTGGAAACAAAACACGTATTTAGAAGTAAACATACATCAGTGAAATTGGGACAAGAGTTAAACAGAACTCTTTCAAAATACTGAGCATTGACTCTACCTAACGACTAAAGAATAATTAGTCAATCAAAAGTAATGTGATTGACTACAGATGAATATTTGACCGATTTGCCAAATGTTCTTCTGAAAAAAAAAATAAAAATAAAAAAAAATAAAATAAATAAGTTTAAGGATATATCCCTATACGAAAAGTAATAAAAAAGGATATTCAAATAGGAGAAATACGGATTAGAATTAACCATAACATTAAGTACTAATAAAAGAAAAATTTAATTACTTACGAAATATTAGACGCAAGACATTGCCATATTTACTTTCGAATATTATAAATATTTGGTTATGTAGATTTAGTCAATCATCAATATATTGATTAACTGCAGAATAATAGTCGACCAATCTTGTCGAATGTTTTTCTGTAAGGTTAGTTTCCAAAATTTCTTCTTTAACTAACATCCTGGACTGAAAAGCAGAGAAAACCTGAAACAAAAGGAAAGAAAAATTTTACACAAAGCAATCGTTCTTACTACAAGAATATATAATAATAATTACAAAAAGGGGGAGAACTTATCTGATATGCAAGATAGACGACGAGACCATTCTAGGCAGGTTTTCTCCGGAAGGCAGGTTTCTCCTGAGAACAAGTTGAATAGTTTAAGCCTGCAGCTTAAATTGACGTATCTGTATGAATATAAAATACAATTATAAAGAATCCGTTAACGATTCTAACCTACGGGTTATACCACTGAATGTAACAGATTAATTGAGACATAATGCATTGCTTAAATTTAAACTAATATAAAGAAAAAATTTTAATTGATTTTAAATTATTTGACAAATATTATGGATATTAAACGGTGTTCTTTTTCCTCCTGGGTGGACACCCTGTACCATGGAACACTAATAATCTTTATTATATATGTATAGCATTTCAAAATAATTAATTTCAAATCAAATTTAATTGTAAAAGCTCAGAACTATATGCCATGATTTTGGAGGGGAAAGCATCGGTTCCTGAGCATTATAAAAGGTTATCAAGTATATATATATAAAAAAAATTTTATTTTATGTATGAATAGATTGATTAGTTTGGCTTAATTTCCCTGTTGCATTTATAAACAAAGAAAAAAGTGGTCTATGAGCAAATTAGGCATTGGTAGATCAGAGCAAGAAAAAGTTAATCAAATGTCTAAGACGATGAAAGCATAACCCTATATGGAAAAAGAATCGAGCTGTAAAATTTAAATCTCCTACCTTTCGCGCGCTCTAAATCTAACCTATTTAGAAATTACGAATAGGGACCTTAGAATTAGAAACTCGGAACAAGAACTAAGTATGAATGTAAACAAAACATATCCACGTGCTTTTCCCTTTCAAATTCAAAAAAGTGAATAAAAACAACAATAATTAAATATAAATATAACTATATATTTGTGAAAATTCGAAACCTAGAATAAAATGAAACAAGCATATCTTAAATATTATCGAAAAGAAAAGGGCAGGGAAGGTTCATTTTAATTGTCTAGAAAATCGACTCGCGATCCAGCAAATCGATAAACTAGAATCAGTCACGTTCAACACTTAGGCAAGAATAGACGATTCGGAATAAATTCTCTGTGAAAAATTCGTAGTTTCAAAATAAAAAAAAATGATCGAAGCAATTATCTTAACCCTTCTTTTGTTAATTTTATGGAAAATATATATATTACTTAAGGACAATTTAAATCATGAAGAAATTAGGAGTATTGCGCACTTACGAGTAAATGAGGAGTCGATGCCCGAAGAGGATACCTTGCATTTCCTCCAGAAACCGTTCACCACGGTGAGGCCTCTGTATGCAAAAATATATTATAATCTCTGAGACTTTCTGTTCTTTTGGGCCTTTAATCATTATCAAGTAATGTATGCTCTCCACACATAACTTTTACACACATAAAATAATGCCTTTATATACACACAAACGGAATGGGACATAGCCTTCTTCATTGTGTTGCAACTCTTTCTAAGAGTATTGTTGTTTTAATGATTTGAAATTATTTTGTTAATATTACATCTCCACTGAATTAAAAAGGGCTTTCTCTGGAGGACTCTCTGAACATGTGGTCTTGAACTTCCTTTCTCTTTCTTTCATCGAATACTTAAGCGTACTTGGGTCCCGAGTTTCCAAGACATAGACTGTGTATGGGGTATGTTTATGCGTTTGGAACTTGACCCTTCACAACAAATGGTCACGGTATATATTAATTCTTTAGGCTAGCTTTTTCAACTTCATTTACTACTCTATTTCCAAAGCAGTTTCCTTCAAGCAGTTTCCTTTTCGACACTGAACAGAGTGTGCGGCCAATTCTATCTGCTGCATCTGTGTCTTAAAGGAATCAAACAAAGCGAAAATTAACAATAAAAATATAGTAAAAAATTCAAGGTTTTCTCATAAAAAGCTCCGTTTTTCCGTGTCCGTGTGTTTGTGTCCTGTGAATTGCATACTTATTAAAGGTGTTGTGGGCCTCCTTTATGGATAGTGGTGTTTTTCTCTACAAAATTAATGGTTTTAACAAAATTTTTTAGATGAAAATATTGCGTTTAAGTGGTTCTTGTGTGTGCCTTTAAGGAGGAGTAAATCTACGGTCACGATTTCGCGGATCGACCAGAACATAGTTTTTTCTCTTTTTTGAGGACGGTGTTTTTCGAGCGTCTTGTTCCTGGGCGCCTTGGAGCTTCCCCCAACGCATAAGTTTCTTGCAAGCTTTTCCATAAAATATTATATTTAATAAAACAAAAAAACCAAAAAAACAAACCAAAAAAAAATCTAGTATTACCATTAATAATTAAATTTGCATGCTTACAGCCTAGCCATTAAGTTCATGAAATTAGCTGGCACTGAAGAGGGCCCCCATTTGTGGCTGAAACGTTTGCCTATTTATCCACATATTATATTCCCTGCATTGAAAAATCTTTAATATGTTTCTTTTTTATTAATCAAAAAATTTTTTCATGAAAACTAAGTGACCCAATGCCAATATAAAAACACTATATTGAATTTGTCTATAAACTTTCGTCCATATAAAATAAAATACTAAGTCAAAAATTTGTGAGATCAAAGGAAAGGCACTAAGGAAGGTTTATCAACTGTCAGATTTTTTCAACTGAAATTTTTTTTTCAAAGATATTTTTTTATAAATTAATTAGTTGAGTTTGAAATACAAAAATTTTTGAGTTGGGCGACCTTTCTTAGGGCCTTCTCTTTGATAAAATAAATAAATAAATAAAATCAATAAATATTTCTTCATTCTGCTGGTTGTATGATGAGATGGCTGTTTCTAGACTCCATGATGATTCTAATTTTTGAAGTTTTTCAACGGGGTTTAAATTAGAGTTATTTCCTTCTTTTGCTATCGCACATTGTTGGTTTTCATTCAGTAAAATTTCGTTTCCCAATGTAAATTAAGATATTTTGTTTTCAGTTCCTATAGATTCGTTTTCGCAACCAATTACCGCATTAGTTTCCGTTAGATAAGTAGCACCTAAAATTCCTTCACATGGAATGTCGAAATCATCAGGTACCACATGAAATATGGAAGTATGTCTGTATTGTGATGTTGCAAAATTCTTGCACATCACAAGAGCACTTATCCATCAAATGTCATATGAAACCATAGAAATTGTATTAATTTTTGTTAATAACGCCGCTTGAGACACACCCTGAGAGTAGACACGAATCCGAGGAAGACAGAACTACGTTGGACACGTGACTGCGGAGTGAGAAGTGCAGAGTCAAAATGGCAGCCAAAATAAGTTACACGTTAGTCAAAGACACCAATTAGAAGACATATAGGCACTCCACAACCCCACCATGATAAAGAGGTCGAAGTCAGCACTGCTCTCTGTCATACAGTAATAGACAGAGAGAGTCCGATATATCCATTGCATGTTGACTAATGGCAGAGATGAGTTGGGAGATTGCTAAAGTAATGGAATAAGAGAATTTCACAAAAGTGGGATAATAAACGCGCCCTCTGAACGCGTTGCGCAAAAGGTGTACTTTGCGCGTCGGTAAATAATGAAAGTTAGAAAATCCAGAAATGATTTACCATCCGAATTTCTATGGAGGGGCAGCGGCGCGCGATGCCCTTGTTTCTTCCTCGTCGCTCTTGCACGCGAGAACGACACGTCCCACTTCTCCTTATTCTCCTCGCTTCCTTCATGCAATGTTATTTTTAGATTTCACGCTTTCGGTTATCGAGTCGGAATTGAGAATTGTGTATTTCTGTCCAAACCGTGCAAAAGAGGCGCGAAGCAGACGACAATTTCAAATTTACGAAATATGTTATTTAAGAGACAACACTTTTTTTCCGATATTTTGGAAAAAATCTGCCTAAAATAAAAATCTGAAATATCGTGTAAAATTTTATAAGCATTTAAACACTTCAAAAATAAACTTTCAGTAAAATTTGATGCCAATAAATGTTCCAAATTTGAATCAATATATATTTTCCTATTCAAATTTCCATACTTCTTATCAATTTTGTGCATTTAAAAACTTTTTAGTTAGAGAGATATTTTCTATTAAGAAGAGATAAACATAAAATTTAAGTTTAAAATTTACATTCTCAGTTTTATGTTAGCAATATTTTCATCTCACATTTTTGTAGCCTAAGCACAGACTTTTCATTAAAAAAATGAAATGGTCTATGGAAAGGAAAAAGTTTCCAACAGATGTGGATAAATTAAGAAGCTAAAATATGTGTTCATTACTATCTTCATATGAACATGTAAATATTTATCGATATTAAATTTTACACAAAAATTTTTGTCCGAACTGTTCAAATCTTGTTACAATATGACATGATCATATGGAGGAGTTCAATTTTTTTAATGAAATGTTTTGTAATTTTTAATTTGTCTGTTCTTCTGAAATCGGAGGAAGATTTGAACAATAAACAACAAATTTTCCAATGGAATTCAAGGTCAATAAATGCTTAAAGTTTTATATTAAAATTTTAATTAGAAAATTTTGAAGCTTTGTAACTATAACATTTTTTGGAATTTACATCTTCTAAGTGACAATTTGTATATATATATATATATATATATAAACTACTATCGGAAATTACAGAGGTTGACCTGGAGTTTCAATTTTCGTTAAAGTGATTTATTTTATAGAAAGATATTACAAAAGAAATTTTAATTTAGATCTCTTTGAAGGAAATTAATAAGTATGTAAAAAAATTAAAATTTTAAAAGATTTTTTTAGTATGTCTTCATAGTGATTTGTTAACCTAATTAAAATATTTTTAGAAAGTCTTTTCTGGATTCTATATGCTGGGGTTGAACACGTTACAAAAAGTCGTGTAATTTTAAAAATGTGTATCCCCATACCAATGAAATCTTAAAGTGTGCTGTTCGATAAAATATTAGATATAATATATTTTACTTTTGAATAATCAAACCTTTTATTTATACTTATATATTGAAATATTCATTTATAATATGTTATGTATTCTGAAAGTTTTTTCAAAATGTTTTATTCTAAAGGATTTATTTTCAATTTTACTCCATACCAAATTAAAGTTAGTGTACGATTTCGTGTGCTAATTTTGATATAATTTATGTATTTTTCAAATATTTAAACCTTTTATACTCACGCTCTAAAAACAAGTGTGTTACTTCTACACGTGAAATACGATAGTAACTTTTTAGGCATTTGAAGTGTGTATTTTTAATACACATTACAAACGTAACGTTTAATTTTCAAACACTTTAACGTTTTGTACCCAAAATGTGTGTTAAAAATACCCCCCTCAAATGCATAAAAAGTTACTATCGTATTTCACGTGTAAAAGTATCACACTTATTTTTAGAGTGCAAACATTCAGAATTATTTTGAATTCAAAATGTTTTAATAAATTGCATCGGCTTTAGGGTCCATAAATGAAGAAGTCTATTATAAATTAAATCAAGGGTCATTACAATTTACTATTTTAATTGTTTTAATAAAACATTGAATAATTTAAAAATTTTAAACATATTAATACGTTCATAGTTACATACTTAAGTTTAAAGAATTTGAAAATCTTTCTGTGGAAAAAAGACGTTTTCGAATGCACCGGGATTCGAGCCCGGGTATTTCGATTGCCGGTAGACTGTATGTACATTCGTGTAAAAATATTAAATATTTTGAAAATGTTTTTTCAAGTATTTTACTTTATAGTAATGATTTGTCGAATTTACTTCACACCGAATAAATCTCAAAGTGCAAGATCGCATGCGAATTCAAATACAATTTATGCTTTTTTTGTAATATTTGATTGCAAGTTTGAGCGCGCCTGGGGCACGCGATTCGATCGTCGCACTCGGTCTTATATTGTTCGGACCGTAAAGCCAACTAAGAACATGAACAATATTTGAATATTAATACTAAGCGCCGATATAAGTCCTGTTTCATTATTATTTAAATTTATTACTTGTAATTTGATAGTTAAGTTCAAGTCAATTTTATAATATTATCGATGTGAATTACATTTTCTCAAAGTTACTAAATTTGTTTTTGATTTCAAATGAAAAAAGAAATTCAATTTACTTAAAGCTCTATCAGCCTTAAAGAACACAATCTTATCATGAAACTTGCGCTTCGCGCTCGATTTTCTGTATACTTTTCTGTAACTTTCTAATAATTTACAAGATTACAAAAAATCTATTTTCTTCCAAATATTTAAAAAAGGAGGAGAATTCATAGACTCTTTTAGAGAAAACGATTTTTTGTATTATCGCTTATTTTGTATCACACATATTTTGGTTCAAAAATGGAATTTTTTATTTTCAATATTGTATTTTTTAAAACCAAAACATGAAATATATATCTTGTCAAAAAATGTCCTACTAAGAATTTGTAGACCTCATTTAGGCAAATAATTTTCTATCTGAACGTTTTTTTCGTATGTCACATATTTTGTTCAAATAATGGAATTTTTGAATTTTAATCGTATTTTTTTAAATTATAATGAAAAATATACATTTTATTAGAAACTATATCTGAAAATATTATTGAAACGAACAATTTTCCATTCTTACGTTTTTTTCGTATTTCACATATTTTAGTTAAAAAATTGAAATTCGGATTTTCAATGGTATTTTTTTTTTTAATTAAAAAGAAAAATATGCATCTTATGAAAAAATGTTGCAGTTCAAACTTGTAGATCTTTATATCATATAGGTTTGGTTTCGTCGGTCTTGCGGTCAATAAAACAACATTCTATAAAAAACTCCTTCATTATATTTGGTCAAAAATTCTCCTATGTTTCAACCTCACTGCGGGTCTTTTTCAAGGAATATATATGTCACTAAAAATTGAACAAATCAATTTACCATCAAATTTCTTTTTCCATAGAGAACTATTTTATATGTTGTGTTGATATAATAAATAAGTACTTACATAAATTACAAAAAAACGAAACCACACATGAAGATTCAGTCTTATTCTTGAAAATGTTATTAAAATTAAAGCCTCAAAGATTGAGGGCTTCAATAATTTAAAATTACATTATAATACGGTGTGTACAATCCGATGAAGCAACGCAAACTGTAGGATAGAGAGACGAAGATACGATAAATTGAATTAAATTCACCAATGAAAAGCGTGCTAAAGCTTGAGAACACAAACTTGAAAATCATATGTTAAATAATGCCATGGCAAATTCGATTAATATTCATAATTTCAGCCTTAGAATTTATTTAAATATTAATATTTTTATTGATATAAATTGATTCAATAATTTTTCTTTAATGTTGTTTTATTGACCCTAAGGCCGACGAAACCAAACCTATATATGATATAATAATATGACGGTCGAAGAAATGGTCATCCGTTCTTTATAAAGGAAAAAAAACAAACAAAAATTCTAGCCTGTTGTTTACAAATTTCTAAGTTTTTCGTTCATTTTATCCGGTTTTCTATATACAGTGAATTCTACATACTTTTTCCAATTCGTGTTGTTGCTTACTGGACTTCTTCATTTTGAATTGCAAGCAATGAGATAAGTTTTTGAGTTTCATTATTATCCTTATTTTAACTATCTTCTACATTTTTATCTTTTACAAAAATTTTGAATTAATCTTTTAATTTATGGCACTGAAGAGGGCCCCCATATGTGGCCGAAACGTTTGCCTTCTCTCTCTTTTTGCGTTTTTTATCGTAAGTAGCACTGATAATATTAATAGAAGAAAATAAAAAGAGGCTGACCCAATGCCAAAAAAATGAGAAATTAACAAAAATTCTGTGAATTTTGGGTCAATATAATAGCAGACATGTCATCAAACATGTCACTTTACAGTTATTACTGTTGTAGATCCTTATGTAGTAAACCATTTTTTATCATAACTTTTATTCGTATCTCGTATAATTTAACTGGAAAATGGATATTGACTTTTTTCAAGTTTTAATATACTGTAACTTTCTTAAATTTATTTTAATTGCAAAATATTATCAGGATAATTAGTAGAGATTTACGAGAATTATCAGAAACCAGTCTTAAAAATTTTGATTTTTTCATAAAGTTTTTTTCAAAAACACAAAAAATGCTCCTATTTTGACAATTTTTGTCGGATGTAGCTGGTTAACGAACTTGCCTTTACTTTTTCAGCTGCGATAATGTATGCATAAGCTCAATTCAATCCGACAATTTTTTTCTATCCAGAGTTATCGAGTATATGACCTATTACTACTGCAGACGGACAGACAGACAGACAGACAGACACTTTCGTAAAAACCGTTTTTTCTGACTCAGGGGATCTCAAAACGTAAAGATTTGACGAAAATTCCGAAAATTATTTTTCACATAAAACCAAAACCTTAATTCTCATATGATGAGAATTTAAAAGACATCAAATTTAGATCTTTCTTAATGATATTAATAACTCTAAAATTAATTAACATTGTGAAAAGTCTGTAGTCTCATTTCAAAGGTAAGTTTTCATAGTATTTTTCTAACTAATTAAGATGTTTTTGGAATTTTTCTGCTAGATTCTGCTCTAGAATCAAAGATGGTAATGAAAAATCATCAAATTTCAAATGATGATTGTACTACATTCATTTGAAGAATTCAAAAAATCCAAACTGTCAATATTTTGATAAAAATTTCTAAATTTATTAAAATATGATATACATCGATTTTTAAAAACTTCTTGAAGAAGCTACATATTTTAAAAATTGCATGACTTTTTTGAATTCTGTTCAACCCCAAGATAGAATCCAGAAAAGAATTTCGAAAACTATTTTGATTAGGTTAAGAAATCACTATGAAGACATACTGAAAAAACCTTTTGAAATCTAAATCTAAATTAAAATTTCTTTTGTAATATCTTTCTATAAAATAAAACACTTTGACGAAAGTTGAAACTCCAGGTCAATCTGTAATTTCCGATGGTAGTTTATATATATGTATACATACGAATTGTCATGTGAAAGATGTTAAATTCCAAAAAATTGTATTCAATGTATTTTATTTTTTAGTAACCGTTTGTCGACTTAGCTTCATATCAAGAAAAGTTTGAAGTGTAAATTCACATATAATTTATGTATTTTCTTAAATCAGCAAACACTTTATTTACATTCATCTATTGAAATTGCCATATGTCTTAGGTAAAAAAAGATAATTTTGCTTCCAAAAATAGAAAAATTATTATTGAAGAGATCATTTCAAAGAAAAGAGATTAATTTCCAAGAAAAATATTTGAAGCATAAGAAAAAATAAATTTAACAAATTTTATTTTCACCCCGACTTTTTTTCTTATCGCTTCAAACCAAATTTGAAAAAATATGATGTGATTCAAATAAATCAAGAATCGTTTTTTCAGGAAAAAGACCTAATAAAACCTAGCCGTTTCCATATTTCTAAAATGAATAAGTTTTTACCAAATTCAGTAATTTTTTTACAAGAATTTTGTTTTGGAAATTTTACTTTTAATGCTTTTAGCCATTAAAGAATTTATTATAATTTCGAAAAAATGGAAACGGTTAAGTTGTAGAAAGCCTTTTTCTTAAAAAAATTATCCGTGATTTCACAGAATCACATCATTTTCTAAAATTTGGTATGAAGCGATAAGAAAACAAGTCCGGGTAAAAATAAAATTTGTTAAATGCATTATTTCTTTATGTTTTAATTTTTTTTCTTCGAAACTAATCTCTTTTCTTCCAAATGATCTCTTCAATAATAATATTGCTATTCTTGAAAAAAAATTTATCTATTTTTGCCTGAAGTCTAATTTTTGTGGATGAACTACCTGAAATCAGCAAAAACTTCATTTACATTTATTTATCGAAATTTTCATACCAAAGATGTTACCTATTACAAAAATGTTCAAACCCTTCATTTTTGAAACTTGTATTTCATCTTGAATGATATCTTATTATAAAATATTCTCTACATAATTTAAAAAAAAATGCTGAAATCGATATTTTGTTTCGAATCTTTAAGCATTTATTGACTTTAAATTTCATTAAAAAATTATTTTTCAAGTATTTAAATCATCTTAAAATTTCACAAAATCTTTTAGATACTTATTTCAGATCAATATTTTTCAAAGCATATAGAAAAAAAGTGTAATTTTTTAAATTTTATATTCCGTAATTTTGAATTCTGCGTCTATTTCGCGCCTCCTTTGCATGAAGTCGAGAAAAATACAATTTCTGATTTTAACTCGACAACCGACAGCGTGAAATCGAAGCGAGTTAGTGGGGATACACTGAAATGATGCGCTTCATTGAGTATGCTCCCACATATTATTATAACAGCGCGGACCTTTAATTTTAGTTCGAAAAAGATCCGAAAAAGCTGTACGCAATTGGGGGCGCTGAAAAAGTGATAAACAGTAGCTCTGTTTTACCCTTCAAGTAGTAGCATGAACCTTTCATTTTAGTTCCCAACAGCATTTCGCAATAGGGCGCGCTGCGGAAAATCACTCGAAATTAAATACATTACTTTAGCAATCTCCCAACTCATCTCTGCTAATGGGAATTGGTTAGAATTTTTTTAACATGTGAAAATCGAGTTATATTACGGGTTTTAACGCCCGATTGAGATAGGACCATTACCGAAGGCTTCGGGCGATGGTCCAAGTGATGATTTGGGAAGGATGTACGTGATTCCAACTTGGCGGAGAAAAGTAGCGGGGTTGCAAAGCCCTTTTTGTAGTTACAGCCTGTGAGTGCAGATAAGGATGGGGACTGTACAACCCACTGATCTCTATAATACACTGGATGCACAATGCCAATGGGAAAGTCCGCAAAGTCGTGTGCCCAATTGAAGGCTGAACCGCCATATTTACTTAGGTTGATTACAAAGAATGTTGCGGTAAATTCAAATTCAGTAAAAAGGGAAAAGTGTAAATATTAAAGAAACAATATGAAATCCATGCTTTTTCACCGGTATTAGTATTGATAGTATAGATAATATTAAACTAATGAAATGAAATTGATTAAATAATACTAAAATATAACTCGGTAATATTTATTATTATGGTATATAATGTTGCATATATTTAAATAGGCATATGTATTTATTTCTTAACTATAATTAAATATAAATTTATTATGAATTTATCAAATATAGATTACAGAATTCAACAAGTAAACGAACCTTGGAGTAGTGTAAAAATTATCTCACGTTCTGAACGTGAACTATTAATAATAGTCACATATAATAACTATTTTTAGTATAAATTAATTCTGTGCTGCTCATTAGTGAGCAGTGCAAGTGGTCCGAAAACTCTGCTTGGTATCAGGATGCATCAAGGAGGGCCGGCATCCTTGTTTGTAACCCTGATTTGGGCGTCGGGGACTTCCTGGAGACCGACGCGGGGTTCGTTTGGATGGAGGCGGCGGGTGTGCGTGTGTACAGCTGCTACTTCTCCCCCGGCGATCCCTTCGATGTCTTTGAGACCCAGATCCTCCTCCTTAAGGAAAGCCTCAGTGAGGCCATCGGGCGATCCCTCATAGGGGGTGACTTCAACAGTAAGTCTCCTGAGTGGGGTGAGGCCCGCCTAGATAGGAGCGGAATCTTGGTTGGCGAGATGGTCGCTAGGAACGACCTGATCGTCTTGAGTCAGGGCGGGGACATCACGTTCAGACGAGGAGCGGGAGGGTCAATAATTGACCTCAAGATTGCCGCACCTCGCCTCGCTTCAAGGATAAGCGACTGGTCGGTCCTCGAGGTAATAACCTTGAGTGACCACCGGTGCATCGAATTTAGTCTAGAACAAGGGTGTCAAGCGGTGGCAAAGGGTAGGGGCGGCGAAGGAAGGAGCCCCACCTGGAACACGAGACAACTCAGCAGGGAAAGACTTCGCGAACACCTCGAAGAAACCAGGCTCATCGATGAGCTTGGTTGGGTCTGCCCTGCTGGGTCGTTTGAAGCTGCTGTGCGCTCGGTGTGGCAGAAGGTGGTCGCGGCTTGTGACTACTCGATGCCTCGCCGTAAGCGCAGGGAAGCCAAGCGTTCGATGTACTGGTGGAACGACCAGTTGGCAGCCCTACGTCGAGAATGCCTCGCAGCGCGGCGAAAATTCACCCGTTCAAAGGGGGATGCAACGCTGCACGAGGCATGGAAAGGGGCAAAAACAGCTTTGAGGCGAGGCATAAAGAAAAGCCGACTTCAATGCTGGAAAGACTTGATCGGTGAGGTCGAGAAGGATCCATGGGGTCTCGCCTTCAAAATAGTCACCAAGAGATTGGTGACTAGAAGAAAGACCCCGGGCCTGGATAATCCCGATCGAGTCAAGTACATTGTGCGAAGCTTGTTTCCACACGTGGAGCCGTTCCAAAGACAGGACCGAAGTTCCTGCGTGGTCCGGCGCGAAGAACTCTTCACTATCGAAGAACTAAACAGAGCGGGTGGAAGGCTTAAGGCAAATACAGCGCCGGGTATCGACGGGGTGCCGAACGAGATCCTCAAAGAGGTGATCGGGGCATACCCGGAGATCCTCCTAGAAGCCTTTAACTCCTGTCTTCGGGATGGGAGGTTCTTCGCAGATTGGAAGAAGCAGAGGTTGGTCCTGCTGAGGAAGGGCAACAAACCTCTAGGGGTTGCCTCGTCGTATAGACCAATATGCTTATTGGATACGATGGGGAAGCTTCTGGAGGAGTTGATTCTACAACGGCTTCAGGCTCTCTTGGTCGGGGAGAACGGGCTCTCGGAAAACCAGTTCGGATTCAGGAAAGGCAGGTCCACTGTGGACGCCATCCAAGCTGTGGTTAACATCGCCACAAATGCAAGAAAAGGAACTGGTAAGCGTAAGGGATTCTGTGCGTTGATTAGCATTGACATACGCAATGCGTTCAATACCGCGAGATGGGACATCTGCATCGAGGCGATGATGCGGAAAAAGGTTCCAGACTACCTGTTGCGAATGATGGATGACTATCTGAGCGACAGGTGGGTGATATACGAGGGCGACAAATGGTCTCTCAAAGAAGAGATGACATGTGGCGCTCCTCAAGGGTCGCGGGTGGGTCCACTCGTTTAGAACATCATGTACGATGACTTTCTGCGCATGGACCTGCATGCTGGAACGAGCATCGTCGGCTTCGCCGATGACGCACTTGTCGTGTGCGCCGCTGACGACGTCAGAATCCTAGAGCTGAGGATCAATGAAAGTCTGTGGCGAGCAAAGCGCTGGTTGGATAGCAGAGGCCTTAAAATGGCCCCTGAGAAAACCGAGGCTTTGCTCGTTACGGACAGGAGATCCTTCCAATATCCGAGGATCGTTCTCGGAGAGCATGAAGTCGAGTGGAAAACAAGCATTAAGTACCTGGGGGTGCAGCTGGATCGTAGGCTGATCTTTGGCGAACACCTAAAGATCGCAGCTGCCAAAGCCATCCAATGTGGAGCGATCTTGGCCCGGCTTATGCCAAACATTGGTGGACCCAGGGAAGCGAAAAGAAGACTGGTGGCAAGCGTGGTCCATTCGAAGCTGCTTTATGCAGCTCCGGTCTGGGCCAATGCCTTGCGAAACCATGCTATCCAGAAGAAGCTGTTCTCGGCGCAGAGACTTGTCGCTCTGAGAATAGTTTCGGCATATAGAACTATCTCGACGAGCGCTGTGCTGGTCCTGGCGAGCGTCCCGCCGATAGGTTTATTGGCGGAGGAATGACAGGAAACCTTTCAGCTTCGCAAGGAGCTTACCTGCGCCGACCTGCAGGAAATCGCTCGCGCGAAGGAGGCCATCCGCAAGGATGGAAGGCGCAGACTCGTCGAGAGATGGCAGATGAGATGGCATGGTGGGCAGACAGGGAGATGGACCTACCGCCTGATCCCGGAGCTCGCCACCTGGCTGAACAGAAAGCACGGGGAAGTCGGCTTTTACTTGGCGCAAGCGCTCTCGAGCCATGGCTGTTTTAACGCGTACCTGAGGCGCTTTAAGAAGAGAGATGAGGAGACGTGTTGCTACTGCGATTCCCCGGTGGATAACGCGGAACACGCACTCTTCGTCTGCGCAAAATGGGGTGTGGCTAGGGATGCCCTTGGTCAGGCGGTGGGTTCCGAACTTACTCCTGACACGATGGTCCCCCTCATGCTCCAGTCTGAACGGTTCTGGACGCTCATCGAGTCATTCGTCACACTTGTGATGAAGACGAGAGAACTTGATGGGCGTCGAGAGCGAAACAACGGGGAGGGCCAGTAGAAATCGCATCTGTTTGTCTCTCCCCCGGGTGGCGCGGCTAGTCGGTTACCCTAGTGTGCGTGTGGCCGCGGATGGAAGGTCCGAGCGAACGGATGACGGAAGAGTGAAGTTTAAAGCCGAAAGGCGGTTCCGCGGGTGGTGTATTGGTTCGAGAGAGGCGGTTTTTTGGTTTTAACAGGTATGCCTAGACCCGTCCTAGGAGAGTCCTGTACAACGTCTATAAAAGATTTTGCCATTTTTCCTCCTCACCACAAAAAAAAAAAAAAAAAAAAAAAAAAAAGTATAAATTAATTCGCGTTTCATAATTCAACCCTTATGTACCTGTACATCAACGGTTTTAAAAACTGAAAAAAGCTCCATCCCCTTCTGTTTTAAAAAATGTTGAATTACTCGATCTTGTTGGCGTATTTCATCATACGTTTAAATTTCTCAGGAGTAATAAGTTGCTCCAACTGAAAGAAGTAATAGATATAATTTTAAATATATACAAAAATTAAAAACTATTGTATTTTGGTCGTTTACGAACATTTTAATTTATCAGAAAATAATAAAATTGTTAAAGAAACAAACCCTAAAATATAATTATTACTGAATGCAGATATTACATGGAGATTAAGTATGTAGATGCTGTGACTGGTATGTTACTAAATAATAGAATCCAATTCTATAAAGACCTCAGTAATAATATAGAAGATTATCACTAAATAGTACAAAACATCAGGTACGAATGTACTTCACAAGCAGCAAATCACTTAATTAAAAATCCCCAGAGTATCACAAACAAGAAGTTTTAAATTTCAAACTAAAGTAGTGACTAATTCAACTCCTTAATTTTTCTACTACATGCAAAAGTAATAAATAAACAATTCTTAAAAGAAAAAAATGATTTTATATATTACTTTTTTATTATTTATTTATTATTTTATTTATTATTGTAATTATTATTGATTTTTTTCTTTTAAGAATTGTTTATTTATTACTTTTGCATGTAGTTTGAAAATTAAGGTGTCGAATTAGTCACTACCTTAGTTTAACATTTAAAACTTCTTGTTTGTGATACTCTGGTGATTTTTAATTAAGTGATTTGCTGCTTGTGAAGTACTTTTGTACCTCATGTTTTGTACTATTTAGTGATAATCTTCTATATTATTACTTAGGTCTTTACAGAATTGGATTCTATTATTTAGTAACATACTAGTCACAGCATCTACATACTTAATCTCCATGTAATATCTGCATTCAGTAATAATTAAAATTTTAGGGTTTGTTTCTTTTCCAATTTTATTATTTTCTGATAGATTAAAATGTTCGTAAACGACCAAAATACAATAGTTTATAATTTTTGTAGATATTTAAAATTATTTCTATTACTTCTTTCAGTTGGAACGACTTATTACTCCTGAGAAATTTAAACGTATGATGAAATACGCCAACAAGATCGAGTAATTCAACATTTTTTAAAACAGAAGGGGATGGAGCTTTTTTTCAGTTTTTAAAACCGTTTATGTACAGGTACATAAGGGTTGAATTATGAAACGCGAATTAATTTATACTAAAAATAGTTATTATACGTGACTATTATTAATAGTTCACGTTCAGAACGTGAGATAATTTTTACACTACTCCAAGGTTCGTTTACTTGTTGAATTCTGTAATCTATATTTGATAAATTCATAATAAATTTATATTTAATTATAGTTAAGAAATAAATACATATGCCTATTTAAATATATGCAACATTATATACCATAGTAATAAATATTACCGAGTTATATTTTAGTATTATTTAATAAATTTCATTTCATTAGTTTAATATTATCTATACTATCAATACTAATACGGGTGAAAAAGCATGGATTTCATATTGTTTCTTTAATATTTACACTTTTCCCTTTTTACTAAATGTGAATTTACCGCAACATTCTTTGTAATCAACCTAAGTAAATATGGCGGCTCAGCCCTTCAATTGGGCACACGACTTTGCATTGAATGTGCATCCAGTGTATTATAGAGATCAGTGGTACAACCCCATCAGTGACTCTTGCCATGTGCCAAACTACCAGGGAAGCTACCCACAACTTGTGACTCCAACCTGGCGGAGTACGGATCATCCACGACCCAGCCCTGTTCAACACTCAAGGCAGTGTCTCCAGAACGTGGGATTTTTCGGCCCCCACCACGTTCCCATCTGGGAGAAACACATGCAAACGTGGCGTGACAGTGTGTCGGCTCTGCTACACGCTGCGGTCACCAGCTTCGTGTAAAGCCGAAGGTACACGAAGACGGACTTCGTTACAATGCTTGAGTTTTCAAGTTATTTTCAGATTTCACGCTTTCGTTTATCGAGCCGAAATTATGAATTGTATTTTTCTCGAGTACGTGCAAAAGAGGCGCGAAGCTGACGACGAATTTGAATTTACGAAGTATATAGTTCAATAAATAACACTTTTCTTCAATTTCTTGAAGAAAGTCTCCATGAAATAAACATCAGTATGATCTTGGAAAATTTCATGAGGATTTCAACACTTCAAAAATAAACTTTCAGTGAAATTTAGTGACAATAAATGTATAAAATTTGAATCAATATATAATTTTCCATTCAAATTTATATACTTCTTACTAATTTTGTACATTTAACAATTTTTCAATTAGAACAATATTTTCTATCAAGATAAAATGAACATAAAATTCAAGTTCATAATTTATATTCTCAATTTTATGTTATAAATATTTTCATCTCACATTTTTGTAGCCTATGCACAAACTTTTCATTCCAAAACTTAAAATCTCAACGGAAATGGAAAATTGTCTAATAGCAGTAGATAAATTAAAATGCTAAAATATGTGTTTATTGGTATTTCCATTATAACATATAAATATCAATCAACTTTAAATTTTACATAAAAATGTTCGTTCGAAGTGTTCAAATCTTGTTACAATTTGACAAGATTTTATGGAGGAGTGCAATCTTTTGGATGAAATATTTTGTAGTTATTAATTTGTCTGTCCGTCTGAAATCGTAGTAAGATTTTAACAGTAAACAACAAATTTTCCAATAGAATTCAGGATCAATAATAATTGATTCAGGAAATACTTCAACTCTGTAGAGCATTTTTGTATTTCGAATTCAAAATGTGTGCTTAAGCCACAAAAAAGTAAGCTGAAAATGTAGATATAAAACTAATTATGTCATGTTTATGTCTTCTTAATGGAAAATACTTTGCATATAATTCTCTAATTCGATATTTTTTTAATGTATGAACATTCATGAAATTGATAAATATTCCATCTTTTTATAGGAACTAAAAATTTCCGGATAATGCTTTCATTGAGAAAGCTAAAAATTTGTCAAATATTGATATAAATTGCAATTTTACAATTGCATTATTTTTCAAATATTTTAACATCTCTTCAATCTTGATAATTCTTACAGAAGTTTATTTCATGTGAGTGACTTTTTCTTTTTCTAATGAAAGATTTCGTAATTCTAAATTCGGCCCAATTCGTAACATTGTAAAAAGATTTTAAAACTTCATAAAAATTTTTTTTCTGTTTTATTCAAAGTCAATAAATATTCAGTGTTTGGAATCGAAATAATAAATAAATGATTTTCAATTTCTGGGAATAAACTGGTTTAATAAGACAATCTTTCTTCTTTGTGACAAATCTCAATTTTAAAATTAAAATTCTATGCATAGAATACAAAAATACTTTTCTTACAGAATTTTGAAATATACAAGTTGACCAATTTTTAATCGAGTAAATCGGCTACTTTAAGCAAAAAATTATGTTAAAAATATTTTATCAAAAAAAAATAAGACACATTAAATTACGGTTTAAAATCCACATTCATAGATTTATGGTAAAAGCAGTTTAAAGTCTTTTAATCTTACGTTTTAGTGACGTATGCACAGACTTTTAATCAGATAAATGAAATGCTTTATAGAAAGTCAAAATTTTCTTATTACTGCACTTAATCAAATTTATAAAGTAAAAATATTTTTTAATTGATGCTTTCACTCAATTCTTTAAACATTCATTAATTGAAAATTGTACTCAAAATTTAATCTTGCAGCGTTCCAATATTCCCACAATGTTACAAAATCTTATTAATCATTATTTTAGTCGAATTATTTTCAAAATATTTAAAAAATAAATGTAAATATTTTGATTAAATACTCTGTCAAATTTTGCATTTGACTGATCTTGCAAAATTGTTGAAAGTTTTGAATACCGATAGAAGAAACTTTAAATGAAATTTTATGTCCATAAATGCTTAAAGTTCTATATAGAAATATCAACTACAACATTCTCAAATTTTATAAATAAACTACTAAATTCAAAAAGTTTCGGATTTCTTTAAAAACTGTACAAATTTCAAATATGAATCAGTCAAAATCTACTGATTATCAGTGAAATTTGACTGATTTAAATAACTAAAAACAGGTTACTGTGAATCAGTCAAATTTCACTGATTATTCCAAATACAAAAATTGTATCTTTAAATGTACAGGATAATTAATTATAAAAATCGTTCGAATTTGAATTTCAAGGACTTGTACACACTTTCAAGGCACATCGTTTTTCCTTTTGCAAAAATTTTTAAAACTTCTAATTTTTCAAGTAATTGGGAGAAGTACATTTAAAAAAAAAATTGTTTTCTCTACTTCCACTCGCGCTAGCTTAACAAATTTTCAGAATTTTACGATTTTATTAATATTGTATTAAGTGTCTACATTTTCTGAAACTATCTACAGGAGAAAAATTTTAATACTTTAGTAAAGAAAGTTTTCTGAAAAGTTGTAGCTCAATCAGATTAATAGCCAAAAAGTTACCAATGTTTTAAATCGCAAACGAACGGTATAGAGGTCAAATTGGAGACGAAAGCAAATAATAATAGCAACCTTCTTTTGTTTTCTTCTAAGATATACTTGATTCTCGCTTTATGCGTTATTTGAGAAGGCAAGAGTGTGGATTCTTCATATTTTTATCGTAATTCCTTATTGAAAACGGCAAAAGTAAGAATATTATATTATTATTTGGTGATACGTGAGTGCTCTTACGTACGTTATTGTTTGATGCTTGTGGGTAAGTTTATTTTGTGAAACTTAATTTGTGTGCAGATTACAAATTATTCACATTCGCTCAATTTTATCGACTTTTCATCTTATTAATTCTTTTCAAATAATTCTGTTTTCCTTCGTCGTATAATTTATTGTTCACAATGAGTAATCCGGTTGACCCAAATTCGAGTGTTTTGAAGGACAGCCAGGTTCAAACGAAGGTTGACCACCGTTTGAACTCTGGTTCAAACGAATGTCAACCCGCTAGAAAAGTCATGAAAAATGCAAAAAACTTTCAGTTCGGATGGTTTGAGGAATTTCCGTCGTGGAGAGAGTGGGTGGTTACATTAGCAGATGAAACAAGATTTCATTGCAAAATTTGCAATAAAACGTTGCTATGTGGCAAATCGGAAATTGAAAAGCATGAAGCATCTTTATCACACAGAAAGAAGCAAGAGTTTTCAAATAAATTTGAATGTTATGGAGTAGTAAGTGAAAATTCTTCTAATGTAACTGCCAATTCTTACAGTGTTGAACCTTGTGTAGCAAGTTCTTCTGCTTCAGAATTCACAAATTCCACTATTCCGGAAAGTGTTACTTTCAAACAGAAAGTACAAGAAGCAGAGACTAGGATTAGTACATTTTTCGTAGAGCATAATTTACCATTCGCGATTTCATCAGAATTGATAGGACTTTTCCAAGATATGGAACCTTCGGTTTTAAAAGACGTTAGATTGAGCCACACTAAAATGGTCCTAGTTGTAAATAACGTCGTATGTGCTGCTGAAACTGATCGCATGGCAAATATTTTGCGTAAGCAATCATTTTCAGTGTACGAAGACGAAACGACCGACAGGACTCTAGAAAAGTGACTGTCATTAATGGTTCGATATGTGGAGCCAACGACATTTTCTGTCAGGGTGGAATTGCTCCAGCTTATTAATGTAAATGCTTCGGATTGTTCTGCCTCTAAAATTTTTGATGCGTTCGAAAAAGCATTGTCCGGGCAGAAAATCCCTTTATCTAATATCTGTGCTTTAGCTTGTGATAATTCACAGGTGATGGTCGGCAATAGGTTCTCATTTAAAACAAAATTAAAGGAAAAAAGTCCCCGTTTAATTGTTTTCCCGTGTGTCTCGCATTCGTCAGCAATTGTAGCAAAATATGCTTGTGCCACAATCCCAGATGTAGAGGATTTAATCAAAGATTTGCCAGCTTTTCTTAATGCTAGCTCCAAGCGAACGGCTATTTTTCGATCGATTGTTTTTGGAATTAGGAAATGACTATCAAAAAATTCCTAGTCATTCTGAAACTCGCTGGCTTGTCCGCTATCGATGCATAGATATTATAATAAAGAATTGGGAAGTTATTCTTCAGTATCTTATGGTCCTCGTATCTGAGAAGGTAGAGAAGGCCAAAGACTTGTTAGGGAAAATGCAGAATCCTTTGGCACTCGCATATTTCCTATTCTTGAAATTTACTTTGAATAGGTTCAACGTATACAATGCGAAATTTCAAAGTCGCGAAACAATGGTTCAGGAACTCCAGCCAAACTCGGCTAAATTCTTCGTATGGATTCTTAGCAGTTATTTGAAAGAGGGTCTTCTTCAACCGAATTTATTCTTTCAAATCATTAGAAATGTTAACTTTGCAGATCCTAGTAATCAAAAGCCGCTTCAAGACATTGACGTTGGTAAGGAAACGCGAGAATATTTCCAGCAGCAACTTACAAACAAGAAATTGCAAATAGTAGAAGTTGATCTATTTCTTCGTAATTGCTTGAAATTTTATGTCACAGCAAGCGAAGAAATTCGCAATCGACTTCCTTTTGATGACATCTTTTTGTCTTGCGTTGCTGTTTTCCGGCCTCAAGTAGCTTTCTATGCTGATCGAAGCGAAACTTTTCCTAGGGTCTGGAAAGTTTGTCAAGATTTAGGGTCGTTTGATAGAATAGGTGTACAAAAAGAGTGGGATTCTTTACTCAAAATCAGACAGGAACTCAAAGAAAAGTGGTCGAATTTATCTTTTGACGAAATGTGGTCTAGTATCGGTGTATCTTCGACGAGTACAGGAGAAAAACTTTTCCAAATTTGACCTCAGTATTGAATCATGTTCGGAGTCTTCCTCATTCAAATGCTGAGGCGGAGCGAGGTTTCTCCATGCTCACGGACGCGAAAACTCCCAAAAGAAATCGCTTAGGAAACAGGACGGTCAACTCAATTTGTGTTACTCGATCAGCCCTAAAGGCGAGAGCTGAAACAGCCAGAACAACGAGCATCACTTCGAAGCATTTGCAATTAATGACCGAAAATCTATATGAGATGGCAGAAAGTGATAGAAAAAGTGGCTTGTCGCTCTTCGCTCACGAAGGAGAGGATTAATTCTAATGGCCAAGGCATGGCGTTAATCAATTTCAAACCCCTTTCTTACTCACAAAATAATGACATTTTATTTCTTATATCAGAGATACGTTCTTTATTCCTTTCTTCGCGTGCCTCGGGTATGGAAATTGTTTAGTTTCAATTATTATTTTCTGAGTAAGAAAACATACTGAAATTGAGTAATATCACGCTTTGGGCATAAGTGAGAGGCAAGGGGACTCACAATAATCAAGCACCCCAAATCATCCCGAATTAATTAAACTTCTTCATTATTTGATTTAAAACAAAACATTTTTGTTCGACGTATACTGGCATTTGATAGAGGCAAGCCTGAAGTACGGGCTACATTTGTAGCGTTTTTTTACCACTTTGCTTCATTTGTTTCCTTTTTTCTTTTTGCTTGAAAGCAAAAACCCTTTTCGTTTCGTAGGACGTGGACTAGGCCTACAGGGGATACCACGTAAAAAAAACGAGCCTTAAACTCTACCTCCGTGGTGGTGTGGAATGGAATTTTATTTCAGAATATTTGGGATTCTCTAAGAATGAACCAGCTTTTTTATTTTAATATTTCAAATGTGTTTTCTTTCTTTTATGTTTAAGGCAAAAACTAGATCTAAAAAAAGCAAAAAAACCTATTTCTCTAATTGCGTCCAAGATTAGAGCCGAATCTATGCAACCGATTGTTAAAGGTTTTAAAAGTTTTCGCTTTAATTTAAAAAGCAAGTCTTCATAGTATTTTACTAAGTAATGAAAGTATGTCTACAATTGTTTTCTTGAATCCTACCCAAAGGTCAAACATGGTGCAAAAATGTCGTAAAATAAGAAAAATGTCTGAGTACTTTGAAGAAGTTTTTCTAAATCGATATGTATCATATTCCAATAATATTTAGGAATATTTATTAAAATATTCATCTTCTAAATTTGTTTGATTAATGTACAGAGTACACTTTATATTTGAAATTTGTATACACTCTAAATCTGAATCAGTCAAATTTTCACTGATTGAATCAGTGATTTGCCTTTTCACTGAATCATCAGTGGAAACAATATTTTTCACTGTTAAATCAGTTACTTTTCACTGAAGTAATCAGTGAAATTTGACTGATTCACAGTAACCTGTTTTTAGTTATTTAAATCAGTCAAATTTCACTGATAATCAGTAGATTTTGACTGATTCATATTTGAAATTTGTACAGTTTTTAAAGAAATCCGAAACTTTTTGAATTTAGTAGTTTATTTATAAAATTTGAGAATGTTGTAGTTGATATTTCTATATAGAACTTTAAGCATTTATGGACATAAAATTTCATTTAAAGTTTCTTCTATCGGTATTCAAAACTTTCAACACTTTTGCAAGATCAGTCAAATGCAAAATTTGACAGAGTATTTAATCAAAATATTTACATTTATTTTTTAAATATTTTGAAAATAATTCGACTAAAATAATGATTAATAAGATTTTGTAACATTGTGGGAATATTGGAACGCTGCAAGATTAAATTTTGAGTACAATTTTCAATTAATGAATGTTTAAAGAATTGAGTGAAAGCATCAATTAAAAAATATTTTTACTTTATAAATTTGATTAAGTGCAGTAATAAGAAAATTTTGACTTTCTATAAAGCATTTCATTTATCTGATTAAAAGTCTGTGCATACGTCACTAAAACGTAAGATTAAAAGACTTTAAACTGCTTTTACCATAAATCTATGAATGTGGATTTTAAACCGTAATTTAATGTGTCTTATTTTTTTGATAAAATATTTTTAACATAATTTTTTGCTTAAAGTAGCCGATTTACTCGATTAAAAATTGGTCAACTTGTATATTTCAAAATTCTGTAATGAAAGTATTTTTGTATTCTATGCGTAGAATTTTAATTTTAAAATTGAGATTTCTCACAAAGAAGAAAGATTGTCTTATTAAACCAGTTTATTCCCAGAAATTGAAAATCATTTATTTAATATTTCGATTCCAAACATTGAATATTTATTGACTTTGAATAAAACAGAAAAAAATTTTTATGAAGTTTTAAAATCTTTTTACAATGTTACGAATTGGGCCGAATTTAGAATTACGAAATCTTTCATTAGAAAAAGAAAAAGTTACTCACATGAAATAAACTTCTGTAAGAATTATCAAGATTGAAGAGATGTTAAAATATTTGAAAAATAATGCAATTGTAAAATTGCAATTTATATCAATATTTGACAAATTTTTAGCTTTCTCAATGAAAGCATTATCCGGAAATTTTTAGTTCCTATAAAAAGATGGAATATTTATCAATTTCATGAATGTTCATACATTAAAAAAATACCGAATTAGAGAATTATACGCAAAGTATTTTCCATTAAGAAGACATAAACATGACATAATTAGTTTTATATCTACATTTTCAGCTTACTTTTTTGTGGCTTAAGCACACATTTTGAATTCGAAATACAAAAATGCTCTACAGAGTTGAAGTATTTCCTGAATCAATTATTATTGATCCTGAATTCTATTGGAAAATTTGTTGTTTACTGTTAAAATCTTACTACGATTTCAGACGGACAGACAAATTAAGAACTACAAAATATTTCATCCAAAAGATTGCACTCCTCCATAAAATCTTGTCAAATTGTAACAAGATTTGAACGAACATTTTTATGTAAAATTCAAAGTTGATTGATATTTATATGTTAATATGGAAATACCAATAAACACATATTTTAGCTTTTTAATTTATCTACTGCTATTAGACAATTTTCTATTTCCGTAGAGATTTTAAGTTTTGGAATGAAAAGTTTGTGCTTAGGCTACAAAAATGTGAGATGAAAATATTTCTAACATATAACTGAAAATATAAATTATGAACTTGAATTTTATGTGCATTTTATCTTGATAGAAAATATTGTTCTAATTGAAAAATTGTTAAATGTACAAAATTAGTAAGAAGTATATAAATTTGAATGGAAAATTATATATTGATTCAAATTTTATACATTTATTGTCACTAAATTTCACTGAAAGTTTATTTTTGAAGTGTTGAAATCCTCATGAAATTTTCCAAGATCATACTGATGTTTATTTCATGCAGACTTTCTTCAAGAAATTGAAGAAAAGTGTTATTTCTTGAACTATATACTTCGTAAATTCAAATTCGTCGTCTGCTTCGCGCCTCTTTTGCACGTACTCGAGAAAAATACAATTCTTAATTTCGACTCGATAAACGAAAGCGTGAAATCTAAAAATAACTTGAAAACTCAAGCATTGTAACGAAGTCCGTCTTCGTGCACCTTCGGCTTTACACGAAGCTGGTGACCGCAGCGTGTAGCAGAGCCGACACACTGACACGCCACGTTTGCATGTGTTTCTCCCAGATGGGAACGTGGTGGGGGCCGAAAAATCCCACGTTCTGGAGACACTGACTCAAGGCAAGTACCAGACAGTACCAGATGCGAACATGGGCTGGAAATTAAGTACATTTAGATGACGACCCAACCCTGTTTTAGACACTGGGCTAGTTGCAGTTGGGAACAACGGTTGATTAATTATGTCAATACGTTTTGAGAACCCACCCCATAGCTAACGAAAATGGTAGACTTAAATAATCTCCTTGAGATTAATATTGTGGAGCAGCCTTTAATCAATAATCCTACAGGCAGAGACGAGGAATTGATTTGGGCGGGAAGCGAACTGGTGACGTAAGGCGGGAAAACTTATCCATTCTGTTGAGAGTTGACGACTGGCGTGTGACAGTTTTTGGATTGTTGGAGAGTGGTTTTTGAGGAGAATTTTGGAAAATTGGAAGAGGATTGTCGGGATTTCCTGAGGAGTGATTTGTCGGAGGATCTCGAAGGAAGACTGTCGTAAAAGAATTGAATAAAGGAAAAATTGTATCGTCGACGTTTGATAAATTAAAGAGAAGTGTTGTGATTAGAGTGAGTGAGTAGCAAGGTACAATTGCGATTATTGCTTTCTGGCGACGGAGTCCCCACGGCACGTGTCCATTTTTTTTAATCAAGTATTTAGAACCTTCCCCTGTTTTTCTTGGAATAATAATATATGTCCGTGCACGTTCTGGAGATTCTTCCGCTGGACCCTGGATAATTTTAAAGTGGTAATGACTAGCCCTGGAGCACTTCTTGCGTAACGAGTTCTCTTCCCTTCCCCTTTTTTTTTCTTACTGTTAATAATTTATAAATTTTATCGAGCCGCGAGATTTTCCCGAGAGTATTAGGTGCCCTCCTCTGGTTTTATTTGTTGTAAACAAACTGCCCTATCACACCCCATTTTTCTTATGTTTGGTGCCACCCCCTTTGTTTCGCAGAACTCTTGCGCGATCCCCCTTATAAAGTATTAGAGAATTACCGTGTGATCGAGTGAATCCTTAATTTTTCTTATTTTTCTTCATTGTACAATTGCTTAAGATTATTAAATAAATTAATTACCTGTTACTAATTTTTATTATAATATTGCGAGTCTCATTTCAGGTAGTTAGCCCCCCCCCCCCCCTCTATCATTATCTAGATAAAGGGGACTCAGTTAGCAACACCGCCGGTATACTTCGTATTGGGACCAGTTTAAGATCGAACTAGCTATTTAGTAGCTTAATTTTGCAGCTGAGTGCAGCGTTTCGAACTGGCCCAAGAAAGGCCTGGCGCCTGGCAAACACTTTTTTTATAGCTTAGGAGCTACGAGGGGAGTCCTAATACGAAGTACCATAGTTGTACGTGGAAAGAATTAAGAGGCTAAAAACCACGTTACAGTATACTGCAAGTTTTATTGTTCCCATAGTGCGATTTAATTTATCACCTACTCCTTTAAGAAAAACAGTCTTAAAATTATCTATATCAATTTCGTCAGGTAATAAGTGATGTTTGATAATGTTAGCTTCTGAACTTGTATCAATCATAAATTGTCACTGACTATTTGAAGAAGGGTTAAAAACTTTGATAGAAGGCAAACTATTTTTTTTTTAATGATTGGACCACCTTATAATACCGCTTATTCTCGTTTAGGTTGATGGCTCATGACTGTATTGAAATTTAATGGATTTTTCTCCTACAATAAGATTATTAGTAAGAAAGTTGATTTTAGCTTATGCATTAATATAGTACTCAGAACCTAAAATTCCGTCAAAAGGTATAAAAAATGCATCGGGTACTATATGGAATTTTACTGTATGACCCATTAGTGTAAGTTTTATCGTACCGATAGATGGGATTACAACAGAATCTATTCCTTTGAGAAATACTGTTCCTTCGAGATTGACTGTTTGTAATGGGCTGATTTTTTTTATTTTTAGAATATTTAACTCCGAGCCAGTATCAAGCATTAATTTGATCGAGTCATTCATTACTGGATGTTGGGTTGATATAAATGGAAGTTTGGTTGAATCTTCTTCTATATTAATGGTAATAATTCGCTTTGGAGCTTTTCCATTGGTGTCATTTGATTTGAGTGCTGTTGGTTCTGGTACTCTGTACTTTGCTGCTTCATGTCCATTTCGGTTACAAATTTGGCAAATCAATACCTTATTTAATTCAGTTGGTACAGGTCTTACTGGTTTATTTAATGAAAAACATTTGTCCGCACTGTGTCCTTGTTTACTACATAATTGACAAGTAATTCGGACTGCAGTTTTATTAAGGAAACAGTCTTTGGCTGTATGTCCCCTTTTCTTACATAGTTGGCATTCCTGGTTGCCAAAACATTGAGTAGCTGTGTGCCCTTGTTTATTACAGAGCTGACAAATAACCTGTTCTGGAATCCTATTTCTATTATTTTTGAAGCATTTTTTAATTGAATGCCCGTTCATTCTACAATTTGAACACCAAAGTTTACTTCTAAAATTTTCGGTTTCATGCCCATCCCTTTTACATATTTGGCATGAAAACATGCGAGTACGCTCGTTGATATTTTCGGTTTTATGGTTCACAGTTCTTCTAAGGTTTCTTTGGGCCTCAAGTTTTCGTTCAATAGTAATTGCACTTTGAACAAGATTATTCACATCCTGTATTTGTTCATTTCCCAGACGTAGTTCCAATTCGAATTTCAATCCTCTTTCAAATGAGTCGCTCATCGTGTTTTCAACGTTATCACGAAAGTTTGGATCTACTTTTCCGCCATTATCTAAATTATGAACGTCTAAAATCTTAGTGCCTATGTCCCTAATTCTATTGGCAAACGTAATTACATTTTCATTCTCTCTCTGAAATTCATAACCTAATTCTCCCAATAATTGTAGGATTGTTCTAGCTATCGAATAAATGTTTTTTAAGAAACTTTTTAATTTATCAATCGTTAAAAATGTACGCCCTGAAATTGCTTGTCTTGCTTCTCCGGATATTTTACTTCTAAGCAATTTAACTAAATTTATTCCTGACTCCGGTTTGATCATGCACTTAGCTTCATTACATCCTTCGATAAATTGACCTAATGGGATATTTTTACCATTAAATTCGGGTACAACCATAAGAGCCTCCCTTGATGTGACTACTTGGATCGCAGCGGGTTGTTGGTTAGGGTTTAAATTTTGATTTTGGGGTCCAGAAGTACCCTGTTCTCCAGAGCCTAGTTTTACTGATGTACTCATTTTGAATTTAATTTTGGAAAGATTTTCTAGAGAGTTATTAGAATAGGAATCTCCTAAATCCACTAAAGTTTTATTACTATTATTAGATAGCACTGAAATATCAAAAGGGTTTTCAAATGATATATTTTCTTGGAATGATTTATCCGAATCATTCAGGGGTTCAGTATCGTGAGTAGAAGATGTTGAAAGATTTAAAAAATGAACATTTTCACCTTGTGGCAACTCTTTTCTTGGGGTAAAAGGACTAGATTCATCAACTTCCTTTTGAAGATCTAAATCTTTAGATACCTGTATTCGGGTGATTTTTTGTCCGACATACATAGATTTTTTAAAGATTTCAATAATTTGGATTTGGACTCTTGTGAACCTTTTTGAATTTTCTAATTTGAGAGTTTTTTAATACCATTTAAAATTCAAATATAGTTGATGTTCTTAGTTGGCTTTAGGGTCCAGAAAAATGTAACTCAAAGTTTCATATTTTCAAACGTTTCGACTCAGATTGGAGTCCTCATCAGTGAGAATTTATTTCTATAAAAAATACAAAGGAAGAAACTTAAATAATTTGCACGTGTGACCGACAAACATTGTTGTAAAAAAATGTAACAGAATTGCGAGTGTGGAACTATAAAATTGGTCTAAATAATTAAAAAATTTGCAAGCAAATGAAACTGTAACAAACCAAATATTTCTGTAAAAATACTGTGCGGGGGGAACATAGAGGAATTACCCGTGTGACAGATAAACATTGTGGTAAAAAACTATATAAATGAATTATACATGTGAAACTATAAAATTGGTGAAAATAACTGAATTTGCAAAAAAAAAAAATTGAAACCTGTACAAAAATTTTTTCTATAAAAATACAAAGGGAACAAACTAAAAAGTTTTCACGTGTGACCGATGAACATTGTGGTAAAAAAGATATAAAAGAATTGCAAGTGGGAAAATATAAAGTTGGTTTAAATAAGTAAATTTGCAAAAAAAGGAAACTATACAAAAATTTTTTTGTAGAAATACTAAAAAGAGAAACCTAAGAAATTACGCGTGTGACGGATGAGCATTGTGATAAACGATATAAATGAATTGTACATGTGATATACTATAAAATTGGTCTAAACTAAATTTACAAAAAAATAAAAACTGTGCAGAAATATTTTTTATAAAAATCCAAAATTGAACGTGTGACGGATAACCATTGTAGATAACGATATAAAACAATTGCACATGTGAAAGTGTAAAATTGTTCTAAAAAGACTAAATTCAATGAAATAAAAACTATAAATAAAGAGTCTAATGACCTGTTATTCGTTTAAGTAAAAAAAACTATATAAATGAATTTTACATGTGGTCTACGTTAAAATTGGTCTAAACTAAATTTACATAAAATAAACACTCTACAAAAAAAAATTTCTATAAAAAAATCCAAAAAGGACAAGGCACTTGAAAAAATTGCACGTATGACGTATAAACTATTGTGGAAATGATATAAACAATTACACATGTGAAACTGTAAAAATGTTCTAAAAATAACTGAATGTAACGAAATAGGAACAGTGAATAAAAGTCTAAAAAACCCGTGAGTTCATCACAATAAATATCATGGTTCGTCGAAAGTCGAGAATTTCCGAGGATTCACGATTGTAACATGTATATATTTTCAGATTTCATGCTAACGGTTATTGAGTGGACATTGAGAATTGTGTTTCTCTCAACTCTCTCGACATCGTGCCATAGAGGCGCGAAATATACGACAATTTTAAAGGTATGAAATATGTTGTTTGAGATATAATATTTCTTGTTTTGAAATTTTTTAGAAAATATGCCTATAATAAATATCTGAAAAATCCTATCAAATTATTTAAGGGTTTTAACACGTTAAATGTGAAAAATTTGAATCAATATATACATTTAACACATTTTTAGCTTTTTAAAAATCAAAGCTTCAATTAGTAATTCTAAATTCCATACTTCTCAACAAATTCGTAAATTTAAACAATTTTTAGTTGGCAAGCTATTTTCCATTGAGAAGAGATGTACATAAAATTTATGTTTGAAATTTACATTCTCAGTTTTATGCTAGAAATATTTTCATCTCAAGTTTTAGTAGCCTAATTACAAGTAAAAACCTGTAAATTTCGCAGATAAAATCGGTAAATTCTGCAGATTGAATATGCAGATTATACAAATGGAAAATGTATTTTCTATGAGTTCAATTTATAAATTTTACAAATACAGTTAGTCAGTTTACGGGCCATGTCGTAGTTTCTGCAGATGAAAAATGTATATTCTATATATTCTATCTGTTTTTCGTTCAAAAACAATTAGTAAATTACATAGATATAATTGCGTTTTATACAGATTACATCTGTATATTCTACAGTTTTGAAAACTATAATTTCAGTCGACTAAATCCTTTGTATATATACCAGAAGTAAATTTTTTGTATGCGAACCTTTTAAAATAAATGTCTTGCTGTTTGGAATTTGAAAAAATTATTGTAGTGTCCAAACTATTATTTAACTACAAACATACTCATTCTGCAGCTACATGCAGTAAAATTAAAGTATTTGGTTCATCTTGTTACATTGTAAAAAGATTTTAAAATTCGAAAACAAATTTTTATGCCTTTTTTGTTTTGAAATATTCGAGAAATACGTGTAATTATTTTAATTAAATACTTTGAAAACTTTTGCAATTGGCTGATCTGGCAAATTTGTTGAAAAATTTGAACGTTAATCGAAAAATCTTCCAATGAAATTCAAAGTCAAGAAATGTTGCTCAGGTCGAAAAACAATATATTTTACACCAGATATGCATTTAAATTTAATCCTAATTTAATGTGGTCTAAGTACAAATTTTTAATTAAAAAAATTAATTGCTATACTTTAAGTTATTCATGACTGTATGGAATATGATTACCACTGCTTCTTCGTTTTGTCTCGGCTTCGCTTCGGCTCTTCGGTTCGGCATTATTGGTTCGTAGAAAGTCGAGGATTGCCGAAAATGCACGATTGCAACTTGTATTTTTTCGCCGGCTTGGCTAATTTCAAGATTTCAAGATTTGGAGGATTTGGAGGTTAGGGTCGTCTTCTGTCACTTCTGTTTACAAAATTTGACAACCCCATAAAGGCTTGAAAACATTGACGTTTGAAGTCTTGATATATGATATGTTAATTACTTTCAGGACATTTTACAGGATGTTTTCGGGTGTGTAACCTACAGTAAATATATGATAAGTTACTGGAGGTTTATAAAGTTGTAATATATTCAATGTATTACATAAGAAAAGTTGAGGTTAGGTTTATAATATATATATCATTCTCTAGTCTCAAGTGGTTTTAAATTTTGAAATTTTGTATTTCATTTTTCGATTGATTCAAAATATTGCAAATTTAGAAAAATACTAATTATATTTATTATAAATTCATTCAGTTAGCCAACATTTATTTAATAGTATATTACGACCCTAGGCCAGGGCATCAAACATTCTGGCCGTGGGTTGTATACTATTTTTCTGGATCTCCAGCCGAAAGTACGCCCAAACCCGAGGCGAAGCCGAGGTTTTTGCTGGTCGGGGCGGGCATTAGAAACTTTAAAATAAAATTCAATCATACAATAACTGCAACAAAAAAATTGAAAATCAAAATTTTTTTAAAAGTTAACAAATACCAGAGAAAATTTATTCTTCGATAACAATATTAATATTGATCAACAGTAACTTTAAAATCACACATCCAGTAATACTAATCTTCTTATAATAATTATTATTACTTTTATGAATATCATTATTAATATAAAATAAACTGTGTACATAAATTTTTTGTTTTTCTTTTTAATAGTTAGTCTTTTGTGCAATTGCACGAAGTTACATTAGATACGCAATTGTTAAACGTTAAAATTAACTCGAAAGATTAGCGTACTATTTATTAATAATTTGAAGTTACATACACATGAATTAAACAAATTAAACAAACGAATTATACGATGAATTTAGCGGCACTACTGAGCCACAAAAGTCGTTGTTTCTGGAGTGAAATGCGGCCAGGAAGATCGTACTTTCGGCTAGGAGATCAAGAAAATGATATTTTCATAAAGAAGCATGAAAACTAAAAAATTTGTAATTTATAATAACAGTCTGTTCATATTTTAAACTTTTTTTTGCATAAGTACTTTCTTAAATTTTAATTAAATTGAATATTAAATATATATTATATTTTCAATGAAAATAGAGCATATATATGAAATAATAAAATCCACAACTTTGAGAGGGAAGCTTATTAATATAACTACAAGTTTTTTTATAAAAACTTCACAAAACTATTGATGGCTTAAAATTCTTATATCAGTATAGGGATAAACAATATTGAAAAATATTATTAAATTATATATATGAGAATTACTTACCATTACAAAAGCTCCGTTTAACATAATAAAACTTTATTTTTGTCAGAGTATTCCTTTACATATTGGTGGGATTGATATTTAGTTATAAAAAGTTAAGTAGAGCTCTTTAAAATTTGATTCTTATAAATATTACAATTTTTATTTGCTTCAATCCATTAGGGTTCAAAAACTAAATAACTTGTTCATATTTTCACTATACTTTTGACACTCATATCCTTATATTGATATAAGAATTTTAAGCCATTAATATTTTGTAAAGTTGTTATAAAAAAACTTGTAGTTATATAAATATGTTTTCCTCTCAAAGTTGTGGTTTTTATTATTTCATATATATGCTCTATTGTCATTGAAAATATTATAAATATTCAATATTTAATTTATTGAAAATTTAAGAAAGTACTTGTGCAAAAAAAATTTTAACTATAAATAGACTGTTATTATAAATTACAAATTTTTTACTTTTCATGCTTCTTTACGAAAATAGCTTTTAAATAAATATTAGCTAACTGAATAAATTTATAATAAATATAATTAGTATTATTCTAAATTTGCAATATTTCAAATCAATTGAATAATGAAATACAAAATTTCAAAATTTAAAACCACTTGAGACTTGAGAATGATATTTATATTATAAACCTAACCTCCACTTTTCTTATTTAATACATTGAATATATTACAATTTTGTAAACCTCCAGTAACTTATCATATATTTACTGTAGATTACACACTCGAAAACATCCTGTAAAATGTCCTGAAAGTAATCAACATATCATATTTCAAGACTTCAGACGTCAATGTTTTCAAGCCCTTTCTGGGGTTGTCAAATTTTGTAAACAAAAGTGACAGAAGACGACCCCAACCTCCAAATCCTCCAAATCTTGAAATCTTGAAATTAGCCAAGCCGGCGAAGAAATACAAGTTGCAATCGTGCATTCTCGGCAATCCTCGACTTTCTACGAACCAATAAGGCCGAACCGAAGAGCCGAAGCGAAGCCGAGACTAAACGAAGAAGCAGTGGTAATCATCCAATTCTCGATGTGCGAGCGTGCAAACAAGCGATGGAGTGGGGATACATTGACACGCCGCGCTTATATGTGTTGCTTACACAAGGGAACGTGGTGGGAGCAAAAATCTTACGCAGTCTGTGAACACTGGCATTTGGCAACAGACTTGGAAAAAGCTTTGTAAAGTAAAGTGGAGGGTGTAGTTTTTTTCCTTAGGAGAGTCTTGGTTAAAGGGAAAGGAGAGAAAAAAATGTGTAAATATGTCCACAAGATGACCAGGATACTGTGACAAAAGGGGTATGACATTTGAGAGGAGTCATAAACAGTCTGTGTACTACTGTGATCAAATTGAAAGATGAATTTTATTATTACTTTTAAAATCCTTACCTATTGTTCCAAATTTATTTCGTCCCCTTCAAAATAATCCCGTCCCGATATAATGCCCTTATGCCAACGTTTTTTCCAATCGTCGAAACACTTGTTAAATTCGATTTCCGGAATTGCCTTCAAAGCCTTCTGCGATTCGGCTTGTATCTCTTCAATCGTGTCAAAACAGTGTCCTGGGAGTGGTATTTTGAGTTTGGGGAATAGCCAGAAGTCACAAGGAGACAAATCAGGCGGATATGGTGGTTGTGGAACGATATGCATTGAGTATTTGGCGAAATGGTCACGAAGAACGAGTGCAGTGTGAGATGTAGCATTATCGTGATGCAAAAACCACGATTTGTCTGCCTTAAATATCTTTAGAAACGGTGTTAAGTGATCCTCTTGAAATGCCAATAGTGTCAGCAAGGTCTCTAATTGTCAATCGAGGATTCTTGTGCACTAATTCTTTGATTTGATTGACGTGTTGCTCGTAAGTTGATGTTGGTGAATGCCCGAGGCGTTCCAAGTCATTAACACGTTCTCTGTCTTCTTTGAAGTCTTTGTACCACTTATAAACATTTTTCTGCGACATGGTTAAATCAGCGAAGGCCTTCTGCAACATTCTGAACGTTTCCGCAACTGAAATTTCATTCCGCAAACAGAATTTAATGCAACTTCTTTGTTCAATAAATAAAGAAATTGTCAAAATCGCAGAATTAAATTTTAATACCTTACAAAAAAAAGCGTAACTCAAACACTAATGAATATTTTGATGTGAAATTTGGCACAGATGTCACTAACAGTACTACCAACTTATGGAAAATAAAAATTTTCAGTTTCGAAAGTCCCGGGAAGTTTAAATTTAAATTTCACCTTTCAATTTGATCACAGTAGTATAACTGTTAAAAATTTCTACCGCAATATACATGTGACTGGGGGTTTAAAATTTTAAAAAAATTTTTATTTAGTCACATTAAATAAGATTGAATTGAGTTGAATGTTCTGATACCTATATCTGGAAATTGTGAAACTTGTAACAGGAATAATTTTACATTTTTTGGAGTTTTAAATGCAGATACAAAGTGTTAAATGTTCTCATATCCGTATATGGTATTATAACACTTGTAAAAGAAATAATTATACGTTTTTGGGTAAATTGAATTTAGTGCAGTTGTATATAAACTGAAATTTTGTTGAATTTTGCAATTTGATGATAAATTTTATAAAATTCACCACAATGTAAAATTTTTTGAAAAATTGACAAGAAAAGTATACTTTTGAACTTGATAAGAAGCATTTTTTCAAAAAAGAGGTTGAAGTTAATTATTTAAGAGGGGAAGGTAAAAAACAGATAGGTTTTCTGTGTCTGTTCTCTGATTAAAAACATGAGATTTGCTGGCTATATGATTCATTTCCAGTATCATTCGTTTTTTCTTAGCACACAAGAGCAGTTGTAAATCTAAATTTCAGCGTCTCATTGGGATGAGTAATCTCACTGAGTCCTGGTTTATTAATTTAATTGACACACATATTCCTACCATGGTTGCAAAAACACTCAGTCTTGGAAAAAACTTTGGCATCCCCTTTCCCCTTAGTAAACTTCCTACAAAGCATTTAATTGCAGATTTTAAATCTAAAATCCATAAAATCCAAGAATGTGACAAGAACGAAGCAAGATTAAAATTTGTTAACTGTTTAAAAAATTTCTCTAACCAAAAATCCAACTCCCTTAACTTTTTTCAAAAACAGGTCATAGAAAATTCAAAATGTTCAAAAACTTTCCTGAAAAACAACCCTCACATTTAATCACGAAAGCTGACGAAGGTAACACTACTCTTGTCATGGATAAAAATAAATATATGCAGGAGGCCACACTTATGTTATCTGATAAAAATACTTACCAACCACTGAAAATAGACCCCACAAACACAATTCACAACAAAGTTAACAACGTCATTAAACTGTGGAAAGATAATAATTACATTAATGTAATTACAGCAAACTCATTAAAATCAAGCAACCCACTCCCAGCCAGATTCTATGGTCTACCAAAAATTCATAAATTGAACTTTCCTCTTAGGCCCATTGTCTCTTTCTGTGGCAGCCCCACTTATAACCTCGCATCGTTCTATAACAATATTATTTCAAATAATATAACCTCCCCAATCTCACGAATTAAAAATAGTTCTGATTTCATTGAGAAAATAAAAAATATTGAAGTCCCACTAAACCACAAAATCATTTCGTTAGATGCAGTATCACTATTCACGAACGTTCAAATTGGCATAGCTATCAAAGGCATCAAAGAAAGATGGCTAAAAATTCAGCCACATGCAAAAATGCCTTGGTACCAATTCGAAAAAGGACTTAGAATTTGCTCATCAAACTCCTCTTTTAACTTTCAAAACACCTCTTACAAACAAAAATCTGGCTTTCCCATGGGTTCCCCTCTTTCTCCCATTGCAGCTGATATAGTCATGGACGATTTAGAAACGAAATGTATTGCATCTTTACCTTTGAAACTACCCTTCTTTTTTTGATATGTTGATGTCATCATAACAGCAGTACCTACTGACAAAATTGACACAATTCTAAACACATTGAACAGCTACAACCACAAAATACAATTCACAATAGAAGAGGAATCAGATGGAAAAATTTGTTTTTTGGATGTTCTCATTATCAGAGATGAGAAGAAAATTAAGACTAACTGGTAACAAAAACCAACTTGCTCTGGTCAACTTCTAAATTTCTATTCACATCATCCACTGAGCTACAAAATTAATGTGATCAACCATCTGGTTGATAGAAGCATTCCTTTAGCACATATTACTTTTCACAAGGAAAACATCCAAAGGATAAAAACTATCTCACTCAACAACAATTACCCGATCAATTTTATCAATCATGTAATAAACAACAGAATAAACCACATTCACAAAAAGAATACCTGCACACACCGTCCACCCAAAGGCAACACAAACACACACACAACACACTCACACCCCGCAGGTCAAAACCCCAAATATATCCCCTTGCCATATGTACAAGGTCTTTCTGAAAAACTGTCAGGGATTCTCAAACCCTTTGATATAAAAATTGCCCCACGCAATGAAAATAACTTATCCCATTTTTTAAATCAGCAAAAGATTACATTCCAAAGCTAGATACCAATGACGTCGTTTACAACATCCCCTGCACAGGTTGCACGGCATCCTACATAGGTACAACCAAACGTCCATTAAAACTAGGTTTACTGAACACAAAAAAGATGTCTTCAACCCCACCGATAAATGGACTGAGTTAACTAAACATGCCTGGAACCAAGACCATAAATTCGATTTTAATGCAGTAAACATAGTTGACAGATCTAGGAATTATAAAAAACGAATGATACTGGAAATGACTCATATAGCCAGCAAATCTCATGTTGTTAATCAGAGAACAGACACAGAAAACCTATCTGTTTTTTACCTTCCCCTCTTAAATAATTAACTTAAACCTCTTTTTTGGAAAAATTTTTCTTATCAAGTTCAAAAGTATACTTTTCTTAAAATTTTTAAAAAATTTTTCATTGTGGTGAATTTTATAAAATTTATCATCAAATTGTAAACTGCAACAAAATGCCAGTTTATATACAACTGCACTAAATTCCATTTACCCAAAAACGTAAAATTATTTCTTTTACAAGTGTTATAATACCATATACGGATATGAGAACATTTAACACTTTGTATCTGCATTTAAAACTCCAAAAAATGTAAAATTATTCCTGTTACAAGTTTCACAATTTCCAGATATAGGTATCAGAACATTCAACTCAATTCAATTCAATCTTATTTAATGTGACTAAATAAAAAATTTTTTTAAATTTTAAACCCCCAGTCACATGTATATTGCGGTAGAAATTTTTAACAGTTATACACAGACTGTTTATGACTCCTCTCAAATCTCATAGCCCTTTTGTCACAGTATCCTGGTCATCTTGTGGACATCTTTACACATTTTTTTCTCTCCTTTCCCTTTAACCAAGACTCTCCTAAGAAAAAATATTTCACCCTCCACTTTACTTTACAAAGCTTTTTCCAAGTCTGTTGCCAAATGCAACTCAGTTTTGAAGAAAAATCAAAGTGCCTTGTCCTTTTTGATTTTTTTATAGAACATTTTTTTTGTACAGTGTCTATTTTATGTAAATTTAGTTTAGACCAATTTTATAGTATATCTCATGTACAATTCATTTATATCGTTTATCACAATGTTTATCCGTCATACGTTCTATTTTAAGTTTCTCCTATTTGTAATTTTACAGAAACAATGTTTGCACAGTTTTTATTTTCTTGTTAATTTAGTTATTTAGACCAATTTTATATTTTCACATGTATTTATACCGTTTTTATCACAATGTTCATCCGTCACACGCGCAATTTCTTAGGTTTCTCTTCTTAGTATTTCTACAAAAAAATTTTTGTACAGTTAATTTTGTTGCAAATTTAGTTATTAAACCAACTTTATATTTTCCCACTTGCAATTCTTTTATATCTTTTTTACTACAATGTTCATCGCTCACACGTGCAAACTTTTAAATTTTTTCACTTTGTATTTTTATAGAAAATTTTTTTGTACAGGTTTCAATTTTTTGACAAATTCAGTTATTTAGACCAATCATAGGTTCACATGTATAATTCATTTATATCGTTTTTTAACACAATGTTTATCCGTCACACGGGCAATTCCTCAATGTTCTCCACCGCACAGTATTTTTACAGAAATATTTGGTTTGTTACAGTTTCATTTTTTTGCAAATTTTTTAGTTATTCAGACCAATTTTATAGTTCCACACTCGCAATTCTGTTACATTTTTTTACAACAATGTTTATCGGTCACGCGTGCAATATTCTTAAGTTTCTTCCTTTGTATTTTTAATAGAAATAAATTCTCACTGATGAGGACTCCAATCTGAGTCGAAACGTTTGAAAATATGAAACTTTGAGTTACATTTTTCTGGACCCTAAAGCCAACTAAGAACATCAACTATATTTGAATATTAACACTAAGGGTCGATTTAAGTCCTGTTTCACTACCATTTAAAATTTTGAAATATAGACAAATTTTGAATTTGGATTCTTGTGATCCATTTGCGAATTTGTGTAAAAATTAGGATTCTTGCAATCTTTTTTGAATTTTGTAATTTTGGATTTTTGTAATGCTATTTGAATATTTGAGATTTTGAAAATTTTGAAATCTGGACTCTTTTGATCCATTTGAAATTTTGAATAAATTTTGTTTGATTTTAGGATTCTTGTGATCCTTTTTACATTTTTAGAATTTAGGATTTTTGTAATCCTACTTAAAATTTTTAAATTTAGAAAAATTTGTAATCTGGACTCTTGATCCTTTTGAAATGTTGAATAAATTTAGGATTCTTGTGATCCTTTTTGAATTTCGGATTTTTGTAATCCCATTCAAAATTTTTAAATATAGAAAAAATTTTAATTTGGATTTTTTTGATCCATTTGAAATTTTGAATAAATTCAGGATTCTTGTGATCCTTTTTTGGAATTTTGTAATTCAGAATATAGGTAAACCTATATAAAAATTGGAGATTTTAAAAATTCTGAAATCTGGACTCTTTTGATCCATTCAAAATTTTGAATAAATTCAAGATTCTTGGGATCCTTTTTAAATTTTTAGAATTTAGGATTTTTTTAATCTTATTCAAAATTTTGAGATTTCGAAAAATTTCAAATCTTTCCTTAATTTAGAGAATTTGTAATATTTTGTTAGATTTTTAAAATGTGTAAAATTTGAAAAATTTCGAAAATTTTGTGAAGTTTTGTTTAATTTAGTAAATTTTGAGTTTGTAAAAATCGTAAAATTTGTAAAATGTTGAAATTTAGTTTAAGATTTTTGCTCAAAATACATTTTCTTGAAAAATTTTGTATTTAATAGTAAAAGGACTCAGAATAATCACACAAAAGTACACGGAAAATAATCATATATTATGGAGAAAAATAGAGAGAAGTAAGGAAAAAATGCATGAAATTTGGATGAGAATAATTAGTTTGAACAGTTATCCCTCCGGGGCCTCCAAAAATTAAAAACTCTTATGTGATGTCTAAAGACACATAAGATAAAAGTTTATTTTATAAAATGCATGATTATATTCTTGAAGAAAAAATAATTATATTCAGTTTTGGGTCTGGGAAATTAATTTCAATAAACCAGGAAATCTATTCATTAATTATTCTTAACCAATATATATAAAAAAATTTTAGAGTGAAAAATATAAAAATGGGTAAAACAAGGCGAATTCCAGACAAAGTCGTACTATTCCCATACAAGGGAGCACGCCACTTTGTCTTTAATTCTAGGATTTGGATTGGAAGGTAACACTTTTACACATGTTGGTACTGGAATGATTACCAGCGCCCAAACATTTGTATTAAAAATATTTAATTTAAATACATAAGTAGATAGAGGAGAAAGATGTAGAAAGACACAGTGATTTTAATTGAAACTTACTTTTAGTTTCTTGTTTTTGTTCCTTAGTGAATCCTGGGAAATCGACTGTTAAGAAAGGGTTTGAGAATTCCGTGAAAATTCCGTTAAAATTGGAGAAATTCAGTGACAATTCCAAACTAAAACTCCGTAAAAATTCCGTAAAAACTCTGTAAAACCTCCGTAAAAATCCGTTAAAATTGGTAAACTTCAGTGAAAATTCGGGTATTTGTATTGACGTAGCTTAAAATTTATCACAAAATGTTTTCTTTTCAATATAATCTAAAGTGGAGATAGCATTTCTAAAGTGTTTTACACTTATATTACAATGAGCTTCAAACAAAGAATAAAATAAAGATTTTAAATTTTAGAATTACAGGGATTAAAAATTAAAATAAAGTTTATTACATTAGGCAAGGACGTAGGACGTTACACTGCAACCGAATACACGAGCGTAATGGACGGCCACGCCGAAGTTCGCACGGCCGGCCTAGGCTTTAGTGTGGAACGTCGAAAACGTCGCTCGAAAGTTCCTAGCAATGTTGAGGTAAATTGTGTCTTTATACAATTTTTATTGTCCTGGAATTAGTATTAATTACTGAAACCTATTGAGTCTTTTTGTTACTTAATAGATGGAAAATGGAGTACGAGAAGTGCACATCGTAACTCCTGGTGCTTCAGCTTCTGCAGATGTAGTTCGAAGAGGACAATATCCCCAAAGAAGTGATATTGATGCTCAGCAGCTAGCTGAGAAAGAGGAAGAGCTCAAATACGGTGCAGCTCATGTTATAAAATTATTCGTGCCCGTCTCACTTTGTATGTTAGTCGTCGTAGCCACGATTAGTTCAATTACATTTTATACAACCAAAGGAGGATATTTGTATGTTACGTACGAATAATTAAATTTATTATAATAAAAATATTAAATTCGATTATACGCCCGCTTGAGGCTCCAAACTGCCAAATTTCAATTTAGGAAATTATAAATTAAATAAACCAAAATTTGTTTTTAATCTGGGATCGTATTTGCCCTCTCCTCTGACTGAGGAGGCTATACCCTGCTTTTAAGAAAACCCTCTTTGATTTTTGGAAAAGAAAACTTGAACACAGGAAGATTTCCAGTTTTAGTGTTTAATGTCCGTATAAAAAGGATATACAAATAGATACATATATTGGAACGATACCTTACTACTAGTTTTCCTTACATCTAACAGTCCCAGGAGAGTGCGAGAGAGAGGGAGAGATTTTTCCCTTAGTTCCTGATTCGTCCTAGACTGGGCAATGGTTTTCTGTTGAGTGTTGTTCAAAATCACACTTTGTCCGATTTGCGAGTGGCGCATAGCACACGCGCACACAAATATTGTTTTTGCCACTTTCTGTTAGGCTTAATAAGAGAAAATAACGGTTGGCTTTTAACCAGAAAAGGGTTGAGTGCTTTTAAACTCGCCCTTTTCGCCGCTAGAATTTTCCTATTAAATCTAATTACAATATTTTATGAAAAATTATCACTACCGTTTTGAGATTCGGTAGTATTAATTTTTCCGCGATTTCGCGCACCTTTTTGCCGTCTTTTATTAAACGAATTGGACTTTGAAAATAGCCCGCCGAAGAAAGATATATTAAAAATATATTTTGTATACTTCAATATATCTTATATGTATTGCTTCCGTCCAGATGAAGTCTTTTGTCTTTTACGTTCGCCCGACACGATTCCAAAAATATAATTGCGTTAGAAAGAGTTTTACGGGTTCAATCAACTAACGAGGATCTAGGAACTGTCGATCTAGACCCCAGACGGGCACGATAAAAGAAAAATATTTTCTTTATTATTCTAAGGTCTGAATCCGGTCAAGACACTCAGAAGACTGCGAATTTAATTTTGCCTTGATCTGTTTTACTAGTTCATCGCGAGGTGAGCATGGTAGGGTTTTTTGATGATTAAGGAATTAATGATTGGACAGAGTTAATGATGGCAGGGAGGATTAAGGAATTTGCACAAGTGCTGATGTGGTTATTGCACCATTTGCTGATTTTTAGAATGCAATTATTTCTCCCCTCTTTCTACTCCTATCGTGAGAAAGGAAATGTGCTCATCAATTTTTAGTATTTGATGCATGGTCATCAAATTGTAGAAACAATTTTAGTTTCCAATATATTTCAGAGTAAATCGAAATATATATATATATATATATATTTAATTAGTCTAGGCTTATAATCTTTAAGTGGACTAAAGCTTTGACATAATTATTTAAGTATTCAGATGAGCGTTGGGTTTTAGTTACAAAAAGCACGTGGCTTTTGTGGCGGGAGATCAGCTGGCTAAAGCATTTGAGCAAGGATAGGTGTGTGAGGAGGAGATGCAATTATGAGATGAATGCTAGCCTCGCGATGCACAGCAGAGCGCATCAAGATTTTCTAAAAGAGACCAGTATATTAGGCATGTGCATAGGCGAACGAAAGGAGGAATTGACAAACGGCAGAAAGCTGTGGCGATAAACAGTGCATGGGTGTACGTGTACTAGATATCTCTCTCTCTCTCTCTCCTTCGTTCTCTTTTTCCTCTTCTATTCGTACATTCTATCGTGAGTCTGCTATTGCCTATTCTTTTTCCTATTCTATTCTTTCTCCGCTCATCCTAGTTTTTATATCATCGCTCTCACCTTACACTCATTCTTCGCTTTTCTCTTATTTCATACTTTTTAGATCATAGCGATTGAGTGCCTATGCACTCTCGCTATCAATTAATCTAGATTATAAAACATTAATGCATCTGAAAAACAAAAGGGGGAAATAGTATTATTTTTAAAAGTCTTATTCAAACTTTTAAAAGTTTAATTTAAATGTATTTAAATAACTAGAATATGAATTACTCTACGTCTCAAGACCAGCTCGCATGACCAAAAATGCTGAATTACATTGGCCACTGGAATGCAATCAGGTTACGAACGTTCAAAAGTGTGCAGTTCATTCACTTTTAAAGCAATTGATATTTCATAAATTAGATTTTGTATACTAATAAAAACTTTTTCCAAAAAATATTGCGCACTTTGGACCGCCCGTAACATTGTAAGTCTCATTTCTTCGAAATTTCAATGAATTTTTTATCACCAAAGTTTGGCACGCCGTTGCCAATTCACACAGCGTTAGCCTTTTCCGTCGCTATTCTGATAGTAAGTAATTTTTTGCTTTATTACTATCTGTATAAAGTTTAAATTTATGAAACGAAACTTTTACAGGGCTTGTGCCTGACACTGTTACTCTTGGCGATTTTCAAGAAAGCGTTGCCTGCTTTGCCGATCTCGATCACGTTCGGCTTGATGTTCTACTTCATGACACAAGTGATAGTTGCTCCTTTCGCGGATAGCTTAGCGAGCGAACAAGTATTCATCTAGTGATTATTTTCTTCTCCAGGTTGAACAGATATGGATGCTTATCGAGTCATTCGTCACCCTGGTGATGAAGGCGAGGGAGCTCGATGGGCGTGCAGAGCGCGGCAACAACGAGCGGATGGAAGTCCCGGGCGAACGGATGACAGAAGAGTCGTACGCGACTTTAAGCTGGAACCAGCCACCCACTCCATGCTTCTTAACATGCAATATTCCATGACATTATTTATTCAATATAAAGTAAAAATAACACATGTATAGTGTTTCCTACTAAAGTTAGTAAAAGCTTCCAAATTCTTTATTTCTTTACAATTTTCAAGTGGCGATTCATGGATTCAAGACTCTGCTATCCCAGCTACATACACGTACACGCTTTAAACTTACACCACACTTCACATCAACATTATTATGCTTCGCATACGCAAACATGTAATGCACACTGACAACTGCGCGCATGGTGCCAGTAAAAATTCTACTAGACTTTCAAGCACAGTCCCAGAATTTTTCGTTGACTTGTATAGCAGGTATTCCTCTCTTTCTTGCCAAATTATTCTACCCAAATTCTTTTAAAATCTGAAGCACTTTTTAGAAGAAGTATTTGCATTTCTATAATTTTTTCAAAAACTATACAATAAAATTTGAAAGAATTTTGTTCTTTTACTGTGCTTGAATTAATCCAAGACATTCTTTCTTTTCTTCGATAAAGTTCTAGGCTTCTTCATGAAAAGTATATACGAACTTCGGAAAAATTTGCCCTGTCCAAAAGTCGAGGACTGCCATTAAATTTCTCAGTACTTTTTTTTCCGTGTAGCCTAACCGATTTTAAGTGTTGAGAATACGACAATCTAAAAATGACGAGTTTGTCAACTTAACTCAAATCAGACAACCTGCAACCCTTCAGAAAAACTCAGCTTCGAATTTCAAATATAAAGAATAACACAACCTCCACGAACTCAGCAGACAGGATTTAAGTCCTTTCTGACTTTATCCTCATCCCTTAGAAAGGATCCTTCTGATCCTTACATAAATGGAAAAAATACCTAACCGCGTAGGAACTGAAATATGACATCTCTGTGATTTTCCATTTCCAATCTTTAAATGTCACGAAAAATGTCACTTGTAGAGAAAAATTCATAGAGTCGAAAATGTATATTTCAACGAGATCTATAATTTTTTATGCAAACTTTTTCCGAATTATTCTGCATTTACCGGGATAAATGTGAAAAATTATGATTTTCATGGGATTCATACGGGTTATACTATGAAAATAAAATTTGCGGGTATCTTAACTATGATAAATATATTCGTAACCAGTTCATCAAAATACGTAAATATCTGTAATTTCACGAAAATCAGAGCTAAGCGCTCTTTAAAACCTTATCAGTTACTTTTTTCTGATAGTAACCGTATATTAAATAATTTGGAAATTATCCACCGGTATTAGCCAAAAAGATACGCTGCACCAAAAGAAAATCGTGATCTAGCAGGGATATTCTTAGACAAGGTTTATCTCTAATAGACATTATTGTTAAATAATAATCACGTTTCAAATAATTCTGCGCACAATTTACTTTTTTGCGGGATATATTCAATTATTGTTCATGTGGAAACTTACTTTTTTTTCAACTTCGATTAGATCTGGACCCGAGAAACGATCAGCGCTAGGGACTGAGAGCCTTCTGTAGTCTTCGATTGTGTAAGGTTGATAAGAGATAATTCTTTTAGTGTAATGCAATTTACTTTCAAAACTACTCCTGGATATGTCTTCCGTCTGTAATTAAAGTTGACATTAATAAAGTTGATTTAGGTTTACAGTGCCAATTTATCCGACCAAATGAGTAATCTCTTTTATACAATTAAATTACCGGATGAAAACCAGTTGGGACGGCTTGATCCTGAGAATTAGAGTGTTCTAGAGCCTCGCAAAAATGAGCTTTTCTTGGTTCTTGTAAGGTTTTCTTTATCATTCGTCGATAGAAACTTAGTTCACTTTGATCATCCCCAGAGGCAAAGAGAGAACCTTGACTATGAACGTCGGTGAGATTTCGTTCGAGCAGGTTGTCGCCACAAATTGACAAGGAATGGATGCGATGGTTCCTCTCAACACCTGAGAAGGGAATAAGAAAAGTTAACCTTTTTTTTGAGAAAAATTCTCTGTATCCCTCAAGTAATCGACGGACATCAATTTTAGCGTCCGTAGAAAAAAGCTTTAACTTATCACCCACACAATAAAACTTTCAACCTGTTTGACGTTGTGATAACTTTGTTACAAATGTCGTGACTTAAGGACGTTCAATCTAATTTTGTCCTCAGATTTTTAATTCCATTTATTAGAATAAGTGAATCTTTTTCTATGCCCGGCGGTTACAGCTTTTGGTGAATACTTTCGAATTCCACAAAGCAAACTTGGATCAAAGCTTTTAATTCTTTTTAATTCAACATTTTTTCTCTTCTTTTTCGAATAATTCATGAGTGTGTAACGGGGTAGAGGAAATATATAACAATTCCTAATATTTGTATATTATGCCTAAAATATACTGCAGGACTTCTTTATTATATAATAGACCTAACGTTGTCAAAGGTACTAAAAGGACTGACTCCCTTTCCAAGGCCCTTCCCAAACCGACTGTATAGTGGGGGAGAATATATGTTTCCGTTACAATCCCCTCTTTATAGTGTGTTTAGTCTCTAAACCCCTTTGTTGGGTCTTATTTTAACATTCGTAGTCTTAATAGTACAATCCATATTACTTATTTCCGTAGGTGCTGTAGGTGCAGGAGTATAATGCACAGTTGGAGCTGCAATTACTGTTGTTTTTACGCGAAATATACAAATTTTCCGAGGGACACATTTACGAAGTAGGTCGACGATACCACATTTGTAACCCGCAAAAATTAAGATAGTTCCGATCGCACCGTAGCCTAAGTAATGTAACCAGGTAGTAGCCTGTTCAGTCCAGCTTCTCGTTCGCCTGTCTCTACTGACCTTGTCAACGGCATTTTCGATGTCATCGATTGATTGTTTTAAATTATTTAAATTTAAAGGCTTGATTTCCTGCGCTAGCGGTATCAGTTTTTCTTTAATAGAATCTAATTGCTTATCAGTATACGGTAGGGACAGGTTTTTCTTATATTTTATTTCTCCCACTAAAGATTCTGTAGTGCTTAATTTTAATACTATATTCAATCCATTCAAAATACATTTGTCGTTGCTAGTGATCTTCGTTGGACCTTGAATGCTAATTTTTTGCTGACCTGATTCACACAACGCGTCTACTTCTATAGATTCGTGGGGAATCAGGATGTATCCACTAGTAAGCGGGATAAAAGCGATGTTTACAATTTTAAATGGGGAGTATTTGCACTCCTCCCCAATTGTTTTTACATGTGTTCTTAATATACTATTCTCACAGCTATGGGTTTCTGACATCAGATACGTAGGTTGGATTCGTTTACACATTCTTGTTTTTCCATAAGTTTTACATGTGTCTAGAGCCGTTTTGTCGGTAGGTACGTATGTAGTGTGTCCCTGTCCCATGAACAAGTATTCGTAGTCTGGGATTATGGCAAGGAAAACCGAACTGATTTGTTTGGGGATAGGTATTTTTTGCGATGGCTACGTTCACTATTGAGATGTCGATGATATGCTGGAAGTTAGATTCTTTCAAAGGAATGGTATATTTGACGTTCAGCTTTTCTTCAAATTCTTTCATCTCAAGTATAAGGATGTCTGGTGTTAGAAGTTGGGGATGAACTATTCCATTTTTCCCGTCATTTATTGCATTTATCAGGAGGTTGATGTCTTCACTCAATTCATCGACTATCATCATGCAAACCGTTATTTGGTTGGCAATGGCTAAATTTTGTGTATTTTTGTTGGTTCCGTTAGCCAGTTGATTAAGAAGATTAACGTTTTCCTTACTGTGTAGTTCAAGCTTGTTGAGATCAGTAGAAGCAGAATTTAATAGTAATTTTAATACCTTGGTCTGGTTAGAAATGCCAGTTGATAGAATGGTATTATGTTTGAATAGTTTATCTTGCTCTTTATTAATGTAATTCATATCATTTTCACTTAGAGTACCAATAAGTGTTTTCGAGACATCGCCTATGAAGTTGAAAAATCCTCTTTTATTTCGTTTTTTACCCAAAAGTTGGTTCAAAAGGCCTCTTTGTTTGTCTAGCCTTTGAATCCTTGAAAGGATTAGATTCAACTCAAATCGTTCCAGTCATCACACTGATATGAGGCGGCGGCAAAAGCGCTTTGCAATGACCCAAGCCTATCGTCAATGTCGTTGGTCCCTACTCCAAGGATGATGTTCCAGGTGTCATGGCAGAGTCGAGCCTGCCCCAATTCTTCTGAGTAAATAGTTACCCCGGTCAGGTCTGTTGTGATGATCTCCGCCGATATTATCTTCAGTAGCCACAATAGAATTTGTGTCGTCATCTGGAACATTATTTATAGTAAGGCATAAGTTGATTTTCATGAATGCGAATTCTTTTGTTGTTAAATAGTATTGTATAATTATTATTTTCTTGGTGTTCCACGATAACTGCCGGCCTTTTACATGAGGGAGACAGTTTGTTCTCTGGGTGGTTATTGATGAACTTGACTAAATCCCCCGGTTCGTAGACACCTTGTGGTATGGACATTTTTGAATCTTGGAGCTTTTTGTATTTAATTTTCTGTATCTCTATTTTCTCTTTTGCCTTCTGTAAGTAGTGTTCGTGCCTTCGTTTCCAAAGGTTAAGTAATTCCTCATATTTGACCTTTGGTGTGGTGCTTAGCATTGAGGGTAAGTTTACCTCTCTGCCGAAGGTTAGTTGGAAAGGCGAGTATCCGGTACCTTCGTTTTTCATAGTGTTATATGCCATACAAATTATCTTCAAATTTTGATCCCATTCGGTGCTATGATCCTCGATACTGGTTTTTAATAAATTCTTAATTGTTGAATGGGCTCTTTCAAGTGCTCCATTGATCTGTGGGTGATACGCTGTTGTCTTTATGTGCTTAATCCTAAACATGTTTTCAAAGTTCTGTATCAAATCAGATACAAAGTTTTGTCCCTGATCTGTTAGGATATTCCTGGGTGCTCCGAATAGGTATATGTAATAGTCAAGTAAGCCTTCTATAATGTTTTCGGATGCTATGTTTTTCAGAGGTATCAGGGTTAAGTACCTTGTGAGCATATCTTGAATGCTGAGGATATATTCGTTTCCTGAAAGTGTCACGGGCAAGGGTCCGAAAATGTCCATTGCTATTTTGTCGTTAGGGTTGACCGGCGTATCTGGAATGATTGCTTCACATTGTCTTTTAATTCTAACTGGCTTTTGTAATTAGCAAACCGGACATCGTTTGATGTAGTGGATGAATTCTTGCTCCATATTTTTCCATTCTCCTAGTGTTCTTGCTCGTTTAATAGTTTTGTTTTCCCCAAAATGTTATGCCGTAATAGACCCATGTGATTCCCTTATGATTTCTTCCTTTTCCTGTCGAGTGAGCTCTGTACGTGGGGTGTAGCAAGTGTGAAACTGTTGTTCTTTGTTTTCATTGCTCAGGAAGTTAAGGTAGTCTTGTATTTTCAGCTTTTCTAAAGGCGTAATCGTTGGGTCAACTAAGTGGTAACGTGTAATGGTTAGTTTGGCGGTCATGGCCTCTTGGTTTATTCTGTCTAATATTGCTAACCACTGAGTCTCATTAAATGGAGGTAATGTATATCGAGATGTTTCCTGGCTGCCTTTCCGTTCCTTTGATATCGTGCGCTAAAGTTTTCCTCCTACATTAGGTTTATTACTTACTCTACTAGGCATTCTGTTGGTAATCCATTTTTTATATTCCCTAATCAAGTTTTCTCTTTCGTCAGTTAGTCCTTCCTCATCTGAGATGAGCTGCTCTGCATTTATGCGCCGTTCTATACAGCTGCTAGACGCATCGGTTATGCCTGGAAGTTGCGAGATTGCAGGTAGTTGGGAGCTGATTAATGATTCTTCTTCGGACTCCTCGCTAGAGGTTTTGCTATTTCCTGTATTTCCTTCCGGAGATTCGGACGTTTCTCTTATACTATTTTCCTCATCTATTACTGGAAATAATCTGGACAAACAATCTGCAACAACGTATTGGTACTGTTCTAGGTGAAGCCTCCATCGTAACAGTCGTGAAGAGGGATCTTTCATTTTATGTAACTATATCAATGCTTGGTGGTCAGTTTGAATAGTGAACGTTCTGCCCAGAAGGTATTGTCTCAGTCTTTTCCGTGCCCAAACTATTGCTAACAGCTCCTTCTCCGTTGTACTATAATTGATTTCAGCTTTATTTAGTGTCCTGGATATATAACAACAGCGGTGTCCATTTTGTGATAAAACTGCTCCTAATCCAATGTTGGATGCGTCCGTTGTCAACGTAAACCTTTCCTTGTAATCTGGGAATCTCAATACTGGTGCTGTACATAGTAATTCCTTTATTGTATCAGAAGACTTTTGACAATCCATCGTCCAATTGAAAAGGGTTTCCTTTTGAGTTAAGTTCGTAAGTGGTTTACCGAGCTGAGCAAAATTTTTTATAAACGTCCTATAGTATCCTGCGAGTCCTAGGAAGCTTTGGATTTGAGTGACGTTCTGCGGTGTTTTGAAAGCTCTCACTGCCTGTATCTTTGCAGGGTTGGGTTTCACGCCATCCTTGGTTATTAAATGTCCCAGATATTCAAGTTCCGGTCGCAAATACTCACACTTGTCTGGTTGGAGTTTGAGTCCCGTTTTCTGTAGTGTGTTTATATTTCTGAAGTCGATTACTATGCGCCATTTCTTCTTTCCAAACGCATCTTCCTTTTTTGGAACGACCCAAATAGGTGAATTAAATGGTGAAATGGAGTCCCTTATTATACCATTTTCTTTCAAGTCATTCATTTGTTTTTTTATTTCCTCTTTATGACATTCGGGGGGTCGGTAAGATTTTGTATTCACTATTTTGCCTGTCTTTAATGTTATTTCATGTTCTACCAGGTCAGTACCTGGGAACGAATCTCCTTCAAGGTTATAAATGTCGTTGTATCCTGCTATTATTTTCCACAGATTGGAACGTTCGCTTTCCCCTATATGGCCCAGTCTGGTTTTCTTTAATAAATCCTGAATCCTCTTTGCCTGATCTCCTCCTGAGGTGTTGAAATTGATTCTACTTATTTCTTTGATTTCCTCTATTTCTTCATAATTTAAATGTTGTGGTATCTTTAATGGGTTTTTCCATAATTGCATAAAGGTACCACAACTTCTCTGTTTTTTATTCTATACATCCCATCAGGGATTGATTCGTGGTTTTCTATATATATATCTTGATCCTTGTCCGCTACTTGTATCGTAGTTACCTGTGTTGTGTTTCCCGAGATAAATGTTCCGTCTTCATAAAGGGGCAATTTTTTAATATCAATGTAAAGAAAGTCTTTACTTATAATATATCTATAATCGTTGTCTATAATGTGAAATAAATGTAATTTTCCTAGATATGGTATTTTTACTGCGTGATAAGAGTAGTTAATACCTCTCCCCATAGCAAAACGCTTTTTCAACTGAAATAGTTTTCTTTCCGTGGGTACTTCAGAGCTTTTAATGAGGTTAATAGCAGCTCCTGAGTCTACTAAAAGTCTGTAGGTACGTCCATCAGTGTGTTTTCCGTGTATGGAGCGCAATCGTCCGCTGATTGCTGAAACTCTGCAGACTCCTCGTAGTAGTCTATTTCCTCCTGCTCTCCCGGTGTTAATACGTAGGATTCTAGTGGGCCCTGTATGACCTCCAACTCCTGTATGTTCCTGACCTCCGGTGGTCTTTTCTGGACTGTAACGTTTCGAAAACCCTGTTGTTTCGATTTTAGATAGCATTGTTTTACCAAATGACCCATTTTCTTGCAGAAGTTGCAAGTCATTTGCGTCCTCAGTTGTAAAGGTAGCCCGTAGTTCGCAGAATCATAGGGTTGCTTCCGCATTTGTGACTGTGGAATTCGGGTCACAGTCGCAGGTCTGTTGCCCGTGGGCGGTCTTAGACTACTTGGTGATGGCCGGTGAGTCGTAGAGACTTTCACACGTAGACATTCCTTACACCATACCTCTGCTTCCAGTGCCTCCTGTAGAGCTTGGTTCAGTGTTCTAGGTTTTAAGGGTCGCACTTGATGACTTATCTCTTCTCGCAAATTCATTACGTACCTTTTTGTAGCCGATTTTTCCTCCATCTGAAGAGCTGATTCCAGATGAATATTCTGATTGAATTGTATAAATCAATTCATTATACGCGCTCCTGCATTTTTGATTGTAGAATTGAACTGAGTCTTGATTTTGCCGGATTGACTCAAGTTTGCTTCGACACGTTTCCAGCGTCGTTGTAGTGCCTAAATTCGTCTTTACCGCGTTATAGAGGTCATCGTAACTACTAATAGGACAGTGTCGGATTGCTCTTTTGGCATTTCCAACTATCTTTTCTGTTAAGATATAGTCTAATAGTAAACCAGGTTGAGAGCATCGGATCTTAGCACGCTTCACGGTATTGATGAAGTCATGTACCCCAACGTCATCTTGGCCGTTGAGAACCTCTACAGTGCGTATAAGTTCTGTAGCGTGGGAAAGCGGTTCGTTTTCCCTCGGAGACACCTCTTGTAGAGTATTTCATGGCAAGGCATGTTCAGGTGTTAGAGATGGACTTGCGTGTGCGCCGGATGCGCTGGGTGTTGTCAAGTCGAAGGAATTCAGTGGTTGCATACCGTTCCCTCTTGGTCTAGCCGGACCACCCGCTGTTAGAATGGTTTTGGGCGGCAGTGGCGGTGTCGTTTCCTCGTCTGACGACACCTGATGATGCAATAGTCCATTGGACTCATCCTCCGTGACCAATGCATTGTTGATCTGAGCAAGATTTCTAATCTCGTCCGCTCGCTTCAGATTTTCTGCATTTAGAGTTGACATACCGGTTTCAATCCTGCTTTGCTTATCCTCAATTAGCTGTACTCAGGATAAGGGACAAAGTATCCTGATTCATTTTTGATGATTTTTCTACAGGGATCTCGAGCGGCATGGTAGTAGAAGAGCTGTCAGAATCCGTAGAACTGTCTGTTTGTGTGTGGTATTGTGTACTTAAATTTTCCCTATAAGCGTAGAACGCCAGGTTTGATCTTAACTGCGAGTGTCGAGTGTGTGTGTCGCGAACGCGTAACAATGTTTAATTTTGATCTAATTTTTTATTTTTAAACTCTTCACTTGCGGGATCGTGCTACAACAATGCCTCATGGTTAATTCAGAGTACTTCGTTGACTTTTATTATCGGTGGCAGAGCTTGCGAGCACGCGAAGTACACCAACGCCTAAAGTTATTCAATTTGAGTAACTGCACAAATTGTCTATCTTATTTTCTAAATTCACTGCTTACTTGGAAATTTCTGCTGCTTAATGCTGCTTGAAGGGTTGTTCCGCTGCTTACTGCTGCTTGGAGAATTGTTGTTCTGCTGCTTACTGCTGCTGGGCACGTCTTTTTCTGAGTCTTACTGTCCTGTTTGTCAAGCTCTAGGTTTTTACCGTTATAATAACGCACCCAATTATTCCGTTTACGGGCTATACCGTAGTAATAGTCCGAAGTCCTTGATTAACCACCGTAATGATTTCCGTTGTCCAAGTTTTTATCCAAAGATAGGGTAGTTTGATCAATAAATCACTCCGTGGAGTCGAGATCGTTTACTCCTATCCTGGCAGGATCGCCAATTTTGTAACGGGGTAGAGGAAATATATAGCAATTCCTAATATTTGTATATTATGCCTGAAATATACTGCAGGACTTCTTTATTATATAATAGACCTAACGTGGTCAAAGGTACTAAAAGGACTGACTCCCTTTCACAAGAGATGCGGTGGCCAAGGCCCTTCCCGAACCGACTGTAGAGTGGGGGAGAATATATGTTTCCGTTACAAGTGCTTGATTTAATTTTCTACATCACATAAGAGTAAACGGATTGTAAAAGCAGAAGTCTTTTTGTTTGAGCCAAAATTACGAGAAGTAGTAATTTTTCTAATAAAAAACATATAATATTTTCATAAAAAATATAATCTTCAATAGAAGCTGCCGTAATATTGATTGGCCTTGAAACTCCACACTGGCACTTGAACTATTATATAGTACATAATCACAGATACTGGCTAGCACCCTAAAACGCTTGGAATCCTAATACATAAGATTGTATGTATATCTTTTGTACTTTTATATAAAGTTAGACTAAGAACGTTAAATGAAGATGGTTAATATATTACTGAAAAGAAATATGTAACGAACCATTCGATTTCCAGAAATGCAAGAGCACTTTGTGCACAGGAATACCAAAGCGAAGAATAGCGCGACAAATAATGTCGGTACGTTGACGACGAGGTTAAATTATTATTTATCTTATATCGAGAAGACAAATTTACGAAATTGGCTGTATTATGACGATATTTTTAATCGTCACTGCGCTCTGTATTATGCGTTATGGAATGCTTATTGAATTAAGTTTACTTTCAAATTGCATGATGTATTTAATAGAAAATTGAATTCTTGTTTACCGTGAAAATAAATAGTTTCCTTTCAAAGATATTCTCGTTATGATTATGATTGCTATAAGAATGGACCCTGGGTCATGTAATTGATATTATTAATAAATATTACAAGTTTTGCTTTCAAGTAGGCTAAAAGACAAGAGCCATAATCATTTTTAGTTTATTGTCGTTTTGTAACGATAATATTAACTTTGTACCTGCTTATCTTGTTTTCTGATATTTTCACATCACACCCCCGCACCCCTGGTAAGAAGATTTGCTTTGAAAAGAATTGATAAATTCCTATGTTGAATGTTAAAGTGATTATTATTCAATTATTTTTTATTCTTTTTTATCTTGAGGCTTTTAACTCCATTTATCGGAATAAATTAACTCTTTAAGTGGATCCGTTTCTATAATGCCCAGCGGCGACAGCATTTTATGAATACTTTAAGGTTCCACAAAGAAAACTTCAGATTAGAATTATTTATTAATCTCTTTAAACTCAGAATTTTTTCTGTTATTAATTACTGTTTTTCGGATAATTAATTAGTGAAGAGTTTATAGAAACACAGTATTAGTCATCTAACGTCGTCACGATTCACTTTCACTCATATATCGAGAATCAAATGTTTTTGAAAGAATTCTTTTTTCGGTATTTTATAATTTTTGTACAGATAGAGTTTATAAAATTTTCGAAATTTTTTGGTGTTTTCGAAGCAAACAATAAAAGTGTTTCTTTTATTTTTAGTTATGCCTTACATCTTCGAAAGTCATTGAAAAAGATTGAATATTAACTTGTTCAATTTCTGCTCACGGATTTGAAAGTAGCGAACAGAAAAGGGGAGGTTGCAGCATATTTGTACAATAGTAACGAAATGTTATAATTTAAGGATTAATTACTAAAATAAGAAATTTCCTTTGTTATCATTTGTTAAATAAATAATTTCATCCTACTTTTCTCTTTTTATTTACCGAAGTAACTGAGTTGGATAAAACTTTATTACAAATTACACCAGTACACAATCGTACAGTCCGTCTTAATCTCAAAGAATACTATAGTTATAAAAATGTATAAAAATGAAAATACAGAATTTCTACCTTTAAAAATTTACTCTGAATTCAAATTTCATCGCATTCCAAGGTTTAGATTCACCTAGAAATTATATTTTTTAAATATATATATTTATATTATTTCTTTTGGTTGTTTTCAAGAGAATGAATATACTTCAGGTGAAGTGATTGATAAATTACTTTTTTGGAATAGATTATTTTTATGAAAAACGTCCACATTTACTTTTTTCTGCTTTTGCCTAAGGTTAGTGTATGATGTTGACTCTGCTGAGCAACTTGGACCTTCCGACGATTGAACTCCTGGATATCGTCTTCCAATTTCTTGTGACTCTCCTCCAGTTTTTTCTTTTCCTCGGTATGATCTTTTTTTAACTTATCGAACCTGCTATGCAACTATAAAGATAAAGATGTAAGGCTTGAGGAGATGATAAAGATATCGAAAATACTTAAATACAGATCTTTATCTACAAATAGTAAACAGGCTTTTATCACAATAGGACAAAAAATGTAATTCAATTAATTGATTATCTACGCAAAATTTCAACGATTATCAAAGCTTTCAAAAACTTCTTAATGGTCAATATCAAGGCTAAGGAGATAATGATAGAGTTATCATAATTTATTTTTACCTCTTTTTCCGCCTCTTTCAACTCAGCTTCCGCGTCTTTCACACGAGCCACAAACATTTGTCTCATTTCATCTTCCTTCTGTTGAAGCTCTTGCAAATGAGAAGAGCGCTTGGCTTCACAAGTTTGTTGGAAACTAACAGGCTTATTTTCGCTGTCCACATCACTGAATCCCATGTGAATACAAATATAACTAATTTATTTAAATCTGTTAAAAACAGAAAAACTCAAAAAGCTCCAATGCATTTTTCCTTACCTGTTCTAGTCGCTTTTTACGATACAATTCATAGTGACGACAGTGTGTTTTCTCCCTCATGTCTTCCATATTGGTCCTGATAAGCATTTCTCGCAGTTTAACAAAATCGCAGTGCGATTCGTTTTCCACATAACTTAGTAATTTCATTCTTTAAGTTAATAAGCAAAAATTTTTATAAAAATGAAAGAGGAAGAAAAATTGAAAAGAAATACCTTGAACTGTGCCCCATTGATATTGACGGGATCTCATCATTTTATTTCCAACTCGAACAAAGTCTGTACTACCAACAACTGCAAAAGGTACGTGAGCATTCATAGAAGTGTTTACGTTAGCTACACTTTCGTCATCAGTTGGAAATTGATAAATGTGAACTCCATTGTTTTGTAATTCTGATATTATTTTAGTCTGAAAAATATTAAAATTTTTATTTTGAAAATAACCATTAAGGTAGCACAAAAACATTAAATTATGAATAAATACGAAATATATTGATACATTTTTTTTAAAGTCATAAAAAAATGATAGTAATTATCAACATAATAGTGGTATATAAACTATCTTGGATTACTGTGAAAATTGAATTTGAGAATTTTGTGTAAAACTAGTATTTATCTCGATTCATTCAAGACTTTTTTTATTAAAGCTTTAACTCTTTTGAGAGATCAATAAGTATGGCCTGATTTCGCTTAAGTGTATACAGGCATCATTTTTCAGTTTAAACTTTAATTCACGTTTGATCAAATTTGCCTTTACAAATCCCACATCCCAAAATTATGAGAATTTCAAGATCAACAAAAACAAAATTACGGGTTAAAGTCTGTTTGGAGTTCTGACCTTAAATTTTTGTAATTCAGTCTTCGAAATTGTGTCAGCCTTAGCAATGATAGGAATTACGTTTACTTTAGTGTCCAGTTTCTTCATGCATACGAAGTCGAGGGATTTCAATCTATAAAGAAATTAATAAAAATCATTTGTTTAAAATTGTTTAGAATATTCGAAAAATTATCGGAATTCTTTTACTGATAGCAAATATTTATTTACCCATGCCCAGTAGGACAAATAAAGTAAAGACAAACGTGAGTACGACTGTCGTGGTAGGTAGACAAAGAGCGTTTAATTTTGAGTTCTTCTTGTAAATAAGCCTCAAATTGAGCATCTATATAGTCCACAACTGCTTTAAAACTATCCTCCTTGTTTATCTGATCACCATATCCAACCGTGTCTAAAATCGTAAGTTTCAGTCTAACATTGCTCTCTTGCAATTCGTAAGTGTGCGCCCTCAATTTAACTGCAGGTAAATTGGGAGGACTTAGGCTGGATTCAAAAGTCGTGTTGAAAAGCGAATCCATAAGTGTCGACTTTCCAAGTCCGGTTTCTCCTATACAATAAAAACAAATATACAAATAACTTTATTATTAACTCAAAATCGAAGTACAACTCAAAAAATGTAACTATTTATTTTCCAAATATTTAGGAATTTGTAAAAATACAAAAGACGTATAAATCAATACATTTCAATTTATTATTAATATTTTGGACTTGTATTGACTCTTAATTAATAATTAAAGATATGTTTTGATCTTGATAGTTGGCTTTAGGGTCTAAGCTTAATAAAAAACTTAGTTTTGCGTAATCAGACACTCCGGCTTCGATTGGAGCCCCGATCAGTGAATTTGCAGTCGGGAATCGTTCATTGGGACATTAGAGACTCGTCTACCGAGACGCTCGATCAATCCCCTTACCCCCGCTATTGAAAAGCCAGACGACGCGTCAACCAATGGGGATAACGACCTAAAATTGCTCTAGAATAGAATACTCTGAGAAAAAACTTGAAAAAACCAACTATTTTTGCTTAAATAAGTAAGTGTAAAATTCTGCCTAGCTTACTGCACGAAATTGCACATTAAAATTTCTTTACCATATAGTAGAATTTGGAATAAATTAAAATTTTTTATGCATTAGATAGGGAAAGATTTTATAAAAACGTAAAATAATTTATGTATAGAGTACAATTTGGGAAATCCTGATTAGAAAAACTTGGAAAATTTGCGTAGCAACATCTTGAAGATCGTACAAATTGTTAATATGGACAAATAAATATGGTTGTTGCCAATGTACATGAATAAAGTCCAAATAAATATATATATATATCCAAAAATTTCCAGTTTATACCAAAGAAATATTACTGATCTATTTAAATTTAGCTCCACACCAAAAGACTTTAAGTGTACAAGTACATTTGATGTAGATTTGTAACAATCAACCTTATTTATCCATATCAACAATTTGTACAATGTTTAAAAGGTTGCTAGGCAATTTTTCCGACTGATTTCTAATTAGTTACTTCTTTTCCCATCTTTAGTGTATATTAAAGAAATCCTATTGTCAGAAAATTTGTTTGGGTCAAAATTAAGGTAGTATCTATTTTCGCGTACATTACTTTACATTTTAATAAAAACGTCCCTTATCTAATAATGTATATGAAATTTTGTTTTATTTATTTCAAATTCTACAATATTCCAAAAGAAATTTAAAGTACAATTTCGTGCAGAAAGCTAGGCAGAATTTTACACTTACTTATTTATGCAAAAATTGTTGATTTTTTAAAGTAATTTCTCAAAGAATTTTATTCTGATGATATGTTATTTTAAATTTGCTTTACACAAATAAATATTTACTAAGGTATTTTATATTTAGCCTCATAAAAAAAAAATTTCACGTGTAAAATAATATATAAATTTCGACACAATTCATGTAAATTTGCAACAATCAATTTTATTTGTTGTTAATTATATGACTGCAGAATCTATACTCGCGTAAAATATTTTACGTTTCTTATGAAAAATTCCGCAATCGAATATTATAAAAAAAAAAATTAATTTTTAAAACTCTACTTTATACCAAAGAAGTTACAAATTTATAATTTTTTGTACAAAGTTAGGACAATATTACACCTACATATTGAAGCAATAATTTTCAGTTTATTAAAGAGAAGAATTTCACAAAGCATTTCATTCTCACACATTTCGTGTAAATTTTGAATAATCAATCTCATTTGTTCAAGTCGTCTAGTTCACTGTGAAAAAACTTGTCGAATTCTTTCTACTTCTTGTTGTAAAATATTTTATATTGAAATAATTTCAAGTTTTTATTGATTCACATTTGAAAACGAAAATTACAAAATTCTGGACGAAAGAAACTTTAAGTTAGCAAAATTGTTTTATATCTTTTTTAGATTCAGAATAAATCATTGGCGAGGGCTCCGATCAGAGCTGAAATGTCTCATTAAGTAAAAATTCAAGTTTCTTGTTGACCCTAGACCCAGTTATTAACATCAACATATATATTCCTTCCATTTCAATTTATTATCAAACTCAAAAAGTAAAAGGTTCTAAAAATTGTTTATAAACATATTTTTTCAGAAAATAAATTATTCACAGAATAAATACCGTTAGTGGTATATTCTCTTCAAATACTTACCAATACACAAATTATTGAACACGAATCCATTCTGAACAGATTTATTCACCAACTGATAAGGCAAAATATCAAATCCAACCTAACCAGATAACTTTAAATTCCTGACAAAATCCTCTAACTGCAACAGAAAATCATCCATGTCCATTTTGGTCCGTATTCAATTAAAATAGGAAGTTAACAGTATTTCTCCCCTAAAAGGAATACAAATCATCGCTTATTGCTCATGGCCGGATGCTAAAGTGTTCGGTAAGAACCAACGCCCTTTTTATTGCTTCGAAAAACCCAGTTCCCATTGCGAATTTTCAAGAACCGTTAATCAATCGAATCTCACATTTCCAAAACATGCATTTGCAAGAAAAAACATCTCAAAAATTTGCAGAAATACTTTAAAAACTTGTAAAATTGCCCCCACCTTCGCACGTTCGACATCAACAGCCGTCATCTTGACCGCGAAAGTCAAATAATCTGGGGACTTGAGGTTAGAAATTTTTCTAGGGAAATTTTGAGTATTTGGACTTATTTTACTTACCTGTCACAGCCTTAGAAATGTAAAGAAGAACTGCGCATGCCTAGAGAGTGAGAAAGCTTCACCAACGTGATCGTCTCTCTCTCTCTCTAACGATCATGCGCTTCCACTTATACGCGCCACTATAGGCACCGTGCGAAGTCATGGTAGGGAGAGTTAAATCGACGCCAGCGCACGCAGTGGATAATTTAGGCGTTAAAGGAGGCTGTTTTATATTTCCGAGCAATCAAAATACATATGCAAATCTAAATTTTGTTTTAATTAAAAAAATATAGCTGAAATGAGCCACCGAAGTTGTTGTGTTGTGAATTGTAAAAATACAAGCAGGAAAAGTGAGTGTAAATTTTATAAATTTCCAACGTTTAAATGGAAAATAAATCAAAGGAATAAGTGGGTACTGTAGGGTGTTGCATGAACTGATGCTTGTCGAAATATACGAGATTTTATTAAATAACTTTCATTATTTCTACGGAACTCTTGGACATCTCGTACGTGTTCTGTCAGAACGAGATTTTTACCTTTAATTTTCGTTTGTGGTTGAAATTCTATTGTATGTTTAATTGATTGAAAACCTGTTTTAATAATTATATCCATGATGAATTTGAATCTGGAAATAAACAATTAATATTTATTTACTCAACAAGTACCTAAAAGTGTCATCATGAAATTTCAATTTAATTCTTTATTATTTTTCTAGTTTGTTTTGATCTGTCATTAACTTAAGGTAGTCGTCATGCCAAAAAACAGTCTCTGGAAAAAGAAGTTTTTCTATGATTTCAAGACTGAGGATTATATCATCAGCCGTGACATATGTAAGAAAAGATTCTCTTTTTAATGAAAAAATTTAAAAATTACGAAAAATAATATTTTAATAATGTTTTTTATAATAGGATATTTCTTTACTATCGCTTCTTACCAATTTTTTGAAGATGATTGAAGTTTCTTAAATCATAGCTTATTTTTTCGGGGGAAATATTCTCTACAACTTAACCGTTTCCAATTTTTGAAAATAAATCAATTATCATCAAATATAGCAATTTGTTTATAAAAATTTTGCTTTGGAAAGTTGATTTTTAATTATTTCAGTCATTAAAGAATTTATTTTCAAAAATAAAAAGAGTGTCCTTCCTTACATGACACGGCTGATGATATAATTTCGGGTCTTGAAATCATAGAAAAACTTCTTTTTCCAGAGACTGATTTTTGGCACGACAACTACCTTAACCTTATATTTACTGGTTTCTATATCATTTTTATTATGGAAAATACTTACTTTTTACTGCTGATTTCACACAAATACTTCACAAGGAAAAACAATCGAATTTTAAAGTGAATCAAACTGTTTTTTTGTTTGTTTTTTTTTATTGATAATAAACATTTTTATAACTAAGTCCCATTATAATACATTGTAAAAGTTCTCAGACAGCCTCCTTTAGTTCACTCATGCTATGGCGCTGCAGTCACGCACGGTGCCTATTGGATGTCTACTCTAAATACCTGATTGTGGCCAGTCAAATAAGTCCAAATACTCAAAATTTCGCTAGAAAAATTTCTAACCTCAAATCCCCAGAATATGTGACTTTCGCGTTCAAGATGGCGGCTGTTGATGTCGAACGTGCGAAGGTGGGTGCAATTTTACAAGTTGTTAAAGTATTTCTGCAAATTTCTGAGATGTTTTTTCTTGCAAATGCATGTTTTGGAAATGTGAGATTCGATTGATTAACGGTTCTTGAAAATTCGAAATGGGAACTGGGTTTTTCGAAGCAATAAAAATGGCGTTGGTTCTTACAGAACACTTTAACATCCGGCTATGAGCAATAAGCGATGATTTGTGTTCCTTTTAGGGGAGAAATACTGTTAACTTCCTATTTTACTTTAATACGGACCAAAATAGACATGGATGATTTTCTGTTGCAGTTAGAGGCTTTTGTCAGGAATTTAAAGTTATCTGGTCACGTTGGATTTAATAGTTTGAATGATCAGTTGGTGAATAAATCTGTTCAGAATGGATTCGTGTTCAATATTTTGTGTATTGGTAAGTATTTAAAGAGAATATACCACTAACGGTATTTATTCTGTGAATAATTTATTTTTTGAAAAAATATATTTATAAACAATTTTTAGAACCTTTTACTTTTTGAGTTTGATAATAAATTGAAATGGAAGGAAGATATATGTTGATGTTAATAACTGGTCTAGGGTCAACAAAAAACTTGAATTTTTACTTAATGAGACATTTCAGCTCTGATTGAAGCCCTCACCAATCATTTATTCTGAATCTAAAAAAATATATAAAACAATTTTGCTAACTTAAAGTTTCTTTCGTCCAGAATTTTGTAATTATCGTTTTCACATATGAATCAATAAAAACTTGAAATTATTTCAATATAAAATATTTTACAACAAGAAGTAGAAAGAATTTGACAAGTTTTTTCACAGTGAATTAGACGACTTGTACAAATGAGATTGATTATTCAAAATTTACACGAAATGTGTGAGAATGAAATGCTCTGTGAAATTCTTATCTTTAATAAACTGACAATTATTGCTTTAATATGTAGGTGTAATATTGTCCTAACTTTGTACAAAAAATTATAAATTTGTAACTTCTTTGGTATAAAGTAGTTTTAAAAATTAATTTTTTTTTTATAATATTCGATTGCGGAATTTTTCATAAGAAACGTAAAATATTTTACGCGAGTATAGATTCTGCAGTCATATAATTAACAACAAATAAAATTGATTGTTGCAAATTTACATGAATTGTGTCGAAATTTATATATTATTTTACACGTGAAATTTTTTTTTATGAAGCTAAATATAAAATACCTTAGTAAATATTTATTTGTGTAAAGCAAATTTAAAATAACATATCATCAGAATAAAATTCTTTGAGAAATTACTTGAAAAAACCAACTATTTTTGCTTAAATAAGTAAGTGTAAAATTCTGTCTAGCTTTCTGCACGAAACTGTACTTTAAATTTCTTTTGGAATATTGTAGAATTTGAAGTAAATAAAACAAAATTTCATATACATTATTAGATAAGGGACGTTTTTATTAAAATGTAAAGTAATGTACGCGAAAATAGATACTACCGTAATTTTGACCCAAACAAATTTTCTGACAATAGGATTTCTTTAGTATACACTAAAGATGGGAAAAGAAGTAACTCATTAGAAATCAGTCGGAAAAATTGCCTAGCAACATTTTGAAGATTGTACAAATTGTTGATATGGATAAATAAATTTGATTGTTACAAATCTACATCAAATGTACTTGTACACATAAAGTCTTTTGGTGTGGAGCTAAATAAAAATAGTTCAGTAATATTTCTTTGGTATAAACTGAAAATTTTTGGTTATGTATATATGGGTTTATTTCATGGGAGAGTTACAGTCAACATTTTTTTTTCGACGAAACATTTTTTTTGCCTGTTTGCTTTGAAAATAATCGACACGTATTTTTTATTCAATGTGATACTTGAAAATTTCGAGATATAATTTTTTTAAGTTTGGCACTCGGGAAAAATTTTTTTTTTCCAACTGCTCACTGTAAAAGCAGTTTTGAATATAAAATGTAACTCTTGCACTTGAAATGCGCGAAAGAGTACAAGCTTTCAAAAAAGTTGTAGCACACATTTCGTTGTCTTTTTATGATAACAATATAGTACATTGTTATAAACAATTGAATTTTTTTTAATTTGGAACTAATTTTTTAAAAATTTTTTGTTTCTAAATCTTTCTTGAAGTTTTTTCAATATGCAGGCAAAATTTTGGAATGGAAAAATAAAAACTGTAGGTGTAATTAATTTATAAAATCTGTCCCGCGCGTTGCAACGAGCAAGCTCGCACGCTGCAACTACACTTAAGCTTGATTAGGCATGCTCGGACTCGAAGCACGTGTGGCAGTGATTGCAGTGACTGCTGTTTTCGTTTTCTGTGAATGTTCCTCAAGTGTTCACCTATTTCAAATTAATACAGAAATGCCAAGCTCTCGATTTAAACATGTCTGCTGCAATCCGTTTAATGAAAAAATCATAGTGGAAAAAAGCAAAAAAAAAATTTGAGTCTTAAGTGTATCATTTAGAGTGATTTTATTGTAAAACTTCACTCATCAATTCATCATTATAACTAATGATTTGTTTTGAAATAGTCTACACACAAGTTTGAATGTGCTTTCAACAAAAATCTTCCATCTCCATTTCATTTGCTTCTATTCTGCATTGTGTACAAGAAACATCATCCGGTTTGAAAATTTTCACTTTTTCAAATATCGAGGACGAAACGCGACGCAAACTTGTTTTTTGCTCTTTTCCACTATGATTTTTTTATTAAACGGATTGCAGCAGACATGTTTAAATCGAGAACTTGGCATTTCTGTATTAATTCGAAATAGGTGAACACTTGAGGAACATTCACAGAAAAGTAAAACAGCGGTCACTGCATTCACTGCCACACGTGCATTATAACTCATGAATGCGGCAAAATAAACATTCAAAATGTTCTCATCCTTATTCTACGTTGAAAATAACGTTAACTGGTAATTGAAATATGCAATAATTTTATTTATTTACGCTAAAAATGAAAAAAACATAATACTTGTCATTGAAGGCAGTGCAGTGGTTCACCTTTTGTGTAACTTCTCCGTTAAAGTTGACCATTGGTTGGAGTGAGACAGAACTATACTTTCATCTCACTCTAACAAATATTCAGTCCTGACGGTGAAGACATGGAAAGTGATGAACCACTGCACTGCCTTGAATGACAGGTATTGTGTTTTTTTCAATTTTTAGCGTAAATAAATGAAATTATTGCATATTTCAATTACCAGTTAACGTTATTTTCAACGTAGAATAAGGATAAAAACATTTTGAATGTTTATTTTGCCTCATTCATGAGTTATAATGCTACTTTACGATAGCTTTAAGATAGCTTTACGATAGCTTTACGGTACACCGTAAAGCTACCATTCAGCCAGTTCGCTAGGGCGAGCATGCCTAATCAAGCTTAAGCGTAGTTGCAGCGTGCGAGCTCGCTCGTTGCAACGCGCGGGACAGATTTTATAAATTAATTACACCTACAGTTTTTATTTTTCCATTCCGAAATTTTGCCTGCATAGGGTAAGTGTGGGTATTACTGTGGATGCCCCAGTTACTGCGCTTTCAAATAAAACTAATGATATACAATGTTTTAAAGATATATAACGCTACAGAACAACTAAAAACAATCAATTTCTAATCCAAGCATAATAAGTATCAACGAATTATCAATAGTTACGATATTTGTAGCTAATTGATTTCAATTTGAAACTCTCATATTCCCGATTCCCATAGTTTTAATGCTTAGATTTGTTGACAGGCCATGAACACGTTCTGAAAAACTTGTTATAATTCCGTTTCTGAAAATAAAATATTTATTGTGATATAACTTTCTGCAAAGTAAATATTTTATTTTTCTAAATATTTATGCAAAATAACAAAAAATACGTTTTTTAATCATTTTTTTACCAAAACAGTATTTGGTACATGATTTTCATAGGTGTATGAATTACTGCGATCTGTCAGGCGGCACTGCATAACCTTTCAATCTATTACAAATGCTTCGTTATGCTTACTTTTTATAATTGAGATTAAACAAAATGTTGAAAATTCCAAAATCGTTGCTAATGAGGCAAGAGGAAGTCAAGTAATATAATTTTAAGGTAAATTAAATAAGAGTTATAATATTATTTAATCTTAATTTGTTAAAAATGCTTTATGTTCACTTTTTATAATTTAGTTTAAATAAAATGTTCAACACTCCTTAATCGTTGCTAAAGATGCAAGAGGAACTCAAGTGATATAATTTTAAGTTAAATTAAATAAAATTAATAAAATTATTAATATTTTAAAGATTTTCAAATTCTTTAAAATATTAAATTTATTTGCATTATTTGCGATATAAGAGTTTGAAATTGTCTACGAGGACACCTGTCGACAACGTATCCTATCTGACACGTGACTAGTGATCCTCCGATAATGTAGGCAGTGACAAAAATTTCAAACTCAACTAATTAATTTAAAATTATTAATCTTAATTTGTTACGAATGCTTCGTCGTGTTTACTTTTTATAATTGAGATTAAATAGAATATTAAACACTCCTAAATTAATTGTAAGTTCACTCAAAATAATATCGCAGTATTACGCGCGCAGAAATTGGGGTTTCCACAGTAATTGGTGCGCAGTAATTCATGCAAACCCGCAGTAATACCTACATGGAACATTTTTTTTAGATTCGCATTTTCTAAGTAAATCTGGTTTCTTTTCAGGGTTTAAGGACTGCATGCTACTTACTTAATACCAAATACTGCTTTAAAAATTAATTCGTGACGACTATTTTATCTCAAAATCTTTTTTCTTAACTTTAAAAGCCGTCTTGATTTTTGATCCGCAGTAATTGGCACACTTACCCTATTGAAAAAACTGCAACAAAGATTTAGAAACAAAAAAATTTTTAAAAATTAGTTCCAAATTTAAAAAAATTCAATTGTTTATAACAATGTACTATATCGTTATTATAAAAAGACATTGAAATGTGTGCTACAACTTTTTTGAAAGCTTGTACTCTTTCGCGCATTACAAGTGCAAGAGTTACATTTTATATCCAAAACTGCTTTTACAGTGAGCTGTTGGAAAAAAAAAAATTTCCCGAGTGCCAAACTTAAAAAAATTATATATCGAAATTTTCAAGTATCAAATTGAATAAAAAAAATACGTGTCGATTATTTTCAAAGTAAAAAGGCAAAAAAAAATGTTGACTGTAAATCTCCCATGAAATAACTCATATATATATATATCCAAAAATTTTCAGTTTTACCAAAAAAAATTACTGATCTATTTTTAATTAGCTCCACACCAAAAGACTTTATGTGTACAAGTACATTTGATGTAGATTTGTAACAATCAAATTTATTTATCCATATCAACAATTTGTACAATCTTCAAAATGTTGCTAGGCAATTTTTCCGACTGATTTCTAATGAGTTACTTCTTTTCCCATCTTTAGTGTATACTAAAGAAATCCTATTGTCAGAAAATTTGTTTGGGTCAAAATTACGGTAGTATCTATTTTCGCGTACATTACTTTACATTTTAATAAAAACGTCCCTTATCTAATAATGTATATGAAATTTTGTTTTATTTACTTCAAATTCTACAATATTCCAAAAGAAATTTAAAGTACAGTTTCGTGCAGAAAGCTAGACAGAATTTTACACTTACTTATTTAAGCAAAAATAGTTGGTTTTTTCAAGTTTATTCTCAGAGTATTCTATTCTAAAGCAATTTTTGGTTTTTATCCCAATTGGTTGACACGTCGTGTGGCTTTTCAATAGAGGGGGTGAGGGGATCGATCGAGGGTCTCGGTAGACGAGTCTCTAATGTCCCAATGAACGATTCCCGACTGTAAATCACTGATCGGGGCTCCAATCGCAGCCCGAATGTCTGATTACGCAAAACTTTAAGTTTTTTATTAAGCTTAGACCCTAAAGCCAACTATCAAGATCAAAATATATCTTTAATTATTAATTAAGGGTCAATACAAGTCCAAAATATGAATAATAAATTGAAATGTATTGATTCATACGTCTTTTGTATTTTTACATATTCATAAATGTTTGGAAAATAAATAGTTACATTTTTTGAGTTGTACTTCGATTTTGAGTTAATAATAAAGATATTTGTATATTTCTTTTTATTGTATAGCAGAAACCGGACTTGGAAAGTCGACGCTGCTTATGGATTCGCTTTTCAACACGAGTTTTGAATCCAGCCCAAGTCCTCACAATTGACCTGCAGTTAAATTGAAGGTGCACACCTACGAATTCTAAGAGAGCAATGTTAGACTGAAACTTACGATTGTAGACACGGTTGGATATGGTGATCAGATAAACAAGGAGGATAGTTTTAAAGCAGTTGTGGGCTATATAGATGCTTAATTTGAGGCTTATTTACAAGAAGAACTCAAGATTAAACGCTCTTTGTCTACCTACCACGACAGTCGTACTCACGTTTGTCTTTACTTTATTTGTCCTACTGGGCATGGGTAAATAATTATTTGCTACCAGTAAAAAAATTCCGATAATTTTTCGAATATTCTAAACAATTTTAAACAAATGATTTTTATTAATTTTTTTATAGATTGAAATCCATCGAGTTGGTATTCATGAAGAAACTGGGCACTAAAGTAAACGTAATTCCTATCATTGCTAAGGCTGACACAATTTCGAAGAGTGAATTACAAAAATTTAAGGTCAGAACTCCAAACAGACTTTAACCTGTAATTTTGTTTTTGTTGATCTTGAAATTCTCATAATTTTGAGATGTGGGATTTGTAAACGCAAATTTTATCAAACGTGAATTAAAATATAAACTGAAAAATGATGCCTGTATACACTTAAGCGAAATCGGGCCATACTTATTGATCTCTCAAAAGAGTTAAAGCATTAATAAAAAAAGTCTCGAATAAATCCAGATAAATACTGGTTTTACACAAAAGTCTCAAATTCAATTTCCACAGTAATCCAAGATAGTTCATATACCACTATAATGTTGATAATTACTATCATTTTTTTATGACTTCAAAAAAATGTACCAACTTATTTCGTATTTATTCAAAATTTAATGTTTTTGTGCCACCCTAATGGTTATTTTCAAAATAAAAATTTTAATATTTTTCAGACTAAAATAATATCAGAATTACAAAACAATGGAGTTCACATTTATCACTTTCCAACTGATGACGAAAGTGTATCTGACGTAAACACTTCTATGAATGCTCACGTACCTTTTGCAGTTAATGGTAGTACAGACTTTGTTCGAGTTGCAAATAAAATGATGAGATCCCGTCAATATCAATGGGGCACAGTTCAAGGTATTTCTTTTCAATTTTTTTTCCTCTTTCATTTTTATAAAAATTATTGCTTATTAACTTGAAGAATGAAATTACTAATTTAAGTGGAAAACGAGTCGCACTGCGATTTTGTTAAACTGCGAGAAATGCTTATCAGGACTAATATGGAAGACATGAGGGAGAAAACACACTGTCGTCACTATGAATTGTATCATAAAAAGCGACTAGAACAGGTGAGGAAAAATGCATTGGAGTTTTTTGAGTTTTTCTGTTTTTAGCGGATTTAAATAAATTATTTATATTTGTGTTCAGATGGGATTCAGTGATGTGGACAGCGAAAATAAACCTTTTAGTTTCCAACAAACTTGTGAAGCCAAGCGCTCTACTCATTTGCAAGAGCTTCAACAGAAGGAAGATGAAATGAGACAAATGTTTGTGGCTCGTGCGAAAGACGCGGAAGCTGAGTTGAAAGTGGCGGAAAAAGAGGTAAAAATAATTTATGATAACTCTATCATTATCTCCTTAGGCTTCATATTGACCATTAAGAAATATTTAAAAGCTTTGATAATCGTTGAAATTTTGCGTAGATAATCAATTAATTGAATTACATTTTTTGTCCTATTGTGATAAAAGCTTGTTTACTAATGTAGATAAAGATCTGTATTTAAGTATTTTCGAAATCATTATCATCTCCTCAAGCCTTACATCTTTATCTTTATAGTTGCATAGCAGGATCGATAAGTTAAAAAAAGATCATACCGAGGAAAAGCAAAAACTCGAGGAGAGTCGCAAGAAATTGGAAGACGATATCCAGGAGTTCAATCTTAGGAAGGTCCAAGTTGCTCCGCAGAGTCAACATCACACACTAACTTTAGGCAAAAGCAAAAAGAGCGTTTAATCTTGAGTTCTTCTTGTAAATAAGCCTCAAATTGAGCATCTATATAGCCCACAACTGCCTTAAAACTATCCTCCTTGTTTATCTGATCACCATATCCAACCGTATCTACAATCGTAAGTTTCAGTCTAACATTGCTCTCTTGCAATTCGTAGGTGTGCGCCTTCAATTTAACTGCAGGTAAATTGTGAGGACTTAAGCTGGATTCAAAACTTGTGTTGAAAAGCGAATCCATAAGCGTCGACTTTCCAAGTCCAGTTTCTCCTATGCAATAAAAAGAAATATACAAATAACTTTATTATTAACTCAAAATCGATGTACAACTCAAAAAATGTAACTATTTATTTTCCAAATATTTATGAATTTGTAAAAATACAAAAAACGTATGAATCAATACATTTCGATTTATTATTCTTATTTTGGACTTGTATTGACCCTTAATTAATAATTAAAGATATATTTTGATCTTGACAGTTGGCTTTAGTGTCTAAACTTAATAAAAAACGTAAAGTGTTGCGTAATGAGACATTCCGGCTTCGATTGGAGCACCGGTTAATGATTTACAGTCGGGAATCGTTCATTAGGACATTAGAAACTCGTATACCGAGACGCTCGATCGATCCCCTCACCCCCGATATTGAAAAGCCACAAGACGTATCAACCAATTGGGATAAAAACCAAAAATTGCTTTAGAATAGAATACTCTGAGAATAAACTTGAAAAAACCAACTATTTTTGCTTAAATAAGTAAGTGTAAAATTCTGCCTAGCTTTCTGCACGAAATTCCATATTAAAATTTCTTTGGCATATAGTAGAATTTGGAATAAATTAAGATTTATTATGCATTAGATAGGGAATGATTTTATAAAAACGTAAAATAATTTATGTATAGAGTACAATTTGGAAAAAACTGATTAGAAAAACTTGGAAAAATTGCGTAGCAACATCTTGAAGATCGTACAAATTGTTAATATGGACAAATAAATATGATTGTTTCCAATGTACATGAATAAAGTCCAAATTTATATATATATCCAAAAATTTTCAGTTTATACCAAAGAAATATTACTGATCCATTTTTATTTAGCTCCACACCAAAAGACTTTATGTGTACAAGTACATTTGATGTAGATTTGTGACAATAACTTTATTTATCCATATCAACAATTTGTACAATCTTCAAAATGTTTCTAGGCAAATTTTCCAACTGATTTCTAATGAGTTACTTCTTTTCCCATCTTTAGTGTATACTAAAGAAATCCTATTGTCAGAAAATTTGTTTGGGTCAAAATTACGGTAGTATCTATCTTCGCGTACATTATTTTACATTTTTATAAAAACGTTCCTTATCTAATAATTTATATGAAATTTTTTTTTACTTATTCCAATTTCTACAATATTCCAAAAGAAATTTAAAGTACAATTTCGTGCAGAAAGCTAGGCAGAATTTTACACTTACTTATTTAAGCAAAAATAGTTGGTTTTTTAAAGTAATTTCTCAAAGAATTTTATTCTGATGATATGTTAATTTAACTTTGCTTTACACAAATAAATATTTACTAAGGTATTTATATTTAACCTCATAAAAAAAATACTTCACGTGTAAAATAATATATAAATTCCGACACAATTCATGTAAATTTGTAACAATCAATTTTATTTATTGTTAATTATACGACTGCAGAATCTATCCGCACGTAAAAAATATTTTACGTTTTTTATGAAAACTTCCGCAATCGAATATTATACAAAAAAAATCAATTTTTAAAACTCTACTTTATACCAAAGAAGTTACAAATTTATAATTTTATGTACAAAGTTAGGACAATTTTACACCTACATATTGAAGCAATAATTTTCAGTTTATTAAAGAGAAAAATTTCACAAAGCATTTCATTCATTCAATTCATTCAATTGAATATTGAACACGAATCCATTCTGAACAGATTTATTCACCAACTGATCAGGCAAACTATCAAATCCAACGTGACCAGATAACTTTAAAATCCTGACAAAAGCCTCTAACTGCAACAGAAAATCATCCATGTCTATTTTGGTCCGTATTAAAGTAAAATAGAAAGTTAACAGTATTTCTCCCTTAAAAGGAACACAAATCATCGCTTATTGCTCATAGCCGGATGCTAAAGTGTTCTGTAAGTACCAACGCCCTTTTTATTGCTTCGAAAAACTCAGTTCCCATTGCGAATTTTCAAGAACCGTTAATCAATCGAATCTCACATTTCAAAAACATGCATTTGTCAGAAAAAACATCTCAAAAATTCACAGAAATAGTTTAAAAACTTGTAAAATTGCACTCACCTCCGCACGTTCGACATCAACAGCAGCCATCTTGAACGCGAAAGTCAAATAATCTGGGGACTTGAGGTTAGAAATTTTTCTAGGGAAATTTTGAGTATTTGGACTGAGCCGCCTGGGCACAATCAGGTATTTAGAGTAGGCACCCAACAGGGACGCGTGTAAGTGGAAGCGTAGGATCGTTAGAGAGAGAGAAGGTCACGTTGGTGAAGCTTCCTCACTCTCTAGGTATGCGCAGTTCTTCTTTACATTTCTAAGGCTGTGACAGGTTAGGTTGCATATTATTTTAAGTCGTTCGCGCATGCGTATCGCTTCATTATAGAGATAGATAGATAGATCAATTCGATTCTCTTTCTTCCTTCATTTGGAGGACACCTTACGACCAGGCCTACCTGCGCTCAGTGTGTCCAGTCTTGAAACGGGTACGTTACGCACATAACGCCAACAGCATTACGTCCGTGAGAGTGGCTGCGCGCGCACCGTAGTGTCTGCTGTTCGCAGTGGTTCTCTGAGATTCTCTGGTATTCTCTCCTTGACAAGGAGCCTTCAACGAGAGAGAACTCAGAGAACCGCTGCGAATAGCAGACGCACTGCGCTGCGCGCGCAACCATTCTCACGTACGTACTGCTGTTGGCGTTTTGTGTATAACGTTCCTGTTTCAAATCTAGAAACACTGCCTACGCTATCAAACGCTATGTATAATAACTCACGGGTTTTCCATGTTGGATAGGGGAAATCCAAGATGCCTACTTGCCGGAAGCCAATTAATAATGAGTGATTAAAGAGTAGTCTTCTAAAAGTTTTAAATGCTTGGAGAATTTCTCGAGAACACGAACATATTCTCGAGAATATGCTCGACCTTTTTGTGCTCTGAGCAATTACTGAGCATTTACGAGCATTTAAATTATATTCTTTAAGCTACGTTCTGTTATGTCCCCAAGCGTTCTCAATTACTCTTTAGCACTTTTTCAGAAAAAACAGTTTGGTTCAATGCATTTTCCTGTTAGGTCTATGGTATTTATCATTGCCAATCGCCATTTTCGTTAATTTTAGACTGCTTTCGGCTTAAGGCATTTAAGATTTAAATTCCTAACCTACAAAAAATAGTTGCACGTTTACCGAAGTAGAGGACATTGCGCTACTGTTAACTGTAGCGAAAAAACGAGTTTGTGCGCCGGTGGCACGTAAAATAATGTTGTCGTTCCTCTCTTTGTGGTATAGGAGTGAGGGAGGCAGTTAGAGTGAGAGAGAGCGACGTGAGGAATGCCTCGCCTCGCTCTTATTATTTTCTAAGTTGGTAAGGTGTGTTGGAGAGTGGGAGAGATAGAAAGTGGCAGAGGGAGAACAACGAGAGGTATGCCTCGCCTTGTTTTCAACGGAAAAGCGACGAGAAGATGCTTCGCCTCGCTTCCGTTAGTGTCGATAGAGACAGGGTGAACAGCGAGAAGAATGCTTCATCCCGTTCAGAGAGAAAGAGAGCGAGTGAGGGAGGGAGAACAACGAGAGGAATGCCTCGCCTTGTTCTCAACGGAAAGCGACGAGAAGATTCTTCGCCTCGCTTCCGTTAGTGTGGAGAGAAAGAAAATAATGACCAGAAAAGTAAGTGTTGGGTATTTTATTGGCGTTTGGTCTTGATCTAGGTCGTGATGAGTGGAGCGTTAGATCTGATTTTCCAAGCGAAGGGATCCTATTTTATATCCGAAGGGCTCGAAGGGAAAGTGCGTGGGGGTAGGTGCAAGCGTCGGGGTGTTCGAGTTGCGTGGCATGATGCACTTGGTGGCGTTACCACGCGCTAATCGAGACGCTCCGGCGCTTTGCGCATCCCCTCCGCGTCGCGTGCATCGTGCTTTCCGATAGACTGGGTCCGCTGAGTCAATCCTTGGTAAGCACGCGCTTTTCTTTCCCTTGAGTACTTTTACAAACAATTCTTAAACTAACTTAATTAACCTTATTAATATATCTTTATACTTTAAAAAATACTAGAATTGATTTTAAAAATTAATGAATATTTGTAGAAACTAAATTAATCCTTAAAACTAATTTTCCAAATTTCCACCAATGGCGTAAACGGAAAAGTGTGAAAATCTAAATAATTTCTAAATATTAATAGTTTAAGAGTCTAACTTATGTCTAAAAATTGGAAAAGGTCTGGGGAGTTTGAATCTATTTAAAAAGTTAATTAATTTTTAACTTGTTCTTGTGAATTTATTTATTGAAATTCTGGTAACGGTAAGACGCATGACAACGGGTTGGCCGGCCCGTGACGGTAACTTACCATAACCAAGAACTTCTCTATGCATCAGTGATGGCGGGTGACGCTTGTACGCCGTAGAAAAAGTTGGACGATACAAACATGGGAGGATAAAAAGGGCAAGATAGAGGCGGTGATTATGGCGTCCAAGTAAACATTGATGCTTAGTAACTGAATGGAAAAACCTTATCTTCTACTAATGTTCTTTTCCCTTGAGATGAGCAAATCAAAGGTCAGTTAATAAAAAACTAAAAAGACTATTATACGCTAGTGCGTGTATCAATAATAAACATTACAATCTTGGCATCTTGCATTTTTATCAAATTTCGAAATCCAGTATCTGTTTTTTTTTTCTGCCAATAGGGATATAAACTATATATTTTTTTACTCAATATTTTCTACAAAAATTTCAACAATCACCTCACAAAAAAAAATGTCAAATTTATTATTTGGATTTCATATTACAAAGGACTCCGCACATTTTACATTAAATCCGGACCCGGTCAAATTGGCTGAATTTTGGATATGTTGTAAGATAGATACTTTGTAAATTAAAAAAGTTATCTTACATGTACGAATAAATGTATAATTTAGTCGCGTGTTCCGATTGATCCATGGCTCTTTAGTAGTGTTCTAAAATGCCCGAGAATGTATGTTGAGCAAATGCTCTTGAGAATATCTTTAGCATTTAAGCTGATAGGGAGAATTTAAAGAACATTTATGAGCATTTAAAGCATTAAACTTTAACTAATGTTTTGAAGGTTTATTAAACATTCAAATGATCTTTATATTTATATAAATAATAATAAAAGTTTATTCAAAATAATAATTGTAAAATTAATAACTAAATGTGTAAAATAATGTACAAATAATAAAATAATCCGCTTATGGAAAGTACGCAAGATAAATACTATGATTTCCATATAAAATTAGTCTAATCAGGTGTACACTCGAGATTCCCTCCAACGAGAAGCTCGAGCATCGGAGTGTTCTCTGCAACAAGAGCGAACCCCCCCCCCATACCCTATTTGTTTTTATGCGCATCACTGTTTTAAATTTGAACGCGCTTCATCACATAGTAATGGGAGTAAAGGGGTTTATGAGATGCTCGTTGTAGGGTACGATGCTTAACTCGTATGAAGGAAAGCTCGTTGGAGAGAATCTCGAGTATCATTTTTTTTTTGTGATACGCTGGATACACAAATTTTATTCACCATAAAATTTACAGTACTATTGTTTATAAGTCTTTTTAAGGATTGAATCATATCTGTTTACCTGTAATAGCATTGTATTACGCCTATCAAATGATTAATAGTGTTAAGTGTCCTCTACTTCGGTAAACGTGCAACTATTTATTGTAGGTTAGGAGTTTAAATCTTAAAAGCTTTGAACCGAAGACAGTCTAAAATTAACGAAAATGACGATTGGCAATGATAAATACCATAGACCTAACAGGAAAATACATTGAACCAAACTGTTTTTTCTGAAAAAGTGCTAAAGAGTAATTGAGAACGCTTGGGGACATAACAGAACGTAGCTTAAAGAATATAATTTAAATGCTCGTAAATGCTCAGTAATTGCTCAGAGCACAAAAAGGTCGAGCATATTCTCGAGAAACATCTTGGATTTCCCCTATCCAAGATGGAAAACCCGTGAGTTATTATACATAGCGTTTGATAGCGTAGGCAGTGTGTCTAGATTTGAAACGGGAACGTTATATACACAACGCCAACAGCATTACGTACGTGAGAATGGTTGCGCGCGCAGCGCAGTGCGTCTGCTATTCGCAGCGGTTCTCTGAGTTCTCTCTGATTGAAGGCTCCTTGTCAAGGAGAGAAAACCAGAGAATCTCAGAGTACGTACTGCTGTTGGCGTTGTGTGTGTAACGTTCCCTTTTCAAATCTGGACACACTGAGCGTATGTAGGCCTGGTCGGAAGTTGTCCTCCAAATAAAAGAAGAAAGAGAATCGAATTGATCTATCTATCTATCTCTTTAATCAAGCGATGCGCATGCGCGAACGACTTAAAATAATATGCAACCTCACCTGTCACATCCTTAGTCATGTAAAGAAGAACTGCGCATGCGCCATGACAGTGAGAAAGCTTCACCAACGTGACCTTCTCTCTCTCTCTCTAACAATCATGCGCTTCCACTCACACGTGTTACGAGCCGCAACTAATGCGCATGATCGAAAGTATTCGGGCGATTGGTTGGTTCATTCGCGAACAAATTGTAGGAACAAACCGGAAAATTTGAAATAAAATAACATTGATAATTTGTTATTTAGATTTAATCATAAGAAACCGTGGTAAGGCGAAGTCTGAATTTACAAAGAGTTATAACGACTAACTCCGAAGCGTGACTCCTAACGACTGACTCTCAAGAGTGTCCAAAAAAGAAAAACATGCCCTCTTTCAAAACTATGCACTAGTTTTCACACCCTTATTACTCTATTCACACGTGCGCACACAGACACATACATACGAATACATGTTCCCAGACTCCTTATAAGAATCTTAACCAAGTCCTTTAGTCTACGACTCTCACCACTGAAATGGATTTTCTTGGAAACCTTTAAGTGCATCGGTTCCAGGTTTCATATAACATAGCCTTAAATTTAAACTAAACATAAATATAAAGAAATGTCTAAACTCGCGTCTGGAGTATCTCAATAATTTCTTGTATGTTTTTCTCTCAAAACTAACCCTAATCGAATTGATTGAAATATTAGTAATAAAGCTGTCTTAACTAACGCGATTCTAATTCAGACATCACCTTTAGCTTAAAATCTATTAACAGAATGAAAGTTTATTACTGACAGAAAGTCCTTAAGTCTAATATTACAATTTATGATTTCGACAGCACATGAGAATATAAGATTTCTCAGATTTAACATTTCACAATTCTAGAAGATCGTTAAGATAAAATATAAGTTCTAAATGATAAATATTTCTAAAAGCTAAAAGTAATCTATGTTACATGATTTATTAATTTTAAGTTAAATGCGAGAGAGAGATTTTTATGATTCCTATTCAGGGATATTTTCAGATCAGTTCCATGTTAAGAATACTATTTCGTTTATAAATTTATATATTTTATAATTTGAACGTGAGTTTTAGCAATTTTGCACATATTTTATTTCAAATGATTGCGCGAAATTATGAATGTGAATTCTTGCCATCTAGTGAAGAACGAGCGAGGTATTAGTCGCTCGTTACACCTTCCCCCTTATAAGTTTTATTTTCACTAGGAAGACGAAATGTCATATCATTAGAAAACAATTCGGAATCGTGATTGTAAATTATTCAACAAGTGTAAAAAAAAAAACAAAGGAAAGGAAAAAGAAAAAAAAAAAAAAAAAAAAAATATATATATAATGATAATTACGAGTTAACAGTCCGATTATAAGGGTTAAATATAAATCTTATTCGTGTGTTCTAAGGTTTTTTTTTTTTTTTTTTTTTTTTAAATAATTTTCATATTGTGATCTTACAATAAAAATGATAAGGAATTTTAAATTAATGAGCGAGGTTTTAGTCGCTCTTGTGTTTCCTCTCCCCTCTCATAAAGGAAGTGAGGAAGAGAGGATTTAAATCTGATTTAAAACCTGGTTTTGCCAACCGGTAAGTACGAGAAGGAGAGAAAAATAAAATAAAATATATGAATGTTATTACATTTTTAAATCAATTAGTTGAGTTTGAAAATTTAAATAATTTTAATCTGGAAATATTTGTAGAGCTTGAGGCCGTAAACGGTTCATATGGACGATTTTGGTTTTTCCCTTACCCAAATCAATTTCGACGTTGAAATCATTTAAAATACTTACTACTTTATAAGGTCCAAGATATTCTTTATCGAGTTTAGAAGATTTTTGATTCAATAAATAAACCATATCGTTAAGTGAATATTGTTGAGTATTTAGTTTTTGATCGTAATATTTTTTTGCTTTTTCTTTAGCTGATTCTAATCTTGTTTTTGCCTGACTTTGGGTTTCTACTATTTTGTCATATAATGTTTTCAGGAATAAATTATAAGTGAGAGGAATTTGTTGTTTGGAAAATTCGGATGGAATATTTGCCTTTTTTCCGAAAATCAGTTCATGAGGGGTAAATCCAGTAGATTCGTGGGTGGAAGTGTTGTAAGAAAATATTGCAAAACGGAGCCATCGATCCCAATTGGATTTCTGACAATAAATTTTTAAATATTGAATCAAAACGTGATGGCTGCGTTCAAGCGAACCAAGAGATTGTGGATGAAAAGCAGTTGATTGGATTTGTTTTACTTTGAAGATTTTACAGAATGTCGACATAATCCGGCTTGTAAAATTAGAACCCTGATCTGTGTGGATAATTTGAGGACAGCCAAAACGAGAGATGAAATTTTCCGCTAAAGCTGTGGCAATTGTCGTGGATTGCGTGTCTGGAAGTGGGATAGCATCAGAATACTTCGTTAAATTACATTGGATGGTTAGTATATATTTATTTTTATTTCCTGTCTCTGGTAAAGGTCCGACAATATCAATTTCGATTTTTTCGAATGCTTCGGAAGGAGTGTCTGTTATTCTCATGGGTAATTTCGTTTTAATTCGGACTAATTTATTTTCTTTACATTTTCCACAATTTCGAACAAAATCTCTAATTTCTTCGCGCATATTGGGCCAGTAGAAATTTTCTCTAATTCTGTTATAAGTTTTATTGCTACCTTTATGTCCACCTACAGTTGAAGAGTGATATTCTTTAATAATTTCAGAACGATCATTGTCAGACGGTGTTTCGATTTCGCCATAACATACGGTAATTATATAACTTCTATCAACAAAAATTCTTTTGAGTTCTTTTTCTATGAAAGGAAATGATATTTGATTTAGTCCATTACCTATTCGTGAAATGCTAATGTGTGTTACTTCTAATGCGTCCATTGCGTATTTTAGTCCAGTAAGTGTTTTTAATAGGTCCGTCGTGTAAATTTTTGAGTCAAAGTTTTCTTTTATAATTAAATAAAAGGTATAAAAATTTTCATACTTGTGTACGATGACATTTCCTACTTGTAAATTTTGGAAATTTTCTATTTTTAAATGATCATAATTTATTCTTTTCATTTGAATTAATTCGCGAGCAGTTTCAGTTGTCAGTACACAGTCGGCTGATATAAACAACCCTAAATGATCATTTCTCATATACAGTTTATCCTTTGAATGTTGGATAAATGTCGAGTCAAATTTGTTTATTTGGTTATCCTCGTTTGTGTGGAAAATTTCGTTTTCATTTTGAGAAATTTGAAATTCCTCTTGTAAGGGTGAGTCGGTTTGAGATATTGGATAGCATGAAGAATTTTGTTTGCTCTGAGTTAATGGCCCGATCTTTTCAGAATTTATAACAAAGCTGTCAATTAATTTGGGAATTACAGTAAATTCATTGATTGAGAATTCTGAGTCCAAATCACTGTCGCTTTCTTCTATAATGTCAGTCTTATGGTAATCATTTAATTGAATTTTATCAATACTGTTACGGTGCTCCAATTCGGTGACCTCGCCAACTTCATAATCAGTGACCTTGTCAACAAACATGGGTAATGCAGTCCGTGTGGAACTCTCAGAAACGGCACATGGCAGTTCGGAACCAAGGATAGCGCCATGACTTGTTAACTTAGTCAATAATACATTATCAATTTGACTTTCACCAGTCGGTCTGAATAGTGCAATCCGGCTGGAACCCTCAGAATTAATGTTTCTTGTCTCAGAACTAGGGATAGCTGCAAGACCGAAAGGCTTAGCCACACAGTCATTGTCATCGACAATACTGCCAGTAAGAGACCTACCATCGGTAGTACAAATCTCTTCATCTTCATCAGCGGTGTCATAGACCTCGTCACTGTCATTGGAGTCCATATCAAATTTGCAAACGTAACAAAATTCTGTTTGACTTGTCTCACAAGAAGGTTCGTCATATTCGTAATCGAAAGAGGTAAATTCAATGTTTTTATCCATTTCCTCCGAATTAGATCTGGTGTTTTGGTTAGTAGGTGTCACAGGTGTTGTCACCTCGTGAGAATTAAGGAAAGATGGATCTAATGGATCTAATTCATCGGAAGGTAGATCCTCATTATCAATATCAAGATTTGTTTCCATCTCTTGCAAAGGATTTCGCGATAACGCATCTGCATTAGAATTAATGCTTCCCTTCTTGTAAACAATATCATAGTCATATTCACTCAATCGAAAACGCCAGCGTGTTAATTTGGAACCAGGATTCTTCACGTTATGTAGCCACACAAGAGGCCTGTGATCTGTTTCTAAGGTAAATTTCCTTCCGTAAAGATAAGGCCTAAATGTCTCAACGCAAAACAAAATCGCTAAAAGTTCTTTTTCTATTGTCGAATAATTTGTTTCCGTATCTGACAGGGTTCGAGAGGCATAGGCGACTGGGAGATCTTTTCCTGAAGTATATTGGCTTAAAACACCACCAATTCCATAATTTGAAGCGTCTGTAGAGACGGTAAAAGGTTTAGCAAAATTTGGGTACTGTAAAAGTGGGTAAGTACATAATGTATTTTTTAATTTATCGAAGGCTGTTTGTTGGATGTTAGTCCAAGAAAATCTAACGTTTTTCTTTAATAGGTAAGATAACGGTTTTGCAATCGTTGAAAAATTCTGTATAAAGCGCCTATAGTACCCGGCAAGACCTAGAAATTCTTTGATATTTTTAATTGTTTTAGGTCGAGGGAATTTCCTAACGGCTTCGATTTTTTTTGGATCTGGCTTGACTCCTTCATTAGAAATTATGTGGCCTAGGTAGCCAACTTCCTTTCTGAGAAACATGCACTTGGAGGGTTCTAAGGTAAGGTTTGCAGTTTCGAGTCTTTCTAGTAAAATTGTTAATTTTTTTGCATGTTCCTGTAAGGATCGGGCGTAGATGACTATGTCATCCATATAGACGAGAATTTCGTGCCCTTGAAGACCTGATAAGACTTTATTCATTAATCGTTGAAATGTTGCTGGGGCGTTTTTAAGTCCAAAAGGCATTCTTTTGAATTGAAAGTGTCCATAAGGAGTGGAGAAAGCTGTTTTAGATTTCGAATTGGGATGCATTGGGACCTGATGGAATCCCATTGCAAGATCTAAAGTAGAGAAATATTGTGCGCCTCCTAACTGGTCAAGGATATGAGTGATATTGGGAAGGGGATATGCATCACTAATTGTTTTTTTATTAAGCTGACGAAAATCGATCACCATTCTCCAGCGTTTGTTACCTTGAGCATCAGGTTTTTTTGGGACTATCCAAATCGGTGAGTTATACGGAGAATCCGATTCCTCGATAAAGTTTGTTTTGATTAACTCATTGGTTTGATTGAGGATTTCTTCACTATGAATTTCCGCGATTCTATACTGCCTTTGGAAAGTAGGATTTTCATCTGCAGTACGTATTTCATGCATGACAACATTAGTGGTACCTAAAATATCGCCTTCAATTTTAAATCGGTGTGGGTACTTAGAAATAACTTCTATTAAACTTGACTTTTCTTCATCATTTAAGCAGGAGAGATCGAGAACTTCTAGTATTTTTGATAATCGAGTGTTTAAGGTGCTTGATTGCTCAAGATTATGACTGATTTTTCCCTTAGGTTCGTCTGGGTTCAAGACTTCAAATTCTTGTATTTCGACCGGCGGTAGGGTTAGTTCAACATCGCGGAGGGTTGAATTTATTGCAAAAACCTTTATTTTTCCATTTTCACATCCTACAAGACTATTTCCTAAAAATATTCCATTTCCTGCGTCAATTCGCTCCAGAAATCCTTCTTTTAAATTACTATTTGTATTGAGTGTGATTATTTTCCTTGATCGCGCGGGCAATGTAATTAATTGATTTTTAATATGATTAATTTCTTTAATATTTAAGATAACATTTTCGTTATTGAAGAACATAATTGCGGAATTTTCCTTTAAAAATTGTAGTCCTAAAATGCCGCAAGATTGAATGTTGAATGTTTTATCTACTATATGAAATTTAGTTTTTTTATCGTTAATTTTAATCTCTATGAAACCACGAGTTTTTATCATACCATGACCTACTCCTGTTAAATAAAATATTTCTGATTTATTTTTCCGAATTTTCCCCGTTATGCAACTTTCCTTTAATAAATTTAAATCACAACCAGTGTCGATTAGAAATGTGCCTTTACCTTTATGTAAATTTGACGAATTTACATCTACTAAGATGAGTTTCTCGTTTGCTTGTTTTGTGATTGTAAGGATTGTCCGGCGGATTGGTGCAAGTTGTTTGAATCCCTGCTCGTCGTTGCACCCGGTCGTCGAGCATTTGTCAAGTTTAAATAATTCGAAGTCGAGGGAGTTTTCTTATAATTTTCAAGAGCCTTTTCAGCTTCTTCAGCTCTTCTTTTATAGCAAGTTTCGAAGGTATGTCCTCCTAAGTTACAATACGTGCATTCTGTTTTAATTCTTTTATTATTAAAATTAGAATTTTGAAAATCTTTATTTTTAAATTTATGTGCATTAGGAACGGGATTCGTGTTTCGCTTAGCACAATTTCGTGAGGTGTGCCCGTTTTCTCCGCAAGTGTAGCATGTTAGATTATTTAAGGGTTTTTGAAATTGATTTTTTATTTGATAGCAAGGCTTTAGGTTTTTATTTGAATTATTCGACCCAGAAGTAGGACACATGTTTCTGTCAGGTAAATAAATTTCATTATTTGTTTCGGCTCTCAATCTCTTTCGTCTTGAGAGATCTTTTTCTGCTTGAATAGCAATATTAATGGCATCATTGAGGGTGTAGGGATTCTCTTGTCGAACTCTAGTCTCTAGTTCTCCTTCTAAACCCAAGCGAAAACAGGTCGCGACTTCCAAGTTATATTCTTTAATTTTAATTTCAGCAACGTGCGCAGGGGATTGTTGTTTTGTTATTTCAACTATTTTGTTAAAAAGATTCATAACGCGGGCACCATAAGAAAGAATGGTTTCATTTTTCATCTGTTTGATATGAGCGATCTCTGATTGTATTTGAAATAAACTTTTCGAAATTCCAAATGCTTTTTCTAAAATTGATAATAATTCTTCTACGGAACTGAAGTGAAAATTCCTGATATATATTTGTGCATCTCCCTGAATTTTTGAACGTAAAAATCTTGCAAAAAGAGGTCGCAGTGCAGGATTGATACTTTGTTCGGCAAATTTACATTCTTTAGAGAAGATTTGAAAAGAACCATCTTGCCCTGTGAAAGGTGGAATTACATCAATTAAGGCCTTTAAAACTGTAATATCGTTGCCTTTAATAGATTGAAATGAACATCCTGCATCTGAGTCTCTTATTTCTGCAAAACTTTCAGTCTCGTGATTATTTATCAATGGATGTCGAATTCCGATTGTCAGATTATTTCTATCGTTATTGTTACGCATTGAATTCGACAGACCGCTAACATCGGTCATATCTTCACTATTTATGCGCTCAATAGTGGAGGGATTCTGAGAATAATTTATAGCGATAGAATTCTCGTTATTTCGAACTTGATTGTCGTTAATAGAATTTCCCGCAACATTGTTTCTTATAGAGGACTGATTTTCGTCTGAAATTTCAGTCCGGCTCGGTGTAGGAATCGTCCGTTTCCTTGTAGATCTTCTAGGCATTTTACCAAAATTAAAATGAAAACACTATGAATTGAATAAAAATATTGTTACTAATTTTAAAGTGACATGTTTGATAACATGTCTGCTATTATATTGATCTAAATTCATCGAATTTTACGAGAAATGAACAAAAATTGTTACTAATATTAAATTTAAAGAAATACTGTTTACAATATATATAATATTAATCTAAGTTCTATTGAATTTAATATGTACTTATTTTAGAAGGAAAGGAAGACGATTCACTACCTAAGATGTAATTTATAAGATATTCTTAAATTTATAATAATTCGCTTAAATTCTATTCAAACCTTATTGTCCTTCTTGAAGAGAAGGGAAGTATCCGTTAAGATAGCTCACTAGACACTTTAACAGATTTTTTTTTTTCACAACACAGAATTTCCTTCTCACTAATCACTACAAATTTTTTCTGTTTCCTGTTCCTGATGTAGAGACGATGAATCCAACGTTGTCCTTTGTGCAGCCATAAAAATCCGTGAGTCCAGCGATGCAGTTCAACGATGATCTATGTGATCCATGATGAAGAGAAGATCTAAGGGTAGACCAAGAGAATATTCCTTTATAATTAGCAACAAGTTCCTTGTATATAGATGTATTGGATAGTAATCACTTTTATTTTCAGAGTTTAATTAATAAACTTTTTTTTTTTTTTAATGCATAAGACCAATTTTTTATATATTTCAGTCACAACTTGTTCTTTTGATGTCACAGTTCCATGAAGTATTATTCACATAATTGAAAGTCTGTTATGACACTTCTTGTTCATTTGAATTTTCCGATTCGCGATCCCGGACGAGCCCCCAAATTATTATGTTACGAGCCGCAACTAATGCGCATGATCGAAAGTATTCGGGCGATTGGTTGGTTCATTCGCGAACAAATTGTAGGAACAAACCGGAAAATTTGAAATAAAATAACATTGATAATTTGTTATTTAGATTTAATCATAAGAAACCGTGGTAAGGCGAAGTCTGAATTTACAAAGAGTTATAACGACTAACTCCGAAGCGTGACTCCTAACGACTGACTCTCAAGAGTGTCCAAAAAAGAAAAACATGCCCTCTTTCAAAACTATGCACTAGTTTTCACACCCTTATTACTCTATTCACACGTGCGCACACAGACACATACATACGAATACATGTTCCCAGACTCCTTATAAGAATCTTAACCAAGTCCTTTAGTCTACGACTCTCACCACTGAAATGGATTTTCTTGGAAACCTTTAAGTGCATCGGTTCCAGGTTTCATATAACATAGCCTTAAATTTAAACTAAACATAAATATAAAGAAATGTCTAAACTCGCGTCTGGAGTATCTCAATAATTTCTTGTATGTTTTTCTCTCAAAACTAACCCTAATCGAATTGATTGAAATATTAGTAATAAAGCTGTCTTAACTAACGCGATTCTAATTCAGACATCACCTTTAGCTTAAAATCTATTAACAGAATGAAAGTTTATTACTGACAGAAAGTCCTTAAGTCTAATATTACAATTTATGATTTCGACAGCACATGAGAATATAAGATTTCTCAGATTTAACATTTCACAATTCTAGAAGATCGTTAAGATAAAATATAAGTTCTAAATGATAAATATTTCTAAAAGCTAAAAGTAATCTATGTTACATGATTTATTAATTTTAAGTTAAATGCGAGAGAGAGATTTTTATGATTCCTATTCAGGGATATTTTCAGATCAGTTCCATGTTAAGAATACTATTTCGTTTATAAATTTATATATTTTATAATTTGAACGTGAGTTTTAGCAATTTTGCACATATTTTATTTCAAATGATTGCGCGAAATTATGAATGTGAATTCTTGCCATCTAGTGAAGAACGAGCGAGGTATTAGTCGCTCGTTACACACGCGCCACTATAGACCTTTTCATCTTGAATAGGAAGTTGATGTGCGCAAACGCGAAATTCATAAATTAGGTCATATTTTGGATATCGACATGTGTGCTGCAAGTGTACCTTATTCAAAAATAAATTTAAAGGAGAAAGATGTACCGGGTGCAATATTGCCACATAGAAAAGTGGAAAGCAACAGCAGTGAACAACTGCGAAGGTGGCTGAGTTGTCGAAAACAACTGACTACAGGAAGAAAACACTATTTATTTCGAGACGCATGCGCACCAAAAAATATTCAAGATGAAAAGGTCTATTGGATGCCTACTCTAAATACCTGATTCTGCCCAGTCGGATAAGTCCAAATACTCAAAATTTCCCTAGAAAAATTTCCAACGTCAAGTCCCCAGATTATTTGACTTTCGCGTTCAAGATGGCGGCTGTTGATGTCGAACGTGCGAAGGTGGGTTCAATTTTACATGTTTTTAAAGTATTTCTGCAAATTTTTGAGATGTTTTTTCTTGCACTTTACCATCCGGCTATGAGCAATAAGCGATGATTTGTGTTCCTTTTAAGGGAGAAATACTGTTAACTTCCTATTTTACTTTAATACGGACCAAAATAGACATGGATGATTTTCTGTTGCAGTAAGAGGCTTTTGTCAGGATTTTAAAGTTATCTGGTCACGTTGGATTTGATAGTTTTCCTGATCAGTTGGTGAATAAATCTGTTCAGAATGGATTCGTGTTCAATATTTTGTGTATTGGTAAGTATTTGAAGAGAATATACCACTAACGGTATTTATTCTGTGAATGATTTATTTTCTGAAAAAATATATTTATAAACAATTTTTAAAACCTTTTACTTTTTGAGTTTGATAATAAATTGAAATGGAAGGAATATATATGTTGATGTTAATATCTGGGTCTAGGGTCAATAAAAAACTTGAATTTTTACTTAATGAGACATTTCAGCTCTGATCGGAGCCCTCACCAATGATTTATTCTAAATCTAAAAGAATTTATAAAACAATTTTGCTAACTTAAAGTTTCTTTCATCCAGAATTTTGTAATTTTCGTTTTCACATATGAATCAATAAAAACTTGAAATTATTTCAATATAAAATATTTTACAACAAGAAGTAGAAAGAATTTGACAAGTTTTTTCACAGTGAATTAGAAGACTTGAAAAAAAGGGGTTTAATTATTCAAAATTTACACGAAATGTGTGAAAATGAAATGCTTTGTGAAATTCTTCTCTTTATTAAACTGAAAATTATTGCTTTAATATGTAGGTGTAAAATTGTCCTAACTTTGTACATAAAATTATAAATTTGTAACTTCTTTGGTATAAAGTAGAGTTTTAAAAATTAATTTTTTTTGTATAATATTCGATTGCGGAAGTTTTCATAAAAAACGTAAAATATTATTTTTTACGCGCGGATAGATTCTGCAGTCGTATAATTAACAACAAATAAAATTGATTGTTAGGCAAATTTACATGAATTGTGTCGAAATTTATATATTATTTTACACGTGAAGTATTTTTTTTATGACGCTAAATATAAAATACCTTAGTAAATATTTATTTATGTAAAGCAAATTTAAAATAACATATCATCAGAATAAAATTCTTTGAGAAATTACTTTAAAAAACCAACAATTTTTGCTTAAATAAGTAAGTGTAAAATTCTGCCTAGCTTTCTGCACGAAATTTTACTTTAAATTTCTTTTGAAATATTGTAGAATTTGGAATAAATAAAACAAAATTTCATATACATTATTAGATAAGGAAAGTTTTTATAAAAATGGAAAATAATGTTCGCGAAGATAGATACTACCGTAATTTTGACCCAAACAAATTTTCTGACAATAGGATTTCTTTAGTATACACTAAAGATGGGAAAAGAAGTAACTAATTGAAAATGAGTTGGAAAAATTGCCTAGCAACATTTTGAAGATTGTAAAAATTGTTGATATGGATAAATAAAGTTGATTGTTACAAATCTACATCAAATGTACTTGTACACATAAAGTCTTTTGGTGTGGAGCTAAATAAAATAGATCAGTAATATTTCTTTGGTATAAACTGAAAATTTTTGGATATATATATAAATTTGGACTTTATTCATGTACATTGGCAACAACCATATTTATTTGTCCATATTAACAATTTGTACGATCTTCAAGATGTTGCTACGCAAATTTTCCAAGTTTTTCTAATCAGGATTTCCCAAATTGTACTCTATACATAAATTATTTTACGTTTTTATAAAATCTTTCCCTATCTAATCCATAAAAAATCTTAATTTATTCCAAATTCTACTATATGCCAATGAAATTTTAATGTGCAATTTCGTGCAGAAAGCCAGGCAGAATTTTATACTTACTTATTTAAGCAAAAATAGTTGGTTTTTTCAAGTTTTTTCTCAGAGTATTCTATTCTATAGCAATTTTAGGTATTTATCCCAATTGGTTGACGCGTCGTGTGGCTTTTCAATATTGGGGGTAATGGGATCGATCGAGGGTCTCGGTAGACGAGTCTCTAATGTCCCAATGAACGATTCCCGACTGTAAATCACTGATCGGGGCTCCAATCGCAGCCCGAATGTCTGATTACGCAAAACTTTAAGTTTTTTATTAAGCTTAGACCCTAAAGCCAACTATCAAGATCAAAATATATCTTTAATTATTAATTAAGGGTCAATACAAGTCCAAAATATGAATAATAAATTGAAATGTATTGATTCATACGTCTTTTGTATTTTTACATATTCATAAATGTTTGGAAAATAAATAGTTACATTTTTTGAGTTGTACTTCGATTTTGAGTTAATAATAAAGATATTTGTATATTTCTTTTTATTGTATAGCAGAAACCGGACTTGGAAAGTCGACGCTGCTTATGGATTCGCTTTTCAACACGAGTTTTGAATCCAGCCCAAGTCCTCACAATTGACCTGCAGTTAAATTGAAGGTGCACACCTACGAATTGCAAGAGAGCAATGTTAGACTGAAACTTACGATTGTAGACACAGTTGGATATGGTGATCAGATAAACAAGGAGGATAGTTTTAAAGCAGTTGTGGACTATATAGATGCTCAATATGAGGCTTATTTACAAGAAGAATTCAAGATTAAACGCTCTTTGTCTACATACCACGACAGTCGTACTCACGTTTGTCTTTACTTTATTTGTCCTACTGGGCATGGGTAAATAATTATTTGCTACCAGTAAAAAAATTCCGATAATTTTTCGAATATTCTAAACAATTTTAAACAAATGATTTTTATTAATTTCTTTATAGATTGAAATCCCTCGACTTCGTATGCATGAAGAAACTGGACACTAAAGTAAACGTAATTCCTATCATTGCTAAGGCTGACACAATTTCGAAGACTGAATTACAAAAATTTAAGATCGGAACACCAAGCAGACATTAACCTGTAATTTTTTTTTGTTGAACATGAAATTCTCATAATTTTGGGATGTGGGATTTGTTAAGGCAAATTTTATTAAACGTGAATTAAAATTTAAACTGAAAAATGATGCCTGTATACAATTAAGCGAAATCGGGCCGTACTTATTGATCTATCAAAAGAGTTAAAGCATTAATAAAAAAAGTCTTGAATGAATCGAGATAAATACTTGTTTTACACAAAAGTATCAAATTCAATTTTCACAGTAATTCAAGATAGTTTATATACCACTATAGTGTAGTTAATTACTATTGTTTTTTTTATGACTTTAAAAAAATTGTATCAACTTATTTCGTATTTATTCAAAATTTAATGTTTTTGTGCTACCCTAATGGTTATTTTCAAAATAAACATTTTAATATTTTTCAGACTAAAATAATATCAGAATTACAAAACAATGGAGTTCACATTTATCACTTTCCAACTGATGACGAAAGTGTAGCTGACGTAAACACTTCTATGAATGCTCACGTACCTTTTGCAGTTGTTGGTAGTACAGACTTTGTTCGAGTTGGAAATAAAATGATGAGATCCCGTCATTATCCATGGGGCACAGTTCAAGGTATTTCTTTTCAATTTTTCTTACACTTTCATTTTTATAAAAATTTTTGCTTATTAACTTAAAGAATGAAATTACTAATTTAAGTGGAAAACGAGTCGCACTGCGATTTTGTTAAACTTCGAGAAATGCTTATCAGGACCAATATGGAAGACATGAGGGAGAAAACACACTGTCGTCACTATGAATTGTATCGTAAAAAGCGACTAGAAGAGGTGAGGAAAAATGCATTGGAGCTTTTTGAGTTTTTCTGTTTTTAACAGATTTAAATAAATTAGTTATATTTGTGTTCAGATGGGATTCAGTGATGTGGACAGCGAAAATAAGCCTGTTAGTTTCCAACAAACTTGTGAAGCCAAGCGCTCTACTCATTTGCAAGAGCTTCAACAGAAGGAAGATGAAATGAGACAAATGTTTGTGGCTCGTGTGAAAGACGCGGAAGCTGAGTTGAAAGAGGCGGAAAAAGAGGTAAAAATAAATTATGATAACTCTATCATTATCTCCTTAGCCTTGATATTGACCTTTAAGAAGTTTTTGAAAGCTTTGATAATCGCTAAAATTTTGCGTAGATAATCAATTAATTGAATTACAGTTTTTGTCCTATTGTGATAAAAGCCTATTTACTATTTGTAGATAAAGATCTGTATTTAAGTATTTTCGATATCTTTATCATCTCCTCAAGCCTTACATCTTTATCTTTATAGTTGCATAGCAGGTTCGATAAGTTAAAAAAAGATCATACCGAGGAAAAGAAAAAACTGGAGGAGAGTCACAAGAAATTGGAAGACGATATCCAGGAGTTCAATCGTCGGAAGGTCCAAGTTGCTCAGCAGAGTCAACATCATACACTAACCTTAGGCAAAAGCAGAAAAAAGTAAATGTGGACGTTTTTCATAAAAATAATCTATTCCAAAAAAGTAATTTATCAATCACTTCACCTGAAGTATATTCATTCTCTTGAAAACAACCAAAAGAAATAATATAAATATATATATTTAAAAAATATAATTTCTAGGTGAATCTAAACCTTGGAATGCGATGAAATTTGAATTCAGAGTAAATTTTTAAAGATAGAAATTCTGTATTTTAATTTTTATACATTTTTATAACTATAGTATTCTTTGAGATTAAGACGGACTGTACGATTGTGTACTGGTGTAATTTGTAATAAAGTTTTATCCAACTCAGTTACTTCGGTAAATAAAAAGAGAAAAGTAGGATGAAATTATTTATTTAACAAATGATAACAAAGGAAATTTCTTATTTTAGTAATTAATCCTTAAATTATAACATTTCGTTACTATTGTACAAATATGCTGCAACCTCCGCTTGAGATTGAAAGGTCTTGAAAATAAATTTAGTTTTGATACGTCAACGCTTAAATTATAAAAATAGTTCAAAATTTAGCGCCTTGATTTTGAATATCTTCAAACTTGAACGTTTTTAAATTTTAAACAGGCAAATTTAAATACTGAAAAACTGGAATTAATTATTGAACGGAATACAAAGTTTCAATCTTCCCGAAATGAAGCCCCGGTAAGAAGGCTTTCATTAAAAAGTATTGCAAATTTTCAATACCTTTCAGTTTATTTTCTGTTCGCTATTTTCAAATCCGTGAGCAGAAATTGAACAAGTTAATGATTTCAAATTAATTAGTTGAGTTTGAAATTTTTGTCACTGTCTACATTATCGGAGGATCACTAGTCGCGTGTCAGATAGGATACGTTGTCGACAGGTGTCCTCGTAGACAATTTCAAACTCTTATATCGCAAATAATGCAAATAAATTTAATATTTTAAAGAATTTGAAAATCTTTCTGTGGAAAAAATGACGCTTTCGACTGCGCATTCAATCTTTTTCAATCGCTTTTCGAAGATGTAAGGCATAACTTAAAATACAAATAAAGGAAACACTTTTATTGTTTGCTTCGAAAGCACCAAAAAATTTCGAAATTTTTATAAACTCTATCTGTACAAAAATTATAAAATACCGAAAAAAGAATTCTTTCAAAAACATTTGATTCTCGATATATGAGTGAAAGTGAATCGTGACGACGTTAAATGACTAATACTGTGTTTCTATAAACTCTTCACTAATTAATTATCCGAAAAACAGTAATTAATAACAGAAAAAATTCTGAGTTTAAAGAGATTAAATAATTCTAATCTGACGTTTTCCTTGTGGAACCTTAAAGTATTCATAAAATGCTGTCGCCGCTGGGCATTACAGAAACGGATCCACTTAAAGAGTTAATTTATTCCGATAAATGGAGTTAAAAGCCTCAAGATAAAAAAGAGTAAAAAATAATTGAATAATAATCACTTTAACATTCAACATAGGAATTTATCAATTCTTTTCAAAGCAAATCTTCTTACCAGGGGTGCGGGGGTGTGATGTGAAAATATCAGAAAACAAGATAAGCAGGTACAAAGTTAATATTATCGTTACAAAACGACAATAAACTAAAAATTATTATGGCACTTGTCTTTTAGCCTACTGGAAAGCAAAACTTGTAATAATTATTAATAATTTAGAACAGGAATTATATCGACCCTCAATAACAATATTTGTAATGTTAGATAATTGGCTTTAGGGTCCATAAATGAAAAAAACAGTAGTTTCAATTAAACGTTTCGACTCTGATTGGAGTCCTCATCAGTGATCTTTATTTCTAGAATATGAAAAAACAACTAGTGAATATTGTGCATTTGAGTACAACTTTGGTATTGTCTGCAGTATAAAAATATGAGAAAACCTACATAAAATCAAACATAAACATTTTTTGGTGAAACACGAGAGAAATCTTAAGAATTGATATTGAAAAGTAACACATACATTTTAAAAAAACATCTGAGATAAAAAACTAGTCACGTTTATGTACAAATGTAGCTTAAATTGTAGATGCAGGTATAAAATGTGAGAAAAAATAACTCAAAAAATTACGAAAAACTTCGGTAAAACTTTGATGAATATGAAAAAAACCTTAAAAAACCTTAAAAATACGCAAACAACACTTCCATAAAGACTTCGATCAAATTTCAATGAAACCTCTAAAAAACTTCGATAAAATAAGCATGAAATTTCTTTGGGATTGTGTGAAAAGTAAAAACATGAGAAAGTTGACATAAAATTATACATTTTTAAACAACTGAGATAAAAAAAAAAAAAACTAGACACGTTAATGTATAAATGTAACTTAGAATGTGGATGTGAGTACATAAAATGTGAATAAATAACTCAAAAGGGCAAAAAAACTCGATCAGAAACGCCTATAAAAACTTCGATAAAAATTTCGATGAAAGGCTTCAAAAACTTCGATGAAAACATGGAAAAAATTGTTTGCATTAAAAATCGAATTCTTTAAGTAATATTATAATATATGATCCAAATTCATCATCTCATCTGTTATGAATTTAAATTTTCTAACCTTAAATCATTGTAATCCCTCGGGTTCTGATAGGTTTAATCTTGATTTTAATTTAATCTTTTTCCTACGTCGCTGTTTTTGAAGACACATTTTCACAAACTTACTATAAGAGGATCGTTTAGTGACTGATTTCCGGGTGCATAGAAAAGACAGTTATACTGGTTATAGGCAAGAAAACCAGTAAGATGGAGGGAAATTTTTTTAATATAAGTAAAACTGTGATTGTAAGGGAAAGTGGAAGGATAAACACCAGATGACCAGACTGTCCCGATAATAAAGGAAGGATAGTAAATTGTAACCGGAGTCGTAACGGTCCCACACATTTTTAAAGAAAATTGAAGAGGCCTATGTGTCCATTCATTGCAGAGTTTTGAGGATTTAATAATGAAAATAAGTTTTGGTTTTTACTTTTCACACAATCCCAAAGAAATTTCATGCTTATTTTATCGAAGTTTTTTAGAGGTAAACAAGAATTCATTTTTCTATTAAATACATCATGCAATTGGAAAGAAAACTTAATTCAATAATCATTCCGTATTCCGATTCGGGTATTTGTATTGACGTAGCTTAAAATTTATCACAAAATATTTTCTTTTCAATATAATCTAAAGTGGAGATAGCATTTCTAAAATGTTTTACACTTATATTACTCTGAGCTTCAAACAAAGAATAAAATAAAGAATTTAAATTTTAGAATTATAGGGATTAAAAATTAAAATAAAGTTTATTATGTTAGGTAAGGACGTAGGACGTTACACTGCAACCGAATACACGAGCCTAATGGACGGCCACGCCGAAATTCGCACGGACGGCTTAGGCTCCAGTGTGGAACGTCGAAAACGTCGCTCGAAAGTTCCTAGCAATGTTGAGGTAAATTGTGTGTTTATACAATTTTTATTGTCCTGGAATTAGTATTAATTACTAAAACTTATTGATGCTTTTTGTTACTTAATAGATGGAAAATGGAGTACCAGAAGTGCACATCGTAACTCCTGGTGCTTCAGCTTCTGCAGATGTAGCTCGAAGAGGACAATATCCCCAAAGAAGTGATATTGATGCTCAGCAGCTAGCTGAGAAAGAGGAAGAGCTCAAATACGGTGCAGCTCATGTTATAAAATTATTCGTGCCCGTATCACTTTGTATGTTAGTCGTCGTAGCCACGATTAGTTCAATTAAATTTTATACAACCAACGGAGTATATTTGTAAGACTCTCATTTCTTCGAAATTTTAATTAATTTTTTATCATACTAAAAAATACTTTTTATTTAAGGTACTACACTCCCTTTCACGAAGAGAGTCCAGATACGAGCACCAAAGTTTGGCAAGCCGTTGCCAATTCACTTATTTTGATAGTAATCATCGTGTGTATGACTGTGATACTCATAATTCTGTATAAATACAGATTTTATAAAGATATACATGCCTGGCTTATAATCAGTTCCCTGATGATTCTTTTTCTCTTTTCCATCCTTTACTTCGAGTGAGTAATTTCTCTCAATTATTTTCTTAAAATTAACATTTTTATCTTACACAAATTTATATTCACAGAGAGGTGCTAGAGGCTTACAGTGTTCCAATAGATTTAATTACACTAGCCATAGGTCTCTGGAACTTCGGAGTAGTTGGAATGATATGCATCCACTGGAAAGGACCCTTGCAAGTGCAGCAGGTGTACCTTATTTTTATAGCAGCCCTCATGGCTCTCGTTTTTATAAAATACTTGCCAGAGTGGACTGCCTGGGTTGTTCTAGCGGTTATTAGCATGTGGGGTAAATTCGTCTTTTTAATAAAAATTTTTAAGTCCTTTTCATTAAGCATATTTTACAAATCTAATTAAATTGGCAGATTTGATTGCTGTCTTGCCGCCGAAAGGTCTGCTGAGAATGCTGGTGGAAACTGCACAGTAATGAAACGAGCCAATTTTCCCCGCCCTGATCTACTCCTCCACAGTTATGTCCGCTTTCTCGATGAGTCTAGACGGGCATACCGAAACTTCTGTTGGGAAAGAAACTGAAAGCGGAAACAGTGCGTAATTTTTAAAATTGTCCGTAAATTATATTATTTTACAGAGTACAAATTTTCTTTCATTGTTATAATTTTAATTGTCCAATTCGCAGCTGATCGTAGTGTTAGAAGACCTCTAGAAGTAAGACAGAATTATACAACGGCTCCTGTTAATTCTGGGGAACTCAACGCGACTTTGCAAGCAGCACAAAGACAACAAATAATCGCTAGTGAGGAACGAGGAGTAAAATTAGGACTAGGAGACTTTATTTTCTACAGCGTTCTTGTTGGTAAAGCATCCAGTTATGGAGATTGGAACACAACGTTAGCCTGTTTCGTCGCTATTATGATAGTAAGTAATTTTTTCCTTTATTACTATCTGTATAAAGTTTAAATTTATGAAACGAAAATATTACAGGGCTTGTGTCTGACACTGTTACTCTTGGCGATTTTCAAGAAAGCGTTGCCTGCTTTGCCGATCTCCATCACGTTCGACTTGATGTTCTACCTTATGCCACAAGTGGTAGTTGCTCCTTTCGCGGATAGCTTAGCGAGCGAACAAGTATTCATCTAGTGATTATTTTCTTCTCCAGGCTGAACAGATATGGATGCTTATCGAGTCATTCGTCACCCTGGTGATGAAGGTGAGGGAGCTCGATGGGCGTGCAGAGCGCGGCAACAACTAGCGGATGGAAGTCCCGGGCGAACGGATGACGGAAGAGTCGTACGCGACTTTAAGCTGGAACCAGCCGCCCGCGAAGTTTAAAGCCGAAAGGCGGTTCCGCGGGCGGTGTATTGGTTCGAGAGAGGGGTTTTTTGGTTTTAACATTATGGTTTACAGCCGAGTATATACATCACTTTATGATACAAATTTTTAAATTGCAATTACTATAAACACGAACATATTTCTTGCGCAAATTACTTAACCTATTTTTATAAAAATACTACTGATTAACAAAGTCGATGTACTACATGAAAAGAAAATCTTGTAAAAACTTTAGGACAAGTTTATGGGTTTTAAGATATCAGGATAGCGATTTCATATAATTTTTTAAAACTAGAACTACCAAATCGAATGCGAATGATTATAATTAAATGAATTATATAAAGAAAAAGAGCAAATGCAGAATAAGAAAACAAAAGAATAGTGTTTTATTGTATAAACAATCTTTGTGAGATTCACAAATGGTATATAAATCAAATTTTAATCTACATAGTCAATCACCTATCACTCCATGCTTCTTAACATGCAATATTCCATGACATTATTTATTCAATATAAAGTAAAAATAACACTTACATGTATAGTGTTTCCTACTAAAGTTATTAAAAGCTTCCTAATTATTTATTTCTTTACAATTTTCAAGCGGCGATTCATGGTTTCAAGACTCTGCTATCCCAGCTACACACACGTACACGCTTTAAACTTAGACCACACTTCACATCAACGTTATTATGCTTCGCATACGCAAACATGTAATGCACACTGACAACTGCGCGCATGGTGCCAGTAAAAATTCTACTAGACTTTCAAGCACAGTCCCAGAATTTTTCGTTGACTTGTATGGCAGGTATTCATCTCTTTCTTGCCAAATTATTCTATCCAAATTCTTTTAAAATCTGAAGCACTTTTTAGAAGAAGTATTTGCATTTCTATAATTTTTTCAAAAACTATACAATAAAATTAGAAAGAATTTTGTTCTTTTACTGTGCTTCAATTCATCCAGGACATTCTTTCTTTTCTTCGATAAAGTTCTAGGCTTCTTCATGAAAAGTATATACGATTTTAGGAAAAATTTGCCCTGTCCAAAAGTCGAGGACTGTCATGTAAATTTCTCAGTACATTTTTTCCGTGTAGCCTAACCGATTTCAAGTGTTGAGAATACGACAATCTAAAAATGAAGAGTTTGTCAACTTAACTCAAATCAGACAACCTGCAACCCTTCAGAAAAACTCAGCTTCGAATTTCAAATATAAAGAATAACACAACCTCCACGAACTGAGCAGAAAGGATTTAAGGAGAACATCTTAATAGACCACCTAGCGGTAATTACCCATAATTAATCATTATTCCAATCTCCTTGGTACTTATTAATGATCAATATCGTAATATAATAAAAGTTTTCCAACTAATAATTTATTTCCTTTCTGACTTTATCCTCATCCCATAGAAAGGATCCTTCTGATCCTTACATAAAAGGAAAAAAATACCTAACCGCGCAGGAACCGAAATATCTTTAAAACCTTATCAGTTACTTTTTCTGATAGTAATCTTATATTAAATAATTTGAAAATTATTCACCGGTATTAGCCAAAAAGATACGCTGCATCAAAAGAAAATCGTGATCTAGCAGGGATATTCTTAGACAAGGTTTATCTCTAATAGATATTATTTTTAAAAAATAATTAAGTTTCAAATAATTCTGCGCACAGTTTACTTTTTTGCGGGATATATTCAATTGTTGTTCATGTGGAAAAGTTACTTTTTTTTCAACTTCGATTAGATCTGGACCCAAGAAACGATCAGCGCTAGGGACTGAGAGCCTTCTGTTGTCTTCGATTGTGTAAGGTTGATAAGAGATAATTCTTTTAGTGGAATGCAATTTACTTTCAGAACTACTCCTTGATATGTCTTCCCCTCTGTAATTAAAGTTGACAATAATAAAGTTGTTTTAGGGATACAGCGCCAATTTACCCGACCAAATGAGTAATCTCTTTTATAAAATTAAATTACCGGATGAAAACCAGTTGGGACGGCTTGATCCTGAGAATTAGAGTGTTCTAGAGCCTCGCAAAAATGAGCTTTTCTTGGTTCTTGTAAGGTTTTCTTCATCATTCGTCGATAGAAACTTAGTTCACTTTGATCATCCCCAGACGCAAAGAGAGAACCTTGACTATGAACGTCGGTGAGATTTCGTTTGAGCCAGTGATCCCAGATCGTGGGAGCTGGCGGCCCCCACCACGCTCCCATGTGGGAGCACACACAATCAAGCGCGCCGTGTCGGTGTGTCCCCCACTTCCTCGCTTCGATTTCACGCTTTCGTCTGTTGAGCCAAGATCGAAAATTATGTTTCTGTCGACTTCGTGTCAAAGTGGCGCGAAGCAGACGACAAATTTAAAATCTCCAAATTTATCATTTAGGATATTACCTTTCTTTCTTTGATATTTCCAAAAACATTCACTTAAAATGAATATCTAAACATTTTATTTTAAATTTTAGGATGATTTAAAGACTCAAAAGATGATTTTCTATTAAAATTTAAACTCAATAAATTTTCAGATTCGAAACAAAATATCAATTTCAATATTTTTTAGCTGTGCAAATCAAATAGTTCAATTAGAAAATTATGTAGAGAATATTATATATTAAGGAATGGTAAAATATGATATTGTAGTTTAAAAAATAAAATATTAAAATACTTAAGTAATACATAAATTATATCTAGTTATACACTCGAAATTATACGATAGAGTTTCTTCTTTGGTATGAGGCAACATTGAAAAAAATTTCATTCAAATAAAATACTCAGAAAACTTTTTAAAATACGTAATATTATTCACATATGAATTTTATTATAAAACTGTGAATAAAAGGTTTCAGTATTCAAAAAACCAAAATCACATCTAAATTTGCATACGAAATTACACTTTACGATTTCTCTTATATGAAATACAAATATTTATTTCAAGTAAAATAGTTTTTAAAAAATTTTGTAGTACGTGAATCGACTATATCAATTAAAAAATTAAATGGAAAATATTTTATTTAAAAAAAATAAGTAATAAGAAATTAAGGTTAAAAATCTACTTTCTTAATTACATGGTGATAGTAGATAAAAATGTTCTCATTTTACGTTTTAGTGGCTTATATGCATAGACTTTTCAATGAAAAAAAGCAAACACATAAGCAAAATTTTCTAATTGATGCAGTTGATCAAATTTATAAAACCGAAACATGTTTTAATTAATATATTAATTTAAAGCTTCAAAGATTTATTAACTTAAAATTTTACTTGGAATTTTCCAAGAATTTCACATAATCTCAAAAATGTTTATATTAGGCGAATGCTTTTCAGATATCAATAAAATTCCGTAGTCAATAAATGTTAAAAGTTTCAAGTTAAGGTATTGATTGGAAATTTAGTAGCTTTTTTAGTTAACTATTTTAATCAGAAAATTCTTCATTTTCGTAGATTTTTTCAACTTTTTAATTAAAAATTTATGCATAGGCCACAAAAACGTGAGGTGAAAATTTGGAATCATCAGCCACAATTTCTAGGCAACAGAAAATTTAATTCGATTGTGGTAGGGCCCTAGCTGTTTTGCCCTGTCATTAATCAGGTGCTGATCCATTTTTTCAAAAATATGCAATAAGACGAAAGCGAAAAAAAATAGTTCTAATTATATAATATATAACATTGTATGTAAGATTGTAGCCAAATCTAAAAAATATTTCTTTGAATGCCATGTATAAATAATCTTTTTTCAGAAATTTGGAAAAACATGTCGTCCTAATTATATAATGTCCGTAAATTAATAGTATTCAATAACGATCGTATTAGAATGATCAAGGTAATTGGCTGATATGCAGCAAATGCGAGTTCAAACCCCTGTACATCTAAAAATTTTTTTAATCGATTTTATCGAACAGCTAGGACCCTACACAATCGAATTAACATTTTTGTTGCCTAGAAATTGTAACTGGTGATTCAAAATTTTCACCTCACGTTTTTGTGGCCTATGCATAAATTTTTAATTAAGAAATTGAAAAATCTACGAAAATGAAGAATTTTCTGATTAAAATAGTTAACTAACAAAGCTACTGAATTTACAATCAATACCTCAACTTGAAATTTTAAACATTTATTGACTATGGAAATTTATTGATATTTGTAAAAACATTCGCCTAATAAAAACATTTTTAAGATTATATGAAATTTTTGGAAAATTCTCAGTAAAATTCAAAGTCAATAAATATTTGAAGACTTAAATCAATATATTAATTAAAACATATTTTGGGTTTGAAAATTTGATCAACTGCATCAATTAGAAAATTTTGCCTTTGTATAAAGCATTTCTTTTTTTCATTAAAAAGTCTATCGTATAAGCCACTAAAACGTAAAATGAGAACTTGAAATTGGAAAAAATGTACTGAAGTTTTATATATACATAGAAACAAAGTTTTCTTAATATTATAGAGCTCAACTGAATTTTCAAAAAATATATCTTAAAAACTACCAAACTGTAACAGAACTTTTATAAAATTATCATAAAATTGTGTAACTGTAACTGAGTATCAATTGCATGTGGATGAATTTTCAGTTGCATGTGAGTGCATTGAACTTCAGTTACCAAAACGTAAAATTATTCCTATTACAAGTATCAGTATTTCCAGGTCCTGGGAAATTGCGGTAGAAAATTCTAACAGTGTAGAATTCGTATTAGCAATTCTAAGCTAATTTTCATAAATAATTCTTTGTAATTTTATACTACATATGTACTTACATCTATATCATCAGTGGCATTTAGACACAAATATATACTACTTTTTAGTTGATTTACATCAGAGTTATGTGCTAGAAATTTATTTTTATTCCTAAGGAAGTTTTTAGATAATTTGCCAATGTTTTCTGTAAAATTTTATGTAAATTTTCTCACGATATTTTACATTTTTAAGTTTATTCCAAAAAAGGGATATGCAATATTTTATCCACTGTTTTAAAATATTAGAAATAAAGATCACTGATGAGGACTCCGATTAGATTTGGAATGTTTGAAAGTATGTGACTTCCTGAGTTATCATTTCTGGACCCTAAAGCCAATTATTAACAACAACATCGTATAGAATTTTCATCTACTATCACCATGTAATTAGGAATGCAGATTTTTAACCTTAATTTCTCATTTAAAAAAAAATATTTTCCATTTAAATATTAAAGAATTTGTAAATCTTTCTATGGAAAAAAAGACGCTTTCGACTGCGCTGGAATTTGAGCCCAGGTCTTTCGATTGCCGGTCGACTGCTCCTAATTAATTTGAAATCAATTTTCCATTTAATTTTTTAATTGATGTAGTTGATTCACGTACTACAAAATTTTTTAAAAACTATTTTATTTGAAATAAATATTTGTATTTTATATAAGAGAAATCGTAAAGTGTAATTTCGTATGCAAATTTAGATGTGATTTTGGTTTTTTGAATACTGAAACCTTTTATTCACAGTTTTATAATAAAATTCATATGTGAATAATATTACGTATTTTAAAAAGTTTTCTGAGTATTTTATTTGAATGAAATTTTTTTCAATGTTGCCTCATACCAAAGAAGAAACTCTATCGTATAATTTCGAGTGTATAACTAGATATAATTTATGTATTACTTAAGTATTTTAATATTTTATTTTTTAAACTACAATATCATATTTTACCATTCCTTAATATATAATATTCTCTACATAATTTTCTAATTGAACTATTTGATTTGCACAGCTAAAAAATATTGAAATTGATATTTTGTTTCGAATCTGAAAATTTATTGAGTTTAAATTTTAATAGAAAATCATCTTTTGAGTCTTTAAATCATCCTAAAATTTAAAATAAAATGTTTAGATATTCATTTTAAGTGAATGTTTTTGGAAATATCAAAGAAAGAAAGGTAATATCCTAAATGATAAATTTGGAGATTTTAAATTTGTCGTCTGCTTCGCGCCACTTTGACACGAAGTCGACAGAAACATAATTTTCGATCTTGGCTCAACAGACGAAAGCGTGAAATCGAAGCGAGGAAGTGGGGGACACACCGACACGGCGCGCTTGATTGTGTGTGCTCCCACATGGGAGCGTGGTGGGGGCCGCCAGCTCCCACGATCTGGGATCACTGGTTTGAGCAGGTTGTCGCCACAAATTGACAAAGTAGAGCCCTCTGGGAAATAGATGCGATGGTTCCTCTCAACACCTGAGAAGGGAATAAGAAAAGTTACCCTTTTTTTGAGAAAAATTCTCTGTATCCCTCAAGTAGTCGACGGACATCAATTTTAGCGTCCGTAGAAAAAAGCTTTAACTTATCACCCACACAATAAAACTTTCAACCTGTTTGACGTTGTGATAACTTTGTTACAAATGTCGTGACTTAAGGACGTTCAATCTAATTTTGTCCTCAGATTTTTAATTCCATTTATTAGAATAAGTGAATCTTTTTCTATGCCCGGCGGATACTGCTTTTGGTGAATACTTCTGAATTCCACAACGCAAACTTGGATCAAAGCTTTTAATTCTTTTTAATTCAACATTTTTTCTCTTTTTTCGGATAATTCATGAGTGCTTGATTTAATTTTCTACATCACATAAGAGTAAACGGATTGTAAAAGCAGACGTCTTTTTGTTTGAGCCAAAAATTACGAGAAGTAGTAATTTTTCTCATAAAAAAGATATAACATTTTCATAAAAAATATAATCTTCAATAGAAGCTGCCGTGATATTGATCGGCCATGAAACTCCACACTGGCACTTGAACTATTATATAGTACATAATCACAGATACTGGCTAGCACCCTAAAACGCTTGGAATCCTAATACATAAGATTGTATGTATATCTTTTGTACTTTTATATAAAGTTAGACTAAGAACGTTAAGTGAAGATGGTTAATATATTACTGAAAAGAAATACGTAACGAAACATTCGATTTCCAGAAATGCAAGAGCACTTTGTGCACAGGAATACCAAAGCAAAGAATAGCGCGACAAATAATGTCGGTGCGTTGACGACGAGGTTAAATTATTATTTATCTTATATCGAGAAGACAAATTTACGAAATTGGCTGTATGACGATATTTTTAATCGTCACTACGCTCTATATTATGCGTTACGGAATGATTATTGAATTAAGTTTACTTTCAAATTGCATGATGTATTTAATAGAAAATTGAATTCTTGTTTACCGTGAAAAGAAATAGTTTCTTTTCAGAGATATTATCGTTATGATTATGGTTGCTATGAGAATGAACCCTGGGTCATGTAAGTAATATTATTAATAATTATTACAAGTTTTTCTTTCAAGTAGGCTAAAAGACAAGAGCCATAATCATTTTTAGTTTATTGTCGTTTTGTAACGATAATAATAACTTTGTACCTGCTTACCTTGTTTTCTGACATTTTTAACATCACACTCCCGCACCCCTGGTAAGAAGGTTTGCTTTGAAAAGAATTGATGAATTCCTACGTTGAATGTTAGTGATTATTATTCAATTATTTTTTATTATTTTTTATCTTGAGGCTTTTAACTCTATTTATCGGAATAAATTAACTCTTTAAGTGGATCCGTTTCTATAATGCCCAGCGGCGACAGCATTTTATGAATACTTTAAGGTTCCACAAGGAAAACGTCAGATTAGAATTATTTAATCTCTTTAAACTCAGAATTTTTTCTGTTATTAATTACTGTTTTTCGGATAATTAATTAGTGAAGAGTTTATAGAAACACAGTATTAGTCATCTAACGTCGTCACGATTCACTTTCACTCATATATCGAGAATCAAATGTTTTTGAAAGAATTCTTTTTTCGGTATTTTATAATTTTTGTACAGATAGAGTTTATAAAATTTTCGAAATTTTTTGGTGTTTTCGAAGCAAACAATAAAAGTGTTTCTTTTATTTTTAGTTATGCCTTACATCTTCGAAAGTCATTGAAAAAGATTGAATATTAACTTGTTCAATTTCTGCTCACGGATTTGAAAGTAGCGAACAGAAAAGGGGAGGTTGCAGCATATTTGTACAATAGTAACGAAATGTTATAATTTAAGCATTAATTACTAAAATAAGAAATTTCCTTTGTTATCATTTGTTAAATAAATAATTTCATCCTACTTTTCTCTTTTTATTTACCGAAGTAACTGAGTTGGATAAAACTTTATTACAAATTACACCAGTACACAATCGTACAGTCCGTCTTAATCTCAAAGAATACTATAGTTATAAAAATGTATAAAAATTAAAATACAGAATTTCTATCTTTAAAAATTTACTCTGAATTCAAATTTCATCGCATTCCAAGGTTTAGATTCACCTAGAAATTATATTTTTTAAATATATATATTTATATTATTTCTTTTGGTTGTTTTCAAGAGAATGAATATACTTCAGGTGAAGTGATTGATAAATTACTTTTTTGGAATAGATTATTTTTATGAAAAACGTCCACATTTACTTTTTTCTGCTTTTGCCTAAGGTTAGTGTATGATGTTGACTCTGCTGAGCAACTTGGACCTTCCGACGATTGAACTCCTGGATATCGTCTTCCAATTTCTTGTGACTCTCCTCCAGTTTTTTCTTTTCCTCGGTATGATCTTTTTTTAACTTATCGAACCTGCTATGCAACTATAAAGATAAAGATGTAAGGCTTGAGGAGATGATAAAGATATCGAAAATACTTAAATACAGATCTTAATCTACAAATAGTAAATAGGCTTTTATCACAATAGGACAAAAACTGTAATTCAATTAATTGATTATCTACGCAAAATTTTAGCGATTATCAAAGCTTTCAAATATTTCTCAATGGTCAATATCAAGGCTAAGGAGATAATGATAGAGTTATCATAATTTATTTTTACCTCTTTTTCGGCCTCTTTCAACTCAGCTTCCGCGTCTTTCACACGAGCCACAAACATTTGTCTCATTTCATCTTCCTTCTGTTGAAGCTCTTGCAAATGAGTAGAGCGCTTGGCTTCACAAGTTTGTTGGAAACTAACAGGCTTATTTTCGCTGTCCACATCACTGAATCCCATCTGAACACAAATATAACTAATTTATTTAAATCTGTTAAAAACAGAAAAACTCAAAAAGCTCCAATGCATTTTTCCTCACCTCTTCTAGTCGCTTTTTACGATATAATTCATAGTGACGACAGTGTGTTTTCTCCCTCATGTCTTCCATATTGGTCCTGATAAGCATTTCTCGCAGTTTAACAAAATCGCAGTGCGACTCGTTTTCCACTTAAATTAGTAATTTCATTCTTTAAGTTAATAAGCAAAAATTTTTATAAAAATGAAAGTGTAAGAAAAATTGAAAAGAAATACCTTGAACTGTGCCCCATGGATATTGACGGGATCTCATCATTTTATTTCCAACTCGAACAAAGTCTGTACTACCAACAACTGCAAAAGGTACGTGAGCATTCATAGAAGTGTTTACGTCAGCTACACTTTCGTCATCAGTTGGAAATTGATAAATGTGAACTCCATTGTTTTGTAATTCTGATATTATTTTAGTCTGAAAAATATTAAAATGTTTATTTTGAAAATAACCATTAGGGTAGCACAAAAACATTAAATTTTGAATAAATACGAAATAAGTTGATACAATTTTTTTAAAGTCATAAAAAAAATAATAGTAATTAACAACACTATAGTGGTATATAAACTATCTTGAATTACTGTGAAAATTGAATTTGAGACTTTTGTGTAAAACTAGTATTTGTCTCGATTCATTCAAGACTTTTTTTATTAATGCTTTAACTCTTTTGAGCGATCAATAAGTATGGCCCGATTTCGCTTAAGTGTATACAGGCATCATTTTTCAGTTTAAATTTCAATTCACGTTTGATAAAATTTGCCTTTACAAATCCCACATCCCAAAATTATGAGAATTTCGAGTTCAACAAAAACAAAATTACAGGTTGAAGTCTGTTTGGAGTTCTGACCTTAAATTTTTGTAATTCAGTCTTCGAAATTGTGTCAGCCTTAGCAATGATAGGAATTACGTTTACTTTAGTGTCCAGTTTCTTCATGCATACCAAGTCGAGGGATTTCAATCTATAAAAAAATTAATAAAAATCATTTGTTTAAAATTGTTTAGAATATTCGGAAAATTATCGGAATTCTTTTACTGATAGCAAATATTTATTTACCCATGCCCAGTAGGACAAATAAAGTAAAGACAAACGTGAGTACGACTGTCGTGGTAGGTAGACAAAGAGCGTTTAATCTTGAGTTCTTCTTGTAAATAAGCCTCAAATTGAGCATCTATATAGTCCACAACTGCTTTAAAACTATCCTCCTTGTTTATCTGATCACCATATCCAACCGTGTCTACAATCGTAAGTTTCAGTCTAACATTGCTCTCTTGCAATTCGTAGGTGTGCGCCTTCAATTTTACTGCAGGTAAATTGTGAGGACTTGGGCTGGATTCAAAACTCGTGTTGAAAAGCGAATCCATAAGCGTCGACTTTCCAAGTCCCGTTTCTCCTATACAATAAAAAGAAATATACAAATAACATTATTATTAACTCAAACTCGAAGTACAACTCAAAAAATGTAACTATTCATTTTCCAAATATTTATGAATTTGTAAAAATACCAAAGACGTATGAATCAATACATTTCGATTCAGGTATTATTCACATTTTGGACTTGTATTGACACCTAATTAATAATTAAAGATACATTTTGATCTTGATAGTTGGCTTTAGGGTCTAAGCTTAATAAAAAACTTAAAGTTTTGCGTAATCAGACATTCCGGCTGCAATTGGAGCTTAAATTTTTGCTTAAATAAGTAAGTGTAAAATTCTGCCTAGCTTTCTGCACGAAATTGCACATTAAAATTTCTTTGGCATATAGTAGAATTTGTAATAAATTAAGATATTTCATACATTAGATAGGGAAAGATTTTATAAAAACGTAAAATAATTTATGTATAGAGTACAATTTGGAAAAAAATGATTAGAAAAACTTGGAAAATCTGCGTAGCAACATCTCGAAGATCGTACAAATTGTTAATATGGACAAATAAATATGATTGTTGCCTATGTACATGAATAAAGTCCAAATTTATATATATATATATATGTGCAAAAATTTTCAGTTTATACCAAAGAAATATTACTGATCTATTTTTATTTAGCTCCACACCAAAAGAAATTATGTGTACAAGTACATTTGATGTAGATTTGTAACAATCAACTTTATTTATCCATATCAACAATTTGTGCAATCTTCAAAATGTTGCTAGGCAATTTTTCCAACTGATTTCTAATTAGTTAATTCTTTCACATCTTTAGTGTATACTAAAGAAATCCTATTGTCAGAAAATTTGTTTGGGTCAAAATTACGGTAGTATCTATCTTCGCTTACATTATTTTACATTTTTATAAAAACGTTCCTTATCTAATAATGTATATGAACTTTTGTTTTATTTATTCCAAATTCTACAGTATTTCAAAAGAAATTTAAAGTACAATTTCGTGCAAAAAGCTAGGCAGAATTTTACACTTACTTATTTAAGCAAAAATTGTTGGTTTTTGAAAGTAATTTCTCAGAGAAATTTTATTCTGATGATATGTTATTTTAAATTTGCTTTACACAAATAAATATTTACTAAGGTATTTTATATTTAGTATTTAAAGAATTTAAAAATCTTTCTGTGGAAAAAATGACGCTTTCGACTGCGCTGGGATTCGAGCCCAGGTCTTTCGATTGCCGGTCGACTGCTCTGACCACTGAGCTACACAGGCGTCCGACATCTCCTTCTTCACAGGAAGATCTCCTTATATCGCCTATCAAACTCAACTAATTAATTTTATATTTAGCCTCATAAAAAAAAATACTTCACGTGTGAAATAATATATAAATTTCGACACAATTCATGTAAATTTGCAACAATCAATTTTATATGTTGTTAATTATACGACTGCAGAATCTATCCGCGCGTAAAATATTTTACGTTTTTTATGAAAACGTCCACAATCGAATATTATACAAAAAAAAATTAATTTTTAAAACTCTACTTTATACCAAAGAAGTTACAAATTTATAATTTTATATACAAAGTTAGGACAATTTTACACCTACATATTAAAACAATAATTTTCAGTTTATTAAAAAGAAGAATTTCACAAAGCATTTCATTCTCACACATTTCGTGTAAATTTTGAATAATCAATCTCATTTGTTCAAGTCTTCTAATTCACTGTGAAAAAACATGTCAAATTCTTTCTACTTCTTGTTGTAAAATATTTTATATTGAAATAATTTCAAGTTTTTATTGATTCATATGTGAAAACGAAAATTACAAAATTCTGGATGAAAGAAACTTTAAGTTAGCAAAATTGTTTTATAAATTCTTTTAGATTTAGAATAAATCATTGGTGAGGGCTCCGATCAGAGCTGAAATGTCTCATTAAGTAAAAATTCAAGTTTTTTGTTGACCCTAGACCCAGATATTAACATCAACATATATATTCCTTCCATTTCAATTTATTATCAAACTCAAAAAGTAAAAGGTTTTAAAAATTGTTTATAAATATATTTTTTCAGAAAATAAATCATTCACAGAATAAATACCGTTAGTGGTATATTCTCTTCAAATACTTACCAATACACAAAATATTGAACACGAATCCATTCTGAACAGATTTATTCACCAACTGATCAGGCAAACTATCAAATCCAACGTGACCAGATAACTTTAAATTCCTGACAAAAGCCTCTAACTGCAACAGAAAATCATCCATGTCTATTTTGGTCCGTATTAAATTAAAATAGGAAGTTAACAGTATTTCTCCCCTAAAAAGAACACAAATAATCGCTTATTGCTCATAGCCGGATGCTAAAGTGTTCTGTAAGTACCAACGCCCTTTTTATTGCTTCGACAAACTCAGTTCCCATTGCGAATTTTCAAGAACCGTTAATCAATCGAATCTCACATTTCCAAAACATGCATTTGCAAGAAAAAACATCTCAAAAATTTACAGAAATACTTTAAAAACTTGTAAAATTGCACCCACCTTCGCACGTTCGACATCAACAGCCGCCATCTTGAACGCGAAAGTCAAATAATCTGGGGACTTGAGTTTAGAAATTTTTCTAGGGAAATTTTGAGTATTTGGACTGAGCCGACTGGGCACAATCAGAAATTTAGATTAGGCACCCAGTCGCAAAGATATTATAAACCTAGATGCGGCGAGTGGCCTCGGAGTGGGAGAACGATATATATAGAACATCACTCTTTCTTGGGTATCGAGGTGCTGCCCTCTTCACAACTTTCAGCCGTTTCCATGGCGACGCGTGTTTCTCGCAGTGTCTTCTGAATTCGAAAACACGGAGATGCTCGAAAATCTTCGGGAGACTTCGGCTCTCTCCTTATTTTGTCTATATATAGCATATACGAAATAAAGTAAAAGCAAGCGTTCCCTAACTTTCTGAGTTTCTGCGATTTCTTCGATTCGATGTCTCATGCATCTCGTCGTCTGCTCGCCCGGTGACTTCTGTTTACAAAATTTGACAGCTGACAAATTTTGTAAAAAGTCTTAAATAATGTTGATGACGTGAAATAAATTTTATGAATTTCAGGAAATGTAAAATAATTCTTTCGAGTGTGTGATCTGCAAGGACTATTTATTCGATACTATTTGTTTGTAGAATTTAAATGCAGAATTTGAGGTTGGGTTCATAACCTGTTGTATTCAAGTAGTTTTATTTTTTAACATTCTTTGATTTCACTCAATTGATTTTGAATATTATAAATTCAGAACGTTAATTAATTGCATTTTTATGTAAATTTTAAAAATAATAATCATTTTTAATTAATAAATACTGTCATAATTACCTTTCTTGTAATTCTATTTTATTAGAATATAAAAACACTCCTTTAAAGATAAAATGTGGAAACATAGCTTCAAGTTTGCTTACATAGGAAAAACTTTGCAGCCGACCCGAAATTTATGAAATAACTAAATAAATAATTACTTACAGGAAATAACTATTTAATATTCATTCTTACCTATACCTTATGGTAATAAAGTACATCTATGAAGGGAAAAATTGTTACTGTCAATATTTTTGGTCGAAATGAGAAATTGAAATTTTGAGTTTAGAATTTAAATCCAGTACTCTTACAGTCTTGCAAATGAAAATTAAATTACAGTTATTGAAATTTACAAAAGTACAATGTAAATCAGATGAATTAATGATACAATGATCTACAAATGAAAGGAGTTATAAAATCTTTTGAAATCAAAATTTTTTTAATTTTCAAAGGCTTTTTTAAGGCTATAAGTGCTTTTTACAAGTGATTAATTAAAAGCTTACAAGAAAATCATAAGTGGACAGATTAAAAAATAATGAGGTATTGAAAATTGCTTAATAGTAATATTTCCAATTTTAAATTGAATAAGTTGGGAATATTTAAATAAAAAGATCTACGCAAATAATTATAGTAGTTCCTCTTTACAAAAATTTTAATTGCAAACAATACCAATTGTAAAATATCCTCGATTTTCAAGCGTTTTTAAAATAAATCTATATAATTTAAAGTAATTTTAGTTATATATCGAAAAAAATTGAAATAGTCCTCGGGCTTTAGAAAACTAGAAAATTTATTCATGGAAATCATTTCAAATTGCATTTAATGAAATATTTTAAATGAAACAATTATTTTTTGTGCCCTCTTTTGAGGATATTGTTAGAATTTCCTTTTCTCACAATTTTACTGGGAATTCTTATATAAATCAGGATCACCTTCGGTAAGTACGCTTTATTTCACTCTCTAAATCAAAATAAGTGCACTCAGAAAAAAGATTTGATTGAATCAAAGAAAATTATTTGCTTGAAAGACTTTCTTTGATTTAATGAAATGATTTGTTTAAATGAAATAAAAATTTTTTAATTCAAACATAATGTCTTTAAACAAAATAAATATTTGTTTGAATCAAATTAATTTTTCTTCAAAACAAAGAAATTAATTCAATGATATATGGTCAAAGATATAAATTGTTTGATTGAAGGCAGAAATTTATTTGATTCGAACAAATATTTATTTGGTCCAAAGATATTTTGTTTGAATCAAAAAAATTTTGTTTCATGAAAGTAGTTTTTATCCACGAAAAGTAAACCTCAGGCAAAAATAGATAATTTTGCTTTCAAGAATAACAATATTATTATTGAAGGGCTATTTTGGAAGAGAAAAGATTAATTTCCATGAAAAAAATTTGAAATACAGAAAAATAATTTTATAAATAAATTTTATTTTTGCCCCAACTTTTTTTCTTATCGCTTCTTACCAAATTTCAAAAAATTATGCGATTCTAATAAATCATGAATCACTTTTTCAGAGAAAAGATTTCCCACAACTTAACCATTTCCAATTTTCGAAAATGAATAAATTATTATCAAATTCAGCAATTTGTTTATAAAAATTTCGTTTTGGAAAATGTTTTTTTATTGGTTTCAGCCATTAAAGAATTTATTTTTAAAAATCAGAAACGGTGAAGTTGTGGAAAATCTTTTCTCTGAAAAAATGATTCATGATTTATTAGAATCGCATAATTTTTTAAAATTTGATAAGAAGCGATAAGAAAAAAAGTTGGATCCAAAATAAAATTTAGTAATAAAATTATTTTTCTGTGTTTTAAATGTTTTTTATGGAAAATAATCTTTTCTCTTTCAAAATAGCCCTTCAATAATAATATTGCTATTCTTAAAGGAAAAATTATCAATTTTTGCCTGAGGTTTACTTTTCGTGGATGAAAACTACCTTAATGAAACAAAATTTTTTTGATTCAAACAAAACATCTTTGGACCAAATGAATATTTGTTCGAATCAAATAAATTTCTGCCTTCAATCAAACAATTTATATCTTTGACCATATATCATTGAATTAATTTCTTTGTTTTGAAGAAAAATTAATTTTATTCAAACAAGTATTTATTTCGTTTAAAGACATTATGTTTGAATTAAACAAATTTCATTTCATTTAAACAAATCATTTCTTTAAATCAAAGAAAGTCTTTCGCAAATAATTTTCTTTGATTCAATCAAATCTTTTTTCTGAGTGCACTTATTTTGATTTAGAGAGTGAAATAAAGCGTACTTACCGAAGGTGATCCTGATTTATATAAAAATTCCCAGTAAAATTGTGAGAAAAGGAAATTCTAACAATATCCTCAAAAGAGGGCACAAAAATAATTGTTTCATTTGAAATATTTCATTAAATGCAATTTGAAATGATTTCCATGAATAAATTTCCTAGTTTTCTAAAGTCCGGGGACTATTTCAATTTTTTCGATATATAACTAAAATTACTTTAAATTATATAGATTTATTTTAAAAAACGCTTGAAAATCGAGGATATTTTACAATTGGAATTGTTTGCAATTAAAATTTTTGTAAAGAGGAACTACTATAATTATTTGTAGATCTTTTTATTTAAATATTTCCAACTTATTCAATTTAAAATTGGAAATATTACTATTAAGCAATTTTCAATACCTTATTATTTTTTAATCTGTCCACTTATGATTTTCTTGTAAGCTTTTAATTAATCACTTGTAAAAAGCACTTATAGCCTTAAAAAAGCCTTTGAAAAATAAAAAAATTTTGAGTTCAAACGATTTTAAAACTCTTTTATTTTTAGATCATTGTATCATTAATTCATCTGATTTACATTGTACTTTTGTAAATTTCAATAACTGTAATTTAATTTTCATTTGCAAGACTGTAAGAGTACTGGATTTAAATTCTAAACTCAAAATTTCAATTTCTCATTTCGACCAAAAATATTGACAGTAACCAAACCTACTGCTCCTACTTTATCTGAGCACACTACTTTCTCGAGTCGTGGGTCGCGGGGAAGGTCGGAAGCACCGAAATCTCGAGTGAAATTGAAAACCGAGCCCCAGCAAAGCTTGCTAGCGAAGCAGCTCGAGCCAGCTTAGATTTTAGCCAAAACCGAAAATCACGGCGCGGTGAACTTTTTGAGAAAACCTTGGTTTTAAAAATTCATTGGTAAAATAAGGAATACAAATTTTTTAAATGAATTTTATTTTGATTATTTAATTATTTTATAATTGTTTTCATTTTTAATTAATTTAATTCCATTTATTTTAAAAGAACCCCAACATCTTAAAATAATGATTAATATGCGGCGAGGATTTACTTCGTTGAATAAAAAATTATGTAATAAAAATTTTGTTCAAAGAACAAAATCGTTTATTTATTGAACCAAATTTTTTAGTGAATCTATCTAATATTTTACATTCAATTAAAATAAATATTTGATTGGATATATTAAAGAAAAATTTGGTGAGTCATACATTAACCAAACTGTCCGAAACAATAATAATAATATAAAGTAACATAACATTTTTTTTTTAATATTTACATTAAAATGTAACAAATGTAACAAATTAAGTAATTTATTAGGTATAATTTCTGTTAGAAAGTTTTATTTTTATTTTTTTAATTCTCTTTAAATATTGAAAAACGTTTATAATAATTTATTTGCAGCATTTGGCATAGTTTTAATGAAATTAATATAAATTATTCATATTTTTTTGATGAGACAAAGTTTCCCAAAAAGAAAAGCTGCTGAATATATTCAGAAATCAGTTAGCATTTATTGTACATAAATCAATTCATTTGAGTTTTTTTGAAAAACATTGATCTATTTTTTTTCAGAAAAGTGTGGAATTATCACTTTTTTAATAAGAAAATACAAGAACCCAGCCATAAATTACAATGAGATTTTATAACATTCTGACTAGTGTGAGTCAAACAAATATTTTAGAAATTACAAATTATTGAGCTTCGGACAACTTTCTTCTTTAAATTTTCAAAAAAAATTTCTGTAAACATTGAGCTTAAAAAAAGACGGTGTTACTTTACCTTGAAAGCAATTTAGTTTACACAGTTGTTTTTCCACAATTTTGAATTTATCAAAAAAATAATAGTGCCGAGACGTAAAGAAAATTAACACTGACGTCTGTGCACTATTATTTTGTTGAAAAATTAAAAATTGTGGAAGAACAACTGTGTAAACTAAATTGCTCTTATGGCAAAGTATCACATGCTCTTAAGTCTAAATTTTCAATTAACTAATTAATTAAAAATTTTATTTTTAAAATTGTAATTATTAATTTGAATAATATTTGAAAAGAATAAAAATCCTGGAAACTAGAAGTTGTTCATAATGAAAAAAATCTGCGCGCAGCTCGCTTCGCTCGCAAGTTTGAGCGCGCCTAGGGCGCGTGACTTGATCGTCGTGCTTCGCGCTCCGTTCTTGTGCTCTTCACATACATTCAAGTTTATTTATTAAAATTTGATACTAAAGCTCAAACCAATTTTATAATAATATTACAGATGATGTGAATTACATATTTTATCAAAGTCACTCAATTTCTTTTTGAATTTAAGTGAAACAGGAAATTCAATTTACTTAAGGCTATATCAGCCTTAAGGAACACATTCTCATCATGACGCTCGCGCTTCGCGCTCGATTTTCTGTATACATTTCGGTAACTTTTTAATAAATTACATGATTAAAATAATTTATTTTCTTCCAAATCTCTCAAAAAGAAAAAACAATCGTAGACTTTATTTAAGGAAACGATTTTGCAGAACAACGCTTATTTCGTATCACATATTTTGGTGAAAAAAATCGAATTTTTTTAATATTAAAAATTAAAACATAAAATATACATCCTGTCCCGAAATGTCTTAATGAGAATTTGTAGACTTCATTCAGGCAAACAATTTTCCATCTAAACGTTTTTTTTGTATCTCACATATTTTGTCTAAAAAATGGAATTTTCGAATTTTAATCGTATTTTTTGGAATTGAAACGAAAAATATATGTTTTATTAGAAACTATATCAGACAAAATTTGTAGATCTTTTTGAAACGAACAATTTTGTATTCTTACGTTTTTTCGTATTTCACATATTATTGTTAAAAAATTGAATTTTGGATTTTCAATAGTTTTTTTTAAATTAAAAAGAAAAATATGCATCTTATGGAAAAATGTTACAATTTAAATTTGAAGGTCTTTATGTAGTAAATAATATTGTATTATAACGTTTTTTCGTATCTCGTATAATTTAACTGGCAAATGGAATTTTGATATTGACTTTTTTCTAATTTGAATATGCTGTAACATTTCTAATTTTGATTTAATCAAAAAATGTTATCAGGATAATTTGTAGAGATTTATGAGCACTATCAAAAACCAGTATTGAAATTTCTGATTTTTTCAAAAAGTTATTTTCAAAAATACAAAAGTAGTGCTCAATCCCTCAATTTTGATTGGATGTGGCTGGTTAACGAAGTTGTCTTACTTTTTCGGCTCCGATAAAGTGTGCCAAAGCTCAATTCAATCTGATAATCCTATCGAGAGTTATGCCGCACACGGCCTACTACAAACAGACAGACAGACATTTTCGTAAAAACCGTTTTTTCTGACTCAGGGGGTCTCAAAACGTAAAGATTTGATGAAAATTTCGTATGTCATTTTTCAAATAAAACCAATAAGTACCTTCTCATCCATGATGAGAATGTAAAAAAAAGAATTAAAAATACGAAAATATGAAAATAAAAAATTAAACTTTTTAAAAATAAGAAACTAATTCTCTTTCGATTGCATACATGTTCAAATTATAATAATTAAATATTGGTTTTTCATTCATGTACTTATCTTCCACTGACAGAAAGTTAATTTAGCAATGCATGTTCACTGTAACCTATTTCAATATCAAAATGATACTATAAAGCAAAATAAAATACACATAAAGTAACATTGAAACACTTTACACGTCGCTCTTCCTTGCTTTGTTTACCAATTTTTAATTTTCTTCAATATATATAATTTAAATTTAAATTTTTAAAGCGCGCTTTCTGTTTTATTGTACCTCAGCGGGTGGAGGGGATTGGAGGGAGATACATTTAGCGCCTCTATAATGCTTTCGAGGAACTAATTTGGTCTAATCATACGGTTTGGTGAGAGGCAAGAGGGGACCGGGAAAAACACGCCGAAAGCGACGTCTACATTTAAGTCTACCGAACTATAATTGGCCGCATCTAGGTTTCTTTTTGCCAATAGTGACCGAGCGTTCGGCGGGAGGGGATAGAAGAATCGGTCGCCGCGCTCGCAGTGGCGAAAAGTGAAACTTATGGGTTAAATATCTGTACGTTTTGTTATAGCAAAATTCAATAACAATGGGTTTTTCACGTTGTATAGTTAACTGTAAAAATACAGCTTCGAATAGCAATTACAAATTTTTTCGATTCCCAGATACCACACACAAAATACAGCAAAGAGTTCAATGGATTTCTGCAATAAGACTCATATTGTTAAAGCAAAAACTTTAACGATACCCAGTCAGAAGAAGATAAAGAATAAATGTTTCAGTACGGTAGCCAAGGACTATGCTGAGATAAATCATTGAGTGGAGAACCCCAAGAGTTGGGAACAAGAAGACGTTATTTTCAAGGCTACGAGTCACTGTAAGAAGAGGAATAACTTTTGGACTTGGCTGGAGTTAGTTATGGCACTTTTGATTTTTTGTTAGAAAGAACACTCGTACCATCAGATAACTGTAAATCTAGTCGAAAGAATTCTAATCCTAAACTCCATAATTAAATTGTTCAAATCTGGTTATATTTTTGATTTACTGAAAAAAATCTTTCCTACTGAATGTATATACATATACAGAAAATAACTACAGTACCGGTCATAATTGTCAGGCCACCTGTTTTTCTATAATTGCTTAAATTATCCTAATTTGAATTATGTAAGTGAAGAAAATTTTTCTCTTAATTAAATTTAAAGCTATCATAATTATTTATAAAATGAGCCCAGCATGAATTCGTTTTATTAAATTTTGAAGAAGTTATTGCAGAAATAGTCAAGATTTCAATGCTTTCTTGAAATTTAAATAACTTTCAAATTAATCAAGATTTTTTAATGTTCTTGGACTAATTTTAAAGCTAAATTTCTACAAAATCGATCAAAATTGTTGGAATTGATGTATAATTTTTTTCTTACATACTGCACGAGGCTATAGTTCAAATAAAAAAGTTTTAAAAATTCCAATATTGCATTTGCTGAGAAAAACATTTTTATAAGATATATAAAACATATAATCATGAATTTTGTATCGAATCCCCTTAAAATATATATATATATATACATATGCTCTTTATTATGATTCACCTACAGATGAAATGTTTTCGAAATTTCCCTACTTTTTTGTTACAATTTCAACTCTTTGCATTATGTAAGAAAAAAATTATAGATTTATAATGATAATTTAATGCGATTCTCTAGAATCTTAGCTCTAAAATGAGCCCAAGAACATTAAAAGATGTTGATTACTTCGAAAGTTATTTAAAATTTAAGAAAGCATTGAAATATTGACTATTTCTGCAATAACTTCTTCAAAATTTAACAAAACGAATTCATGCTGATTTCCTTTTATAAAGAATTTTGATAGCTTTAAATTTAATTAAGAGAACAAATTTTTTCACTTATATAATTCAAATTAGGATAATTTAAGCAATTATCGAAAAACAGGTGGCCGGACAATTCTGACCGGTACTGTACGAGCTAACGACCTTGCAATTGTCGTGTATACATATCGCGAACATAACCTTACATGATCGAGTCTATCTTAGTAAAATCACAATTTTCCACTGTTATATTTACTGTTTATAATTTTTATATATTGACACTCGATATTGTTAATACGATTGAACTCAAATCGGTGCTCTGTAACTGTTCTATTTTAATATATAAATTATTTTCATGCTATTTACCTAGCATTGCTGCAAAAACTTTACTCCATTATTTCGTCTGTTTCAGTCACCAGATAACGCGACATGCTTTTCTCGGTCCCTATAGGGGCGCGTGTAAGTGGAAGCGTATGATCGTTCGAGAGAGAGTAGGTCACGTTGGTGAAGCTTTCTCACTCTCCTAACGCATGCGCAGTTCTTCTTTACATTTCTAAGGCTGTGACAGGTTAGGTTGCATATTATTTTAAGCCGTTCGCGCATGCGTATCGCTTCATTAAAGAGATACTTAGATAGATCAATTCGATTCTCTTTCTTCCTTCAGTTGGAGGACACCTTACGACCAGGCCTACCTGCGCTCAGTGTGTCCAGTCTTGAAACGGGTACGTTACGCACATAACGCCAACAGCATTACGTCCGTGAGAGTGGCTGGGCGCGCACCGTAGTGTGTCTGCTGTTCGCAGTGGTTCTCTGAGATTCTCTGTTATTCTCTCCTTGACAAGGAGCCTTCAACGAGAGAGAACTCAGAGAACCGCTGCGAATAGCAGACGCACTGCGCTGCGCGCGCAACCATTCTCACGTACGTACTGCTGTTGGCGTTTTGTGTATAACGTTCCTGTTTCAAATCTAGAAACACTGCCTACGCTATCAAACGCTATGTATAATAACTCACGGGTTTTCCATGTTGGATAGGGGAAATCCAAGATGCCTACTTGCCGGAAGCCAATTAATAATGAGTGATTAAAGAGTAGTCTTCTAAAAGTTTTAAATGCTTGGAGAATTTCTCGAGAACACGAACATATTCTCGAGTATATGCTCGACCTTTTTGTGCTCTGAGTAATTACTGAGCATTTACGAGCATTTAAATTATATTCTTTTAAGCCACGTTCTGTTATGTTCCCAAGCGTTCTCAATTACTCTTTAGCACTTTTTCAGAAAAAATAGTTTGGTTCGATGTATTTTCCTGTTAGGTCCATGGTATTTATCATTGCCAATCGCCATTTTCATTAATTTTAGACTGTCTTCGGCTTAAAGCATTTAAGATTAAAACTCCTAACCAACAAAAAAATAGTTGCACGTTTACCAAAGTAGAGGACACTTAACACTATTAATCATTTTATAGGCGTAATACAATGCTATTAAAGGTATGCAGATATGATTCAATCCTTAAAAAGACTTATAAACATTAGTACCGTAAATTTTATGTTGAATAAAATTTGTGTATCCAGCGTATCACAAAAAAAAATTATACTCGAGATTCCCTCCAACGAACGCTCCTGTATACGAGCGAATCATCGTACCCTACAACGAGCATCTCATAAACCCCACTTCCCCCATTACTATGTGATGAAGCGCGTTCAAATTTAAAACAGTAATGCCCATAACAACAAATAGGGTATGGAGGGGTTCGGTCTTGTTGCAGAGAGCACTCCGAAGCTCGAGCTTCTCGTTGGAGGGAATCTCGAGTTTACACCTGATTAGACTAATTTTATATGGAAATCATAGTATTTATCTTGGGTACTTTCCATAAGCGGATTATTTTATTATTTGTACATTATTTTACACATTTAGTTATTAATTTTACAATTATTATTTTGAATAAACTTTTATTATTATTTATATAAATATAAAGATCATTTGAATGTTTAATAAACCTTCAAAACATTAGTTAAAGTTTAATGCTTTAAATGCTCATAAATGTTCTTTAAATTCTCCCTATCAGCTTAAATGCTAAAGATATTCTCAAGAGCATTTGCTCAACATACATTCTCGGGCATTTAAGAACACTACTAAAGAGTCATGGATCAATCGGAACACGTGACTAAATTATACATTTATTCGTACATGTAAGATAACTTTTTTAATTTACAAAGTATCTATCTTACAACATATCCAAAATTCAGCCAATTTGACAGGGTCCGGATTTAATGTAAAATGTGCGGAGTCCTTTGTAATATGAAATCCAAATAATAAATTTGACATTTTTTTTTGTGAGGTGATTGTTGAAATTTTTGTAGAAAATATTGAGTAAAAAAATATATAGTTTATTTCCCTATTGGTAGAATAAAAACAGATACTCGATTTCGAAAATTGATAAGAATGCAAGATGCCAAGATTGTATTGTTTATTATTGATACACGCACTAGCGTATAAAAGTCTTTTAGTTTTTTATTAACTGACCTGTGATTTGCTCATCTCAAGGGAAAAAAACTGGGAAGTAATTTCATTAGTAGAAGATAAGATTTTTCCATTCAGTTACTAAGGATCAATGTTAACTTGGACGCCATATTCACCGCCTCTATCTTTCTCTTTCTATCCTCAAATGTTTGTATCCTCCATCTTTTTCTATGGCGTCCAAGCGTCACCCGCCATCACTGATGCATAGAGAAGTTCTCGGTTACGGTAAGCTACCGTCACGGGCGGGCCAACCCGTTGTCATGCGCCTTATCGTTACCAGAATTTCAATAAATAAATTCACAAGAACAAGTTAAAAATTAATTAACTTTTTAAATAGATTCAAACTCCCCAGACCTTTTCCAATTTTTAGACAAAAGTTAGACTCTTAAATTATTAATATTTAGAAATTATTTAGATTTTCACACTTTTCTGTTTACGCCATTGGTGGGACCTTAGAAAATTAGTTTTAAGGATTAATTTAGTTTGTACAAATATTCATTAATTTTTACAATCAATTCTAGTATTTTCTAAAGTATAAAGACATATTAATAAGGTTAATTAAGTTAGTTTAAAAATTGTTTGTAAATGTAGCATTTTCCCGAACGGGCCCATTGGATACGTATGGAACGACTCAAGGGGAAGAAAAGCGCGTTGCTTACCGAGGATTGGCTCAGCGGACCCAGTCTATCGGAAAGCACGATGCATGCGGCGCGGAGGGGATGCGCAAAGCGCCGTAGCGTCTCTATTGGCGCGTGGTGACACCACCAAGTGCATGATACCCACGCATCTCGAACACCCCCATGCTTGCACCTACCCCCACACTCTTTCCCTTTGAGCCCTTCGGATATAAAAGGGGGTCCCTTCGCTTGGAAAATCAGATATAACGCTCCACTCACCACGAGCTAGATCAAGACCAAACGCCAATAAAATACCCAACACTTACTTTTCTGGTCATTATTTTCTTTCTCTCCACACTAACGGAAGCGAGGCAAGCATCTTCTCGTCGCTTTCCGTTGTGAACAAGGCGAGGCATTCTTCTCGTTGTCCCCCTCTCTCTCTTTTTACGTTAATGAGGTGAAGCATTCTTCTCGTCATTCACTCTCTCTTTTTCACTAACGGCAGCGGGGCGAAGTACACTCGAGATACCCTATAACGAAATTGCCTGTAACGAAACCTCTCTGTAACAAGCGCGTCACGCCTCCCTATAACGAGCAGACGATCGACCCCTCTTCCCCCACTACTACGGAATGAAGCGCGCTCGAATTTGAAAAAGTAATCAATGAGTTTGATGGCTTTTATCACAAATTGATGAGAAAATTATTTGTCAGTTATTGAAAAATTACATGATAGTGTAATTTTACAGTATTTGAAATAAAAAAGTTTATATTCAATTTTTCCAATCTGGAGTTTTCAATATTTTGAAGTAAAGTCGGTTATCAAACATTAAAATTGCATAGTTTTTTTTCAAATTTTGATATTTCACACATTACTGTAGATAACTAAAATTGTTCCTTTTTAAACAATAAGTATAAAACACCTGATATAAGCATAAATATTTTTATTATTATATTATTATATTTTTAGTATTTTGAGTACATACCGTCAAATAAGTTAATTCCATCTTCAATACTCACAGAAATCTTTTTTATACGGTTTTAACTATGTAAATATATTATTCACATAGCCTCACTGATAGACAGACTGCGCGCATTATATAATGCGCATAACAGCGCTTAGCAACAAGTAGGATATGGAGGGGATCCCTCTCGCGTTTGTCACAGAGAGGTTTCCGATGCTCGAGCTTTTCGTTACAGGGAATCTCGAGTGTAGCTTCTCGTCGCTTTCGTCGGGAACAAGGCGAGGCATACCTCTCGTTGTTCTCCCACTCTCTCTCTCTCTCTCTCTGAACGAGTCGAAGCACTCTTCTCGCCGTTCACCCTGTCTCTCTCTACACTAACGGAAGCGAGGCGAAGCATCTTCTCGTCACTCACTCTCTCTTTTTCACTAACGGAAGCGGGGCGAAGTAACTTCTCGTCGCTTTCGTCGGGAACAAGGCGAGGCATACCTCTCGTTGTTCTCCCTCTCTCTCTCTCTCTCTGAACGGGGCGAAGCATTTTTCTCGCCGTTCACCCTGTCTCTTTCTACACTAACGGAAGCGAGGCGAAGCATCTTCTCGTCGCTTTTCCGTTGAGAACAAGGCGAGGCATACCTCTCGTTGTTCTCCATCTGCCTCTTTCTATCTCTCCCACTCTCCAACACACCTTACCAACTTGGAAAATAATAAGAGCGAGGCGAGGCATTCCTCACGTCGCTCTCTCTCACTCTAACTGCCTCCCTCACTCCTATACCACAAAGAGGGGAACGACAACATTTTATGTGCCACCGGTGCGCAAACTCGTTTTTAGCTACAGTTAACAGTAGCGCAATGTAGTATATTGCGCTACAGAGGAATGAAATGTAAAAATTTAACTGCGCATGCGCACATAGCCATGAAACGAAGCTCAATCCTTCTTCTTATTCTTCTTCTTCTTCGTACAGCGTTAGCATCTTACTGGCAAAACCTTGTACATTTCAACTGCGCATGCGTCTACCAAAATCCATTACTACAGGCCGTGCAAACCTAATGGAAAAGTGGTGGACCGTTAGCAACTAGCGCCGCGTACAGCACTGCGCATGAACTACCATTATGTGTGCACGGTTAGTGCATATACATGCATACGTAGGTTCTTTAAATGTGTTACAAAGAATATATTCAAATAAAATTAAAAGGAAATTGAAGATTTAGCGCAAAATTGTGAAAATTTAATTCAAGAGTGAGAAGTTATGTTGATATCAACTCACTCTTTAATTACATTTACACAATTTTGCCTTAAATCATGGTTTTCTCGTCATAAATAAAAATCAAAAATATCTCTAATTTGTATTTTTATTTTCAGAAAATATAGTTGCTTAGCACATTTTGCGTTGATTTTTGTACTACAAGATAATCGAACACTTTGTGGGGTCGAGATAGCTCTCTTCGGTGTTGTGTGAAAGTCTTCTGCAAGTACATCCTTGCTGCTTCCTGCTTCTGGGATATCTTCTGATTCTTTTTTCTGGAATATAGATTAAAAGCATTTAATTTATATGATTATTTGAAATTTATTTCGTAGGTATTTTATAAAATAAATAAAAATAAATTTTATAAAATAAAACCCCAGTCACATGTTTCGCGACATTGTGGTGGGAATTTCTGACATACAGAAGTACACTGCCGGTCGAAATTATTTGTTCACTTGTTGTTTCAGCTATTCCTAAAGTGTCTTAATTTTTATAATAACAAGTTGAAATTTTTTTCCCTATCATAAAATAAAAGTTAATAAAATTTTGCAAATAACAAATAAAACAAAATAAAAAATAATAAAATAAACTAAATAACAAAATTGAAGAAATTTTTTTTCACAGAAAAATTTCTTCAATTTATATTGGAAAATACCATCTAGTTTTAAATAACGTTGGATTAATTCTAAATCAGAGGTTGATAAGGTCGATATAGTAGAGTTCCGTTGTCACGTACAGTGATACACTCTTCTAATGATCGACATAGTCGACTGAAATGATTTAGAAAAATCAGAAAAAATAACAAAATGTTAATTTTATAAAAAAATATTTCAAAAAAAGTGAAAATTCCATCATTCTGAAAAATAATAACAACACTTAAATTAATTAAGATTTTTAAAAGTTTTTTGTCTCATTTAAATGGTAGGTTTTCATAGTATTTTGCTAACTAATCAAGATATTGTCAGATTTTTTTTCCTGGATTCTACCCGGCGTCAAAAATGATACAAAAAGGTCATAAAATTTTAAAAATGTGTAGCTACTTACAAGAAATTTTTAAAAACCAATGTGTATCATATTTTAATAAAATTTATAGATTACTGTCTTCATTTGAAAATTTTCGACATGTTTGTACCATGTTTGACCCCAGGTTAGAATCCAAAAAAAATTCTAAAAATATCTTGATAAGTTAACAAAATACTATGAAGAGTAACCTTCAAAATGAGACCAGAAACGTTTAAAGGTCTTAATTAATTTCAGTGTTATTAATATTTATTCAAAAAGATCGAAATTTGACGTTTTTTGCAATATATTCTTATAAAATTATCATTTTGCCTTCAACTTGGGCTCACTAGATGCAAAATTTAAATAATTATAAAAATTAAGACACTTTAAGAATAGCTAACACAGCAGGTGATATTTTATTTATTGCACTTAAAATTTTAGAAATAAAGATCACTAATGAGGACTCTGATCAGAGTCGAAAAGTTTGAAATTATATACAATATCGTATGAAATTAAAAATATTGTTACTTACGTGTGCAAACTGCACGCTACTTTCTTCAAAGTCTCGTGTGCCTTCTGCAGGTTTTTCTACTTCGGGAATAAAAATTTCGAAGTCTGATGGGGAAGAAACACTCGCCGGTTTAATGTTCACATCACTTCCACTCGACACATCACTACACGACGGTAAATTTAACGTCGGAAAAATGTCGATGACAAATAAAAAATTGTCTTTCTAGTACTTCGAGGTATCCTAACCTCGACAAGTAGGGATTTGAGCATGCTTCTATCCATCGTTGTCCGGCATTTTCTTTCTTCGGAAACAGATGACTTGACACATTGTTCTTCCTAACCCGTTTGGAGGTACACCAACTCACAGCACACTGAATTTCGTACTTTGAATTCATTTTAAATGATTATAAAGCGCGATCGCGTACGAATTGTTGATACATGTATACAACAATGGCGGAACTCATACGAAGCCGTTCCCTTTGCCGCACTCCGCCCGCTTCCGACAACTAGCGCCGCGTACACCACCGCACATGAACTATCCTACGGGGACACCCAATACATTAGAGGTCGACCTGCCCTGCATTACTACTACACATGATCGATAAAATCAAAATGGTCGGGACTAGTCGTGCCCAGCCCCCGGAATCTCTGGAGTTGAAAATGTCACAGATGTTGACCGTTGGCCACCGTGGCGCTGGCTGTTCATGAGGCCGACCTTATACAGATTAGCATTATAGAACATTGAAATTTAACGTTTTTTGTGAAAAATTGGTGTCTGAAGTGCTTTTGTGTGCTTTTTAGGTAAATTGGAATGGTTTTAACAGTCGGTGATATAAAAATTTAAGTGAAAATGCGGAAATATGTTGCTGTAGGTTGCAAAACAGGCTACACTTCATGCTCTGTAAAAGTGCATTGTTTTGTGGTTTATTTATCATGAGCGCCTTTAACTTATTAAAATTTAATCTATACTAAATTTAAAACGCTTTGAATACAAAAATCAACAAAGTTGACTGACTGAACTTAAGGTATTATAGATAGGGATGGGCGATCTTCAAAAAAAAGAATTGATTCTGAAATTATTGATTCAATTTGATCGATTAATCGGTTAAAAAGATCGATTTTTGAATCGATCTTCAAAAATCAATACATTTTTCTGAAAATTTCTGTAAAATAACCTTTTTTTAAAATGTTTTATAACAATTGGAGATATAATTGTTACTTGCATATTTCGTGAATTTAAATTATCAAAATAAAAAAGTGTTTATATCAATAAAAAAGGAAATTAGGCTTAAAAAACACACTATATTTGCGAATCAGGAACGTTTTTTATTTTTTTAAATTGCACAATTTCTAAAGCAATGCGTATTATTAGTGATAAAGTTTCTGACATAAATATGAAGTATTACTATAAAGTTTATAATATTAATATACTTTGAACTTTGCATATCACTTAAAGTATTATTTATGATAAAATTTCTGGCATAAATATGAAGTATTACTATAAAGTTTATAATATTAATATACTTTGAACTTTGCATATCACTTAAAGTATTATTTATGATAAAATTTCTGGCATAAATATGAAGTATTATTATAAAGTTTATAATATTAATATACTTTGTATATCACATTAAGGATATTTTCGTGGTCGACCCCTTGATCTCACTTTTAAACTAAAAGACAGTTCATAGGAACAGTTCATAGAAATAGGAAACAGAAAAAAAAGAAAGGAGAATCGTTCGTAAAGATCGAGAAAAAATATCAATCCAACCGATTAATCGAGTAAAAAAGATCGATCTCAGTAGAATCGAATCGAGGTCGCCCATCCCTAATTATAGATAAAATACACATAATAAATTATGTGCATATGAGATCTAAATATCCATTATATTATTATGAAATATAGTGTATTATGTTGATTATTATTTATTACAAACATCTTTGTTCTTAGTGTTTTCAAATACTTATAAAGGAATTTTATAAATTCTTTATATTTGTTACTTTTTCAAATGTACGTTGATTCCTTATGTGAAAGTTTTGTTCATAAAAATGTAATTTTTTCAATTACTGAGAAGTTTTAAAATATAAAATACAAAATATCCTATAATAAAATCTAATTTTTCTAACAAAATCAAGATGATATAATTAATACCCGTATTATAATTCAATTTGATGGAATTTCAATAGCCAATTTTTCTATTATAATATGTAATACTGATATAATATCAATAATATTATATATATATATATAAATATATAAATAAATATTGTATTTTTATTTAATAATCACAATTTAAATATTAATGTTAAAACAAAGATAACAGAATTTTGATTTCAATTTCCAGCCAGAATTACAAAGACAATTTTCGCCCAAATTTCAAGCATATTACCCTTTATATCAGTAGAAATTGCTTTAATTAATATTTAAAACTTTCTAGTTTAATGTGTTGTAAAAAAAAATATGATCAAGTAGTTTTTATCCCCAAAAATTTAATTTTTATGCATTTTTCCCATGCATTAAAATGAATTCAGGCCTCATGAACAATCAGCGCCCCTAGCGGCCACGGTCAATTCTTGTGACATTTTCGTGTCGCGGATTACGTGCATTCTGGCTAAGATGCAGGGGGCTGGTCGTGCCATATTAAGTGTAATGACTAGCGCCGCAAACAACTACAATACTAGATTAGATTCAAGTGTACATTCTTATTTTTTTGTGATACGCTGGATACACAAATTTTATTCACCATAAAATTTACATTACTATTAGTTATAAGTCTTTTTAAGGATTGAATCATATCTGTTTACCTTTAATAGCATTGTATTACGCCTATAAAATGATTAATATTGTTAAGTGTCCTCTACTTCGGTAAACGTGCAACTCTTTTTTGTAGGTTAGGAGTTTAAATCTTAAATGCTTTAAGCCGAAGACAGTCTAAAATTTACGAAAATGGCGATTGTCAATGATAAATACCATGGACCTAACAGGAAAATACATCGAACCAAACTATTTTTTCTGAAAAAGTGCTAAAGAGTAATTGAGAACGCTTGGGAACATAACAGAACGTGGCTTAAAGAATATAATTTAAATGCTCGTAAATGCTCAGTAATTACTCAGAGCACAAAAAGGTCGAGCATATTCTAGAGAATATGTTCGTGTTCTCGAGAAATTCTCCAAGCATTTAAAACTTTTAGAAGACTACTCTTTAATCACTCATTATTAATTGGCTTCCGGCAAGTAGGCATCTTGGATTTCCCCTATCCAACATGGAAAACCCGTGAGTTATTATACATAGCGTTTGATAGCCTCACGAAGGAATAATAAGGAGACCAAACTGCCATGGCAAACTTTTCCGAATCTGGCCGGAGCAACGGCACGGTAAGTGCCCGGCTTGTAAGTTTGAAGTAGTGAAAAGGAGTGCGCAAGTGCGCAGTTGTCCTCTTCTTAATCACGGGAAAATGTGCGAGTGAGACGAACTTGTCAAATTGATCTAAGCCAGAGAGGTTATGCAACCCGGTACGCGACACGACATAGCTAAGACAAAAATTTATTATATTAAATGCATTATGTTATATTACATGCGATCTTAAAAATCTTGAAAATTTCTCAGATTAAATTCCCTCACCTTTAAAGGTAAAAACTATTCAACATTATTCAACACACGATTTACGAAGTAATAACAAATACCATAATTTCAATTTCAAGATTTACAATCTTATATTTGATATATACTTTCCACTTTTATAATGCACTCCTTTAACTTCATAGGAGTCCTGAGATAATATATTTTTTTTTTCAAACTAAATTGAAATTGAACAAATATCTGCCGCTTGCAAATGATCAAAAAATCAATCAACATAACCACTCTGGCTTAGATCCCTTTGACAAATTCCTCTCACTGGCCCATTTTGTCGTGAGTAAGCCGAGGACAACTGCGCACTCCTCCTTTCCACTACTTCCAACTTACACGCCGCGCACTTACCGTGCCGTTGCTCTTGCCAAGTTGCTTACATGGAGATAGGTCTCCTTATTATTCCTTCGTGGATAGCCCAGTGTGCACAGATCTGATACCGACGCAGTCACAACTACAGAAGCACCTCCTGTCCGTGAGGAGCGAGTAGGGAAAGGCGGTGGCGCGCGCTGCCTTTCTTTCTTCCTCGTCACTCTGGCACGCGAGAACGACTCATCCCACTTCTCCTTATTCTCCTCGCTTCCTCTTTGCAATGCTATTTTTAGACTTCACATTTTACGCTTTCAGTTATCGAGTCGAAATTGAGAATTGTATTTCTCTCGACTCCGTGCAAAAGAGGCGCGAAGCAGACGACAATTTGAAATGTATGAAATATGTTATTTGAGAAACAACACTTTTTTTTCAAATACATTGGAAAAAATCTGCCTGAAATAAACATCTAAAAGATCGTGCAAAATTTTATAAGCATTTGAACATTTCAAAAATAAACTTTCAGTAAAATTTCTTGCCAATAAATGTTCAAAATTTGAATCAATATATATTTTTCTATTTAAATTTCCATACTTCTAATCAATTTTGTACATTTAAAAAATTTTCAGTTAGAAATATATTCTATTAAGAAAAAATAAACATAAAATTCAAGTTTAAAATTTCATTCTCAGTTTTATGTTAGAAATATTTTCATCTTACATTTTTTGTAGCCTAGGCACAGACTTTTCATTTAAAAACCGAAATGTTCTACAAAAAGGAAAAAATTTTCTAATAGAAGTGGATAAATCAAAATGCTAAAATATTTGTTATCTTCATATGAACAAGTAAATATTTACCAATATCAATTTTTACATGAACATTTTTGTTCGAAGTGTTGAAATCTTGTTACAATTTGACAAGATCATATGGACAAGTTCAATCTTTTAAATGAAATATCTTGTGATTTTTAATTTGTCTGTTCTTCTGAAATCGGGGGAAGATTTAAAACGTAAAAAAAAATTTCCAATGGAATCCAAGGTCAATAAATGCTAAAAGTTTTAAATCAAGATTTTAATTACAAAATTTTGAAGCTTTGTAATTAGCTTTATAAATGACTACTTGTATCAGAAAGTAATTCAGCTCTGTACAGCATTTTTATAATTTGAATTCAAAATAGGTGCTTAGGCCAGAAAAAAGTAAGGTAAAAATTTGTTCACCATAAAACTAAGAATGTAAATTTTAAATTTATTATGTCATATGTTTATCTCTTCTTATTGGAAAATACTCTGCACATAATTCTCTGTTTCGATATTTTTTAAATGTACGCGAACATTTAAGAAATTCATAAGTATTTCACCTTTTTATGAAAATTACAAATTTCCAAATAACACTTTGATTAACAAAGCTAAAAATTCGTCAATAATTGATATATTGTATTGTAAGTTTAAACATAGGATGACTTAAAATTTCACAATGACATTATTTTTCAAGTACTTAAACCTTTCTTCAATTTTGAGAATTCCTTCAAAGGTTTATTTCAGGTGAGTGACTTTTTCTTTTTTTAATGAAAAATTTTATAATTCTAAATTTGACTCATCTTGTATCATTGTAAAAAGATTTTGAAACTTCAAAAAAAATTTTTCAGTTTAATTCAAAGTCAATAAATATTCAATGTTTGAAATTGAAATATTAAGTGAAAGATTTTCTAGCTCTGGGAATCAACTACTTTAATAACACAATTTTTCTTCTTCGTAAAGCATCTCAATTTTCAAATTTTAAATACAGATTTCAAACTCAAAACCTATTTGCCGGAAATGAACGTCTCAAAGATCTTGTAGAAATAAAGGGAGATTTGAATACTTCAGAAATAAATTTTCAGTAAAATGGTGAACTCAATAAATGTTCAAAACTTAAATCAAGATATCAGTTTACAAATTTTTAGTTACGTAAATTGACTACTTCAATTTGAAAATTACTTGAAAAAATCTTATATTTAAAAAAATTAGGCACATAAAATAACGATTTAAAATCCACATTCATAGATTCATGCTAAAAGCAGATCAAAGTTTATTAATCTTACGTTTTAGTGGCATATGCACAGATTTTTAATCAAAAAAATGAAATAAAAGAATCTTTCAATGAAATTCAAAGTCTATAAATGCTTAAAGTTTTATCTCATGTTTCTTAGGTCTAAAATTAAAATATTTTGCACCAGATTTGAATTTAAATTTCATCCTAATTCTATGCGGCCTAAGCACAGACTTTTATTTTAAAAAATATTTATTGATTTCAACTCCGACATAAAATTTTATTTCGAAGTGTTTAAATCTTGTTACGACTTCACAAGATCTTATGGATGTTTTTCCAAATATCAAGAAAAAAATTGTAATCTTTAAAATGAAATAATTTGTCAGTTTTAATTTTCCTATTCTTGTGGATTCGCAGAAAAATTTGAACACTAAACAATGAATTTTTCAATGAAATACAAAGTCAATAAATGCTTTAAGTTTTATGTAAAGATATTAATTACAACATCTTCAAGTTTTATGAATCAACCACTTGATTTAGAAAATACATGTAATTACTGTTTTGAACGTTCATTGAACGATAAAAAAATTTTTTCTTTCAAAACAAAATTAGTTATTATGCACTTAGAAAAAGATTTGATTGAATCAGAGAAAATGATTGTTTGAACGACTTTCTTTGATTCAAACAAATGATTTATTGAAATGAAATAAAATTTATTTGATTCAAACAAAATATCTTTGAACCAAATAAATGTTTGTTTGGATCAAATTAATTTTTCTTCAAAACAAAGAAATTAGTGCATTGATATATGGTCAAACATATAATTTGTTTGATTTACGGCAGAAATTTATTTGATTTAAAAAAATATTTATTTGGTTCGAAGATATTTTGTTTGAATCAAACAAATTTTGGTTCATTAAAACAAAACATTTCTTTACGTCAAAGAAAGTGTTTCAAACAAATAATTTTTTTGCTTCAATCAAATATTTTTTCTGAGTGTGTATATATTCAGAGCCTTTTAAAGATACAATCTGTTATTAAATATATGCTATTTTTTAATTTAATGAAGAAGAAACCAATCATTTAGTTTGCAAAAATAATATTTTGTATCGTTCAATGAACGTTCAAAACTATAAATATATGAAAATATTTCAACTTTGTAGAGCATTTTTATATGTTGAATTCAAAAACTGTACTTAGGCCACAAAAACGTGAGATGAAAATAGTTTTAGTAAAAAATTGAATATATCAATTTTGAATTTGAAAAGTACTTGCTGAAGAAAACTTCTGGAAAATATTGTAGAAATAATGGAAGATTTAAAAACTCGAAAAATAATTTTTTAGCAAAATGAAAATTCAATGAATGCTTAAAGGTTTCAAGTTAAGATATCAATTGAAAAAGTTTTGTAGCTTTGTAAGTCAACTGTACTTCAATTAACAAAATTTTCTTTTTCTTACAGCATTCAATTTTTTCGAAATAAAAGTCTGTGCTTAGACTACATAAAATTAAGATAAAATTTAAATTTAAATCCGGTACAAAATATTTTCATTTTAAACCAAAGAAGCATGAGATAAAACTTTGATCAGTGTTCAAATCTTTCAACAATTTCGCAAGATCAGCTAAATTCAAAATTTTACGAAATATTCAATTAAAATAATTACACTTATATTTCGAATATTATAAAAAACATATGCTTAAAATAAATATTTATAAGATTTTGTACAATTGTCAAAAGATTTGAGCGCTGAAAGAGTAAATTTTGAGTAAAATTTTAAATTAATGAATGTTTGAAGGTTTGTGCAAAAACATCAATTAAAAATTGTTTTAACTCCATAAATTTCATCAATTACAGTAATAAGAAAATTTCGACCTTCTGTAAAGCATTTTATTGTTTTGATTAAAAGTCTGCGCATACGCCACTAAGACGTAAGATTAATAAACTTTGACCTGCTTTTACCATGAATCTATGAATGTGGATTTCAAACCGTTATTTTATGTGGCTAAATTTTTTAAATATAATATTTTTTCAAGTAATTTTCAAATTGAAGTAGTCAATTTACGCAACTAAAGATTTGTAAACTGATATCTTGATTTAAGTTTTGAACATTTATTGAGTTCACCATTTCACTGAAAGTTTATTTTAAAAGTATTCAAGTCTCCCATTATTTTTACAAGTTTTTTTGGTGTTACCGGTATTATAATATTGAGGAAAGTAGATGGCCTTTCCGGTTTTTTGTATAGATACTTAAGTTCGTGAAATATGTAAGATACAAATAATTTTTGAGTTTGAAATCGATATTTTATATTTTATAATATAAAGTATTTTCATCTTACGTTTTTGTAACCTATGCGGAGACTTTTAATTTGAAAATTGAGATGCTTTACGAAGAAGAAAAATTGTGTTATTAAAGTAGTTGATTCCCAGAGCTAGAAAATCTTTCACTTAATATTTCAATTTCAAACATTGAATATTTATTGACTTTGAATTAAACTGAAAAATTTTTTTTGAAGTTTCAAAATCTTTTTACAATGATACAAGATGAGTCAAATTTAGAATTATAAAATTTTTCATTAAAAAAAGAAAAAGTCACTCACCTGAAATAAACCTTTGAAGGAATTCTCAAAATTGAAGAAAGGTTTAAGTACTTGAAAAATAATGTCATTGTGAAATTTTAAGTCATCCTATGTTTAAACTTACAATACAATATATCAATTATTGACGAATTTTTAGCTTTGTTAATCAAAGTGTTATTTGGAAATTTGTAATTTTCATAAAAAGGTGAAATACTTATGAATTTCTTAAATGTTCGCGTACATTTAAAAAATATCGAAACAGAGAATTATGTGCAGAGTATTTTCCAATAAGAAGAGATAAACATATGACATAATAAATTTAAAATTTACATTCTTAGTTTTATGGTGAACAAATTTTTACCTTACTTTTTTCTGGCCTAAGCACCTATTTTGAATTCAAATTATAAAAATGCTGTACAGAGCTGAATTACTTTCTGATACAAGTAGTCATTTATAAAGCTAATTACAAAGCTTCAAAATTTTGTAATTAAAATCTTGATTTAAAACTTTTAGCATTTATTGACCTTGGATTCCATTGGAAATTTTTTTTTTTACGTTTTAAATCTTCCCCCGATTTCAGAAGAACAGACAAATTAAAAATCACAAGATATTTCATTTAAAAGATTGAACTTGTCCATATGATCTTGTCAAATTGTAACAAGATTTCAACACTTCGAACAAAAATGTTCATGTAAAAATTGATATTGGTAAATATTTACTTGTTCATATGAAGATAACACATATTTTAGCATTTTGATTTATCCACTTCTATTAGAAAATTTTTCCTTTTTGTAGAACATTTCGGTTTTTAAATGAAAAGTCTGTGCCTAGGCTACAAAAATGTAAGATGAAAATATTTCTAACATAAAACTGAGAATGAAATTTTAAACTTGAATTTTATGTTTATTTTTTCTTAATAGAATATATTTCTAACTGAAAATTTTTTAAATGTACAAAATTGATTAGAAGTATGGAAATTTAAATAGAAAAATATATATTGATTCAAATTTTGAACATTTATTGGCAAGAAATTTTACTGAAAGTTTATTTTTGAAATGTTCAAATGCTTATAAAATTTTGCACGATCTTTTAGATGTTTATTTCAGGCAGATTTTTTCCAATGTATTTGAAAAAAAAGTGTTGTTTCTCAAATAACATATTTCATACATTTCAAATTGTCGTCTGCTTCGCGCCTCTTTTGCACGGAGTCGAGAGAAATACAATTCTCAATTTCGACTCGATAACTGAAAGCGTAAAATGTGAAGTCTAAAAATAGCATTGCAAAGAGGAAGCGAGGAGAATAAGGAGAAGTGGGATGAGTCGTTCTCGCGTGCCAGAGTGACGAGGAAGAAAGAAAGGCAGCGCGCGCCACCGCCTTTCCCTACTCGCTCCTCACGGACAGGAGGTGCTTCTGTAGTTGTGACTGCGTCGGTATCAGATCTGTGCACACTGAACGTAAGTAGGCCTGGTCGGAAGGTGTCCTCCAAATAAAAGAAGAAAGAGAATCGAATTGATCTATATATCTATCTCTTTAATGAAGCGATACGCATGCGCGAACGATATAAAATAATATGCATCAGCCATGTCCGACTAAAAACAAAATGGCGGTTCCTTAGTGATTATAGTTTCTATGTGCAATGTTTTCTCACCAGAGCGGCGCTGCACGCGGCACGCTCTACAAAAGCATTATACTAATAGACAAATATTTAAAAAATTTTAAATAATTAAGTTTCTGAACAATATGAAATGAAAAAATGTTCCTAAAATGATTCTAGCACATAAAATACACATTTTGCATAAATCAATTAATACAAAATAAAAAAAAGAACACATTAAACTTCGTAAAATATATACTGTGGATACGCATGAAGAATTCTTGAGACCCTGAACAAAATTTTTTTATGTTATCCCCATATAACTGAAAATTTATTTAAAAATAAATAAAAAGCTTAAGCTTCTAAATAGAAATAGTTTCCATTTTTATTTTCCAGCTTCAAACGAATGAAATGAAAAATAAATATTTTGTTAAGCCCTGTGTTCAATATAAAAAACCATGTGAAGGGAAATATATACTCAATTAAAAATTTGTAAATATAACAAAAAATATTCATTACTATAAAACTTGATAGTACATATTTTTAACATATTTTAAATTTTTCAAATGTACAGATCGATGATGACTAGTTAAGTGTCGCAAAGCTTGGCTGTTTTTTTTACAAAACGCTAAATTTTTAAATTTCAACCATTTCCTGTCCTACGAATTGTCTCATTCTTATTTAAAATAAAATTAAATCACATATGCTAAAATCTCTACGGCTTCATTGAAGGAATGTTCTTTGCATTGAAAAATAAATTTTGTTTCACATGACAAAAAATATTCGTTACTGTAAAATTTGCTAATACATATTTTTAACATATGTATATATGTCTTCGGTTATGTTCGACATATTTCGTACAGGAAATATAGATATATTAGATACTTTATCAGATATAGCTGATTTTTTTCGTCTTTTTCCATTATATTCAAACAATTTTTGTAAGTATTGAACTTCGCGGAAAAATATGAACATATGTATTCATTTTAATCACTAATGTTTTGTTTCTTTCCTTTTGTTTAGAGATCTTTTGGCACTGTCAGATTAGCTGGAGGAACAAATGATCATCTTTGTACACCAACCTTCTTGCAAATATACAAGATATTAGCTGCCTTTAGCATTTTGAAACCTCCAAACCTTGGAAATTGTAGTACTTTCGATGGCAACCCTCCACAGCCCTTAATAACAGTTTCAAAATTGAAAGAATTACATCAGTCGAATAGTAAAAGCGCAATTCAAGAAATTCGAGAAAAGTTGAAAGCAATAATCGATTGTGAAGACACTGATTTTAGTGATTTTGTAGATGCAGTAGCGCACGATTATGCTTTACCAGCTGTTAGAGATTATTTGATATTTTACACAACTGGTCATATAACTGCTTACATTAAACAACACACTCAATGTTCGACATGCTTAAATGCATTTTCGACTACTTTTGAAATTCATGCAGATACGATATCTTTTTCTAGTGATCAGTTACCTGAAAGTTTGAGTAGATTTGCAAAAATAAATAAAGATTTCATACATCCAAATGTTAAGTTATACAAGCTTATCACAGTTGTCGAATATCTATTTAACAAACATTGCCGGTCTAGCAATTCTTTTGATCTAATTCTAGACGATTTAATTTCATCTGAAACAAAATTTAGTTTTCAATGCAAAGAACATGCCAATGAAGCTGTGGAGATGTTAGCATATATAATTCAATTTTATCTTCAAATACGGATGAGACAATTCGTAAGACAGGAAATGGCTGAGATTAAAAAAGTTAGCGTCTTGAAGAAAAAAGCAGCCAAGCTTTGCGACAGTTAACTAGTCATTATCGATCTGTACATGTTAAAAATTTAAAATATGTTAAAAATATGTACTAGCAAATTTTATAGTAATGAATATTTTTTGTCATGTGAAACAAAATTTATTTTTCAATGCAAAGAACATGCCAATGAAGCTGTGGAGATGTTAGCATATACAATTCAATTTTATCTTCAAATACGGATGAGACAATTCGTAAGACAGGAAATGGCTGAGATAAAAAAAGTTAGCGCCTTGAAGAAAAAAGCAGCCAAGCTTTGCGACACTTAACTAGTCATCATCGATCTGTACATGTTAAAAATTTAAAATATGTTAAAAATATGTACTAGCAAATTTTATAGTAATGAATATTTTTTGTTACATTTACAAATTTTTAATTGAGTAAATATTTCCCTTCGCATGGTTTTTTATGTTGAACACAGGGCTCAACAAAATATTTATTTTTCATTTCATTCGTTTGAAGATGGAAAATAAAAATGGAAAATACTTATATTTATAAGCTTAAGCTTTTTATTTATTTTTAAATATATTTTCAATTATATGGGAATAACATAAAAAAATTTTGTTCAGGGTCTCAAGAATTCTTCATGCGTATCCACAGTATAAATTTTACGAAGTTTAATGTGTTCTTTTTTTATTTTATGTTAATTGATTTATGCAAAATGTGTATTTTATGTCCTAGAATAATTTTAGGAACATTTTTTCATTTCATATTGTTCAGAAACTGAATTATTAAAAATTTTTTAAATATTTGTCTATTAGTACAATGCTTTTGTAGAGCGTGCCGCGTGCAGCGCCGCTCTGGTGAGAAAACATTGCACATAGAAACTATAATCACTAAGGGAATCAAGTTCTCGCCGTTGCAGGCAGGCAGTCGGATAGGGCTGATATGCATCCTAACCCGTCACAGCCTTAGAAATGTTAAAAAGAACTGCGCATGCGCTAGGAGAGTGAGAAAGCTACTCCAATGAGACCTTCTCTCTCTCTCTCTCTCTCTCTAACGATCATACGCTTCCACTTACACGAGCCCCTATTGGGTGCCTACTCTAAATATTTCACCTGCAGTCCAAATACTCAAAATTTCCCTAGAAAAATTTCCAACGTCAAGTCCCCAGATTATTTGACTTTCGCGTTCAAGATGGCGGCTGTTGATGTCGAACGTGCGAAGGTGGGTTCAATTTTACATGTTTTTAAAGTATTTCTGCAAATTTTTGAGATGTTTTTTCTTGCAAATGCATGTTTTGGAAATGTGAGATTCGAGTGATTAACGGTTCTTGAAAATTCGCAATGGGAACTGGGTTTTTCGAAGCAATAAATAGGGCGTTGGTACTTACAGAACACTTTAGCATCCGGCTATGAGCAATAAGCGATTATTTGTGTTCTTTTTAGGGGAGAAATACTGTTAACTTCCTATTTTAATTTAATACGGACCAAAATAGACATGGATGATTTTCTGTTGCAGTTAGAGGCTTTTGTCAGGAATTTAAAGTTATCTGGTCACGTTGGATTTGATAGTTTGCCTGATCAGTTGGTGAATAAATCTGTTCAGAATGGATTCGTGTTCAATATTTTGTGTATTGGTAAGTATTTGAAGAGAATATACCACTAACGGTATTTATTCTGTGAATGATTTATTTTCTGAAAAAATATATTTATAAACAATTTTTAAAACCTTTTACTTTTTGAGTTTGATAATAAATTGAAATGGAAGGAAGATATATGTTGATGTTAATATCTGGGTCTAGGGTCAACAAAAAACTTGAATTTTTACTTAATGAGACATTTCAGCTCTGATCGGAGCCCTCACCAATGATTTATTCTAAATCTAAAAGAATTTATAAAACAATTTTGCTAACTTAAAGTTTCTTTCATCCAGAATTTTGTAATTTTCGTTTTCACATATGAATCAATAAAAACTTGAAATTATTTCAATATAAAATATTTTACAACAAGAAGTAGAAAGAATTTGACATGTTTTTTCACAGTGAATTAGAAGACTTGAACAAATGAGATTGATTATTCAAAATTTACACGAAATGTGTGAGAATGAAATGCTTTGTGAAATTCTTATCTTTAATAAACTGAAAATTATTGCTTTAATATGTAGGTGTAAAATTGTCCTAACTTTGTACATAAAATTATAAATTTGTTACTTCTTTGGTATAAAGTAGAGTTTTAAAAATTAATTTTTTTGTATAATATTCGATTGCGGAAGTTTTCATAAAAAACGTAAAATATTTTATGCGCGGGTAGATTCTGCAGTCGTATAATTAACAACAAATAAAATTGATTGTTGCAAATTTACATGAATTGTGTCGAAATTTATATATTATTTTACACGTGAAGTATTTTTTTTATTTGGCTAAATATAAAATACCTTAGTAAATATTTATTTGTGTAAAGCAAATTTAAAATAACATATCATCAGAATAAAATTCTTTGAGAAATTACTTGAAAAAAACAACTATTTTTGCTTAAATAAGTAAGTGTAAAATTCTGTATAGATTTATGCACGAAACTGTACTTTAAATTTCTTTTGGAATATTGTAGAATTTGGAATAAATAAAACAAAATTTCATATACATTATTAGATAAGGAACGTTTTTATAAAAATATAAAATAATCTCCGCGAACATACATACTACCGTAATTTTGACCCAAACAAATTTTCTGACAATAGGATTTCTTTAGTATACACTAAAGAGGGGAAAAGGAGTAACTAATAAAAATCAGTTTGAAAAATTGCCTAGCAACATTTTGAAGATTGTACAAATTGTTGATATGGATAAATAAATTTGATTGTTACAAATCTACATCAAATGTACTTGTACACATAAAGTCTTTTGGTGTGGAGCTAAATAAAAATAGTTCAGTAATATTTCTTTGGTAAAAACTGAAAATTTTTGGATATATATGTATATAAATTTGGACTTTATTCATGTACATTGGCAAAAATCATATTTATTTTACACTTACTTATTTAAGCAAAAATAATTGGTTTTTTCAAGTTTTTTCTCAGAGTATTCTATTCTAAAGCAATTTTAGGTTTTTATCCCAATTGGTTGACTCGTCGTGTGGCTTTTCAATAGCGGGGTTAAGGGGATCGATCGAGCGTCTGGGTAGACGAGTCTCTAATGTCCCAATGAACGATTCCCGACTGTAAGTCACTGATCGGGGCTCCAATTGAAGCCGGAATGTCTGATTACACAAAACTTTAAGTTTTTTATTAAGGTTAGACCCTGAAGCCAACTATCAAGATCAAAATATATCTTTAATTATTAATTAAGGGTTAATACTCAATAATAAATTGAAATGCATTGATTCATACGTCATTTGTATTTTTACAAATTCATAAATATTTAGAAAATAAATAGTTACATTTTTTGAGTTGTACTTCGATTTTGAGTTAATAATAAAGTTATCTGAATATTTCTTTTTATCGTATAGGAGAAACCGGACTTGGAAGGTCGACTCTTATGGATTCGCTTTTCAACACGAGTTTTGAATCCAGCCCAAGTCCTCACAATTTACCTGCAGTTAAATTGAAGGCGCACACCTACGAATTGCAAGAGAGCAATGTTAGACTGAAACTTACGATTGTAGACACGGTTGGATATGGTGATCAGATAAACAAGGATGATAGTTTTAAAGCAGTTGTGGACTATATAGATGCTCAATATGAGGCTTATTTACAAGAAGAATTCAAGATTAAACGCTCTTTGTCTACATACCACGACAGTCGTACTCACGTTTGTCTTTACTTTATTTGTCCTACTGGGCATGGGTAAATAAATATTTGCTATCAGTAAAAGAATTCCGATAATATTTCGAATATTCTAAACAATTCTAAACAAATAATTTTTATTAATTTTTTTATAGATTGAAATCCATCGACTTGGTATGCATGAAGAAACTGGACACTAAAGTAAACGTAATTCCTATCATTGCCAAGGCTGACACAATTTCGAAGATTGAATTACAAAAATTTAAGGTCAGAACTCCAAACAGACTTTAACCTGTAATTTTGTTTTTGTTGAACTTGAAATTCTCATAATTTTGGGATGTGGGATTTGTAAAGGCAAATTTTATCAAACGTGAATTAAAATTTAAACTGAAAAATGATGCCTGAATACACTTGAGCGAAATCGGGCCATACTTATTGATCTCTCAAAAGAGTTAAAGCATTAATAAAAAATTCTTGAATGAATCGAGATAAATACTAGTTTATACAAAATTCTCAAATTCAATTTTCACAGTAATTCAAGATAGTTTATATACCACTATAATGTTGTTAATTACTATCATTTTTTTTATGACTTTAAAAAATATGTATCAACTTATTTCGTATTTATTCAAAATTTAATGTTTTTGTGCTACCCTAATGGTTATTTTCAAAATAAAAATTTTAATATTTTTCAGACTAAAATAATATCAGAATTAGAAAACAATGGAGTTCACATTTATCAATTTCCAACTGATGACGAAAGTGTAGCTGACGTAAACACTTCTATGAATGCTCACGTACCTTTTGCAGTTGTTGGTAGTACAGACTTTGTTCGAGTTGGAAATAAAATGATGAGATCCCGTCAATATCCATGGGGCACAGTTCAAGGTCTTTCTTTTCAATTTTTCTTCCTCTTTCATTTTTATGAAAATTTTTGCTTATTAACTTAAAGAATGAAATTACTAATTTAAGTGGAAAACGAGTCGCACTGCGATTTTGTTAAACTGCGAGAAATGCTTATCAGGACCAATATGGAAGACATGAGGGAGAAAACACACTGTCGTCACTATGAATTGTATCGTAAAAAGCGACTAGAACAGGCGAGGAAAAATGCATTGGAGCTTTTTGAGTTTTTCTGTTTTTAACAGATTTAAATAAATTAGTTATATTTGTGTTCAGATGGGATTCAGTGATGTGGACAGCGAAAATAAGCCTGTTAGTTTCCAACAAACTTGTGAAGCCAAGCGCTCTACTCATTTGCAAGAGCTTCAACAGAAGGAAGATGAAATGAGACAAATGTTTGTGGCTCGTGTGAAAGACGCGGAAGCTGAGTTGAAAGAGGCGGAAAAAGAGGTAAAAATAAATGATGATAACTCTATCATTATCTCCTTAGGCTTGATATTGACCATTAAGAACTATTTGAAAGCTTTGATAATCGTTGAAATTTTGCATAGATAATCAATTAATCGAATTACAATTTTTTGTTCTATTGTGATAAAAGCCTATTCACTATTTGTAGATAAAGATCTGTATTTAAGTATTTTCGATATCTTTATCATCTCCTCAAGCCTTACATCTTTATCTTTATAGTTGCATAGCAGGTTTGATAAGTTAAAAAAAGATCATACCGAGGAAAAAAAAAACTGGAGGAGAGTCGCAAGAAATTGGAAGACGATATCCAGGAGTTCAATCGTCGGAAGGTCCAAGTTGCTCAGCAGAGTCAACATCATACACTAACTTTAGGCAAAAGCAAAAAAAAGTAAATGTGGACGTTTTTCATAAAAATAATGTATTCCAAAAAAGTAATTTATCAATCACTTTACCTGAAGTATATTCATTCTCTTGAAAACAACCAAAAGAAATAATATAAATATATATATTTAAAAAATATAATTTCTAGGTGAATCTAAACCTTGGAATGCGATGATATTTGAATTTCTTATTTTAGTAATTAATCCTTAAAGTATAACATTTCGTGACTATTGTACAAATATGCTGCAACCTCCGCTTGAGATTGAAAGGTCTTGAAAATAAATTTAGTTTTGATACTTCAACGCTTAAATTATAAAAATAGTTCAAAATTTAGCGCTTTGATTTTGAATATCTTCAAACTTGAACGTTTTTAAATTTTAAACAGGCAAATTTAAATACTGGAAAACTGGAATTAATTATTGAACGGAATACAAAGTTTCAATCTTCCGGAAATGAATTCCCGGTAAGAAGGCTTTCATTAAAAAGTATTGCAAATTTTCAATACCTTTCAGTTTATTTTCTGTTCGCTATTTTCAAATCCGTGAGCAGAAATTGAGCAAGTTAATATTCAATCTTTTTCAATGACTTTCGAAGATGTAAGGCATAACTAAAAATAAAAGAAACACTTTTATTGTTTGTTACAAGCGTATCATGGCGGCGGAATTTTTCCAAAAATTCGTAATAATAAATCATTAATTGAATTTGTATGCCACTTGAAGCGCCCGTAACCCGAGCACCTTGACAATACTGCTGATGCAGCTCATCATTGCTCGGGTCGAAGACTGTAAAAAATGGTTGGGTCAGGAAGGAAATTCCCAATCTCGCTACTTTAAGCCAAATAGTTACTAGCTTAAAATTATTATTATATAACTTCATCGTTAAGATGTTATTGATTTTGATGTACTTAAACATACAAATGGTAGATCAAAGTCAATACAATTGTATGTTATGAAAAATTGGTATACATTCATATTATCAAATTTAATGTTAGCATTATTAATATATATGCATAAAGTATATTAAAATTGAAGTTAAAAGTTGTATTCTTCTTAATTTACCAAATTAATTCGAAATTAAAACTAAAAAAATTGTTTTAAATTATTAATGTAAATAATAAAAACTAACGCGTGAATATCTGTACGAATTAATATGATCGCACATTTTGGTTTGTATAAATTCTAAATTATACTATATTATGGTTCAAATATATATGTATATATATAATCATTAATAGCTAGCGGCAATACCGGTCATAATTACATAAGCTATAAACCTTAATATAAAAAGAAGCAAAACTAATGTGAGTTTAATCAAACTTGTCTCTAATATTCTTAAAAGATTAACAACTATAAAACAACTTGATTTCTTACCTTGAAAATCTTGAATCCATAACGAAGTAAAAGAAATTCTTACTTCATTAACAATTGGCAAAACAAACGTCCACCGCGGGCTTAGGGGCGCTGCTGCATGAAAACAATCATGGCTGCCGCAGCGCTTCGGCGTTCACGTATTTTACTCTTGACCTGAATAGGACTTTTCAAATTACGTTTATCTGTAAGTGCTAAAAGTGCTTTTGTTGCCGTTACATACGTTACGCGAGTACGTACAAGCACTGCCTTTACGAGTAAAGTCCTTTCCTTTCCTGTGCTTCGATGAGAATTCCACTTTCACGCTTATATTTATTTATGCACTTGTCACTTACTCTTTATCTTAAGTATATATTTATTTGTCAAACACTTGATTAATTACTGCGTTACACTGTGAGCATCTGGCTTTAGTATAGTATAGACAATGCTGCGCGAAGCCCAACGGAAGCCATATTAATTAGTTCGCTTGTCGACCACCAGGTCTCGCATTGCAACCTCAACTCACACGATTCGTACGCACGGCTCATAAATTGCAATTTTTCATTAGCACTGGAAACTAAGAAGAAAATCATCGAGTAAATAACCTGACATTACAGATTAAAGCTTAAATTTTCATTGAAACCCAAGAAATTGCATATAACCTCACTAAAAGAATGTAAACATTCTTTTGAAAATACTTTTGGTATTAGAATTAATATAAATCTTCTAGTTTTATTGGCAAAATAACAAGGGTTGGTTTATTTTACTTGATATGTACAGACTTGTGCAACAATCTCACGTTTCCTAATTTGTTAAAACGAAATTTAATGTTAATTTACTTGCTGAAATTTACCGCATCAACTTGACATTTAAGAGAAATAATAAATAAGCCAGCCTTGTTTCCTATAATAATTAAATTAAGATTTTATTTTCAGATTGACAGGTTGTCTGGAAACCTTCGAGGAATTGCCTCACTAGTAATAAATAAGAAATAGGTAGTCTAAGAGCTTTTCTTTGTTCTCAATCGGACCAGATCATGAGAAAACCGTTTTGGAGAGTTGAGGAAATGTTTCTAGTAACTTATAAATTTTATTTTTTATTGCCTTCTTATATAAACAAACTGTTTATACTCTAAGTTGAATAAAACCCAAAATCGCCAGAACGGTCGTAAAAATGCGAAAGTCACGTAAGTACTTGTCAACCCTTAATGATGATCCATGATCGTTGTTACTTGCCCAGAGACGGATCCCCGGAGTCAAAGAAAGACTTGTATTTTGACACCCTTAAGTGGCCGCACTCGAGATGTTAGGAACGCACGTGGGCCTGACACCCACTATTGGTCTAGATCGTATCCGCCCTCAACATTTTAAGAAAAAAATCTCACCACATGAGATTTTTTAGAAACACACAAAATCGACCAATTAGATTGGTTATCGACGCCCAAAAAACTAAAGTCATAAAGTGGCGAATTTTGATAAAAAGACTACTTGGATCTCTCTCTGGACATTACTATCACGTCATCTCACTCACACTCGGTTATTGGTGAAAACTCTTGGCATGCGTTTTTCTCTCTCAGTTTCGCGAAGTTTATCTCGCCCAATTGAACAATAATATCCTATTGTGCTAAGTCAGAAATAAAGGTTTTAAGTGAAATAAACTTTTATATTTCATCTCCCGTCCCTATCTTCTGTAACGTGGTGTGTTGCCACTTAAACGCACTTTCTCACATGGCACGGGTAGAGAAACTGAGACACGCAAGGCAGGATCCGCAACGTAACCTCGCGTAAGTAGGACCACGCCAGATCGAGTAGAAAGGGTTAGATCTCGATAAATAACCCGAGAAGAAAGAAGAACTCTATCTGGGTGGAAAAAGTGTACTATCTTTCTTTACGAAGTTACTAATTTTCAAAGTTACGCTTAGGTTATAATTGTCTATGTATTAAATGATTATCTACCACTCTAATAATATTCTTTATGCCAACGTTGTAATTTGACGTAGCCTTTCCAGAAAAGAAGAGAGCGAGAGATGGAAGCTAAAAGGAAGGAGGGTAGAAACAAGGGAGCAGTAGATTGTAGGCAGGAATGAAGGCTCTCTAAACGGAGAGCGAGGGCACACGGTTCTGGACCGAGAAGGTGTACCCATGGCAGCCAGACAATAAAGTGAATGGCTGCTTGCCGCTCGTCCTCTACCTTTCACGTTATGGATCGAATGGAAGTCGGTAACAAAACAACGAAGGGAACAAGACTCCTCCATATTGCCAGTTCTCTGGCCGGGAGAAGGTCTTAATCCATAAATAAGTATTACTACTCATTTAAAAGCGAGGAGAGGCGTGTGGGGCGGCCAATTCTAGGATAAAAATTAAATTAGAAGGAGATGCTCCGTGTTACAAGTGTATAATAGTAAAACAGTCACTCAGAGCCAAAAAGAAGGGGACTCAATTATTCCAATGATCATTTATTAAAATTCAAGAGCGCCAAGCTTTCGACTTTCACATTAGGTCCTCTTCAGGGCACAATAAATGCTAAAACAAAATGAATTTTATAATTTACGTAAAAATTACAGAAAATTAATATTTAAAATAAGAAAATGAGTAAATAAAACTTACAATAATGAAGTCGCAATAGTCGAAGCTATCCAAGCTGGATTTTGTAAACTGCATCACAGTCGTTGCAATTAAGTTGGTAAACAACGCCCTTAATGTTTTCTTTTGGGAGTATGTCTTTGCCTCTTTTTATGATTCGTGAGTTTAATTTGTTATTCATCTTATGAACTGTTTGTATTACTGCCTTATGTAATATTTTACCTAAATTCTGTGATACACGGAAAAAATAAGTACTGGGAAATTTACTTGACAGTCCTCGACTTTTGGACAGGACAAATTTTTCC